>SJYW01012670.1:430542-468469 GCA_006410735.1 Raphicerus campestris
AAGGTAGACAGACACAAAGAAATATTAGTCACAAAAAGAGAAATGAAATAATGCCATCTGCAGCAATATGGAAGAACCTAGAGATTATCATGCTAAGGAAAGTCAGTCAGAAAGAGAAAGTAAGTCAGAAAAAAAAATATGATATCATTTATATGTGGCATCTAAAAGATGACACAAATGAAACTATCTATGAAACAGAAACAGGCTCACAAGACATAGAGAACAGATGTGTGGTTGCCAAGGAGTAGAGAGTTGAGTGAGGGATGGATTTAGGGGGGTGGGGTTAGCCAATATAAGCTATTTTATATAGAATGGATACATGACAAGAGAACTATATTCAATATCCTATGATAAACCATAATGTAAAAGGATTTTTTTAAGAAGAATGCTTTATACACATAACTGAATCACTCTGCTGTATAGCAGAAATTAACACAACACTGTAAATCGATTATTGTTGTTGTTTAGTTGCTAAGTCATGTCAGACTCTCGTGACACCATGTACTGTAACCCTCCAGACCAACTATGCTGTATGAAGCTGTGAAGCTTGCTCAGTCGTGTCCGACTCTTTGCGACCCCGTGGACTGTAGCCTACCATGCTCCTCCATCCGTGGGATTCTGCAGGCAAGAATACTGGAGTGAGTTGCCATTTCCTTCTCCAGGGATCTAACCTGGGTCTCCTGCATTGTAGGCAGATGCTTTACCATCTGAGCCACCAGGGAAGCAAAATCCTCAGCCTTGCTGGTTCTAACTTCAATTCTTTTTCCCCACTCCCAACTTCTTATAAAGAGAAAAAATCCTTTTTTCCTTAAAAGGAAAAAAAAAAAAGAGAGAGAGAGAAAAGGAAGTTGCTCATTCATGTCCAACTCTTTGTGACCCCTTGGGCTATATAGTCCATGAAATCCTCCAAGCCAGAGAATACTGGAGTGGGTAGCCTTTCCCTTCTTCAGAGGATCTTCCTAGCCCAGGGAATGAACCCAGGCCTCCCGCATTGCAGGCAGATTCTTTACCAGCTGAGCCACAAGGGAAACATGCCCTTAAATTATTGACAACCTCTTTGGTAACAAGAACTAAATATAATGGAATGATTTCCTATGACCAGAAAGCTAAACCAACTGAATCAGGATCTAATATATAAAATCAAAAATAATCTAATTCAGTAATACTCGAACAGGTAGTACCACAAAGGGAACGAAAATAGGGTATACCAACATCATCAAGGGCACACTGACACACCCCAGTCTTTCACTGGTCAATGTCAGTTGAACATTATCCAACTATTAAACATCAGCTGTACCACACACACAACTGGTGTTTCTATGAGCTCCCAAGAGTCTTTTGGAGCTGTTTCTTAAAAAGCAAACATTATTTTCCTTTTTAAACACTGTCACTAAATGGAGAGGTTGGAAATTACTATTGTCACACAAACACAACAAAAATGTTTTCTGCCAGCTACTTCTGTAACGGACGCCTACTTAACATGGCAATAAAACACTGGCAGATCACAGGACTGATTTTCTTGTGTGTGTGCAGCTGAGAGCAAAAGTATGGCCTGCCTTGACAGGAACTGCCTTTAAGTCTTTAAACTGTCCTCCTTCCAGTATTTACTCAGTGTGCCTCCTACCAGGCTGAGAAAAGCTGCTTCAAATCAGCGTCTGAGACTCTTCAGGGAGAGCAGCTGAGGAACTTCAAGGTGACTCAAACCTGGGGACTTTTCTCAAGACAGCCACTAGATGCCACTTGCTGCCTCTTGATATGCTGACTTAGCTTCCATCAGTAATGGGGCAACCAGTGTGAAATGTCAGCTAAGGACTAGACACCACCATTTAGTGAAGGGAAATTTGATCACAGAACTGCAGCAACAGTAAGCAGCCCTGATTTTCCCGGTCAGATGACAGGCAGACATTTGGCATCACTGAAATTAAAGAAAGAGGTATCCTCCTCCAAATTCCCAACTGGTAATATCACTTCTGAATTATAAAGCAATGCTTCAGTTCAGTCACTCAGTTGTGTCCGACTCTTTGTGACCCCATGGACTACAGCACACCAGGCCTCCCAGTCCATCACCAACTCCCACATTTTACTCAAACCCATGTCCATTGAGTCGGTGATGCCATCCAACCATCTCATCCTCTGTTGTCCCCTTCTCCACCTGTCTTCAATGTTTCCCAGCATCAGGGTCTTTTCCATTGAGTCAGTTCTTCCCATCAGGTGGCCGAAGTGTTGGAGTTTCAGCTTCAACATTGGTCCTTCCAATGAATATTCAGGACTCATTTCCTTTAGGATGGACTGGTTGGGTCTCCTTGCAGTCCAAGGGACTCTCAAGACTCATCTCCAACACCACAGCTCAAAAGCATCAATTCTTTTGACACTCAATTTTTTTAAAATCCAACTCTCACATCCATACATGACTACTGGAAAAACCATAGCTTTCACTAGACGGACCTTTGTTCACCAAGTAATGTCTCTGATTTTTAATATGACGTCTAAGTTGGTCATAACTCTTCTTCCATGGAGCAAGCCTCTTTTAATTTCATGGCCACAGTCACCATTTGGGGACAAAGGAATGACAGACAGTGAATATATTAAACATCTATACATTTGAAGAAGAATGCAAAGTCCAGGAGTCGATCCAGGTTCTTTGTATTTTACTAACTCAGCTGGCCTCCAAGTTCTACCTTTCCTTTTCCCATGATACCCCTTTCTCCCCTCTAAAGGAGTGATTTTGCCTTTTTAATATATACCATAGCCCTACCTTTCTCACAACTTTAAGAAATGCTGACTGCTACATGCAGCACCTCATTTGGGTGTGTCTGGAGTTCTGGAAGCTGACTACCTGTTCTCCTACAAATACCCCCATTAGAGCACTTCGGAGGTTCTAGCAAGTGAGTGCAGCTATTCTTGAAACCTTCACCAAAGAAAAGTCTGCCTCTTTCAAAGGTCATCCTCTTCTATCAGTGTACACCTTCAGGGGAGATGCACTTGGAGCAATGAGGAAGGAATACCACTCAGTCCACCAGATCAGCAGAATCAACCCTAGTGATCAATGGGCTGACAGGTGTCCACAAGCCAGAGGGACCTCATATCCAGTTTCTCACTATTCATTATAATTGAAAGTTGGTTAATTAAGAATACCTTAGGTTGAGACATGCAAATAGCCCACTTAGCTCTGCATCTCTGCCTTCAACAAATGTTTAGAAGATATTAAAATTTACTCCTTGAAATACCAAGTAAGGAGCACAGTAACAAAAAAAAACGTTGTTGGTTTCATGGGTTACAATAAGAGAGTGCATATCCACATAGTATTGAAGCTCAGGTTTAGAAACAAGAACCATTCTAATTTTTATCTTTAGACCATAACTGTATATGCTGCACCAAGTAGACCACCAGAGTTTCCCTAAAACACTCTCAAAATATATCCACTTTTTGGAGTAAAAGCCCCAGTAGCATGTGGCTTGTAGATACTCTAAAATTGTTGGTTTTCAGATATAAGCCCAAGTAATTACACTGAGCTTAATAACACTTTTGGATCTTATTAGCTCTATCTCAATCAGCAGACAACCACATATTTTTAGGTAAATACTTAAGGCAAGACAAATAACATTAAGGCTCAGGGCTTTCCAGGTGGCACAGTAGTAAAGAATCTGCCTCCAATGCAGGAGACACAAGAGACATGGGTTTGATCCTTAGGTCAGGAAGATCCCCTGGAGAAGGAAATGGCAACCCTCTCCAGTATTCTTGCCTCAGTTCAGTTGCTCAGTCATGTCCGACTCTTTGTGACCCCATGAATCGCAGCTCGCCAGGCCTCCCTGTCCATCACCAACTCCCAGAGTTCACCCAGACTCGCATCCATCGAGTCCGTGATGTCATCCAGCCANCAACAGTACTGAGATTTGTAGAATAAGGAATTAAACTCCAGCATTACATCTAACAAAAGATATATAAGAACTTTATAAACAAATTTTAAAATGCTACAAAGTGGCATAAAAAACAGCTAACTGGAAAAAAATCATGTATATAAATATAAAGACAAAAATCATAATATCAATTCTTCCAAATTTTGTCTTAATTTGGAATTCAATGGAATACCATTTAAAATCCCAGTAAAGATTGTTTCAAAAAATTGCATGCTGAATGTAAATTTTAAATAATGTGTGAGAAAGTTCAGGACTAGTAAAGATCCTTTTGAAGAATATGGTGAGAAGCTGAGCATACTAGCTTGATAAATGGGGCTTCATCGAGGGAAGGTAAAATATTTAATATATGGTTTCAGGAGAACTGATCAGAAAAAAAAATCATTTGTATTTTGACATAAAACTGTATATTGATATTAGCTACAGGTGGCTTAAACAGATCTGAAAGAAATGGAATCTTTTACAATAAAATACACAAAAATATTTAGAACATCAGGGTAGGAAATGATTTTTTAAACAAAGCATACACCTCAAAAATTTTTTTTTAATTTGACTCTGACAGCATTAAAATTAAGAACTTATTTGATCAAAATATACCATAAAGACAATAAAAAGACAAGTCACAAACTGGAAAAAGAGATTTGCATTACATGTAACTGAAATGAACTACCATCAAGAATATACAATCTAAGAATCAATTTAAATGATTAAAATGTATAAAAGATATGAAGAAATATGTTACTGAAGAGGAAACAAGAATATTCAGAATACAAAACAGATAACTGTGTCATTAGGGATAAGCAGAGATGCCATTTGGCACCCACTCAGTTTCCTATACTTAAGAACTCTGACATTGCCACTTATTGGCCAGAATATGGACCAATGGGGATTCAAATACTGGTAATAGAGGTCTAAACTGATACAACTATTTTGGAAAATCAGTGTCATATTTATGTAACCTGATTTTATGAATACCTTATAGCCTAGTATTCTACTATCACGTACTGATCCGTATTCTTGCACATATGTATCAAGAAACTCATTCAAGAAAATGAAGCCACCCTACTCATGGTTCAATCCAAATAATAATTTACCAGCAGAGAATAAATGAATAAATTAAGATATATCTTCAAAAATAATATTTTACCATGAATAAAAATGAATTAAAGCTAAGCACAAACATCTAAAAAAACTCATGCAAACATAATGTTGATGCAAGAAAGGAAGTGGCTGAAGGCTACATACAACATTATAACTAACACATGTTTAGCAAAACCTTTATGTGAGGTACAGCTACTTTTAAAGAGCAAAGAAACAAGTAATCAAATATCCAGTGTATTGGCTATCTCTGGTATAGAAGCAGGGTGATGAGACAAAAACTACGAAGGCATTTTTAAGGATGCTTGCAATATTCAAGGATTTTACACTGTATGACCAGTTTAAACAGTATTATTACACATGATTACTTACATATGTATAAATAGATGTATGTTCTAATTAAATATACTATTTTTCTATATCAAAATCACCTAATATATACAAATAAAATAATAATTAGAAACAAGCTAATTCATTATTTCAAGTCCACAGTGAAACCATGATCTCATCTTTTATGAACATATATTAGATGAACACAGTTTCTCAGATAAAACAAGCATACTAAAGAAAACCTCCAAATAAAGCACAAAAGATAAATAATAGATAAGTAATATAGAATACTAAAATGAGTAGATACAATTTAAACTCACCACCAGGGCTTTGGATCTGTTGCTCAGAAGTTTTTCAATATCCCTGGCTGCAATTTCCACCAGCTGGCGTGCATTGTTTGGTTCCACAGTATACAAATCTTGGTATTTCTCATAAATCTGTATGAAGAGGAAATAAAATTAGTAAGAACAATAATTGCTTATTTGGTTCCTGTCCTCACATTAGAATGTATTTAAAACCATAAACATCTGATTAGAAAGACAAATCTGTTCCTCACTTCATCTTGATCTTTTTGGAGTTCCAATGTGTTCAAAATATACATGCTGTCTCTTATACACATCTAATAATCTTGCAATCTTTTTATATCACTCTAGTTGACTTATGCAATATTGCTCTTTACAGCATTGTACCTTGCTTCTATCACCAGTCACATCCACAGCTGGGTATTGTTTTTGCTTTGTCTCTATCTTTTCATTCTTTCTGGAGTTATTTCTCCACTGATCTCAAGTAGCATAGTGGGCACCTACCAACCTGGGGAGTTCATCTTTCAGNTGTATACATGCATATATATACACTTATATATGTTTATATACATATAAATATCAATTAACTGTAAGACCACAAGCTTACCAAAACAGTATATCATGTTAAAAGGTTGTAAAACATCTTGTAACATAATAATTTGTGTGTGTAGTTTTGCAAATTAAAGTTGTACCTCCAACCTCAAAGTGAAAAATTGAAAGTGAAAGTCACTTAGTCATGTCCAACTCTTTGCCACCCCATGGACTATATAGTCCATGGAATTCTCCAGGCCAGAATACTGGAGTGGGTAGCTGTTCCCTTCTCCAGGGAATCTTTCTGACTCAGGAATTGAACTGAGGTCTCCTGCACTGCAGGCAGATTCTTTACCAGCTAAGGTACAGGGAAGCCCCAAACCTGGTATTTACTGTCTTCAGCATTTTAAAGAAACAGGGAGGTTATTCTAGAAAATAGAATTTAAGCATGGGACATTAAAACTGGAGGATGTGTGCAGTGAACAAAAGTCGGGACAAGTGAATAAGATACTGCACTGAGGGAGACTTGCACCTTTTCCATCACTGAAGCTAAGATGTATGCTGCTAAGCAGGCTTATAACCAAAAAGAGAAACACAGAGAATGAAGACCTTCCCCTCCTCAGGTTCATCCTGGTGGCACAGGGAGCTTCACATTTCACAGTGAAATGTGAAGAACAAGGTCACCGAGGTCTACATTAAAATTTGGTTGAAGCTGTAATAGTATAAGCGTTTATATTATGAAACTGAATTTTTTTAAGAAACTCACTGAATAAGACTATATTGAAAGTAACCTAGACAGCAAGAGGAAACAATTACATTTCTGGCTCACATCAGTATTTATGGAAGAATTTCCCTAGAGTAGCATAACATGCACCTGGTTTATCAAGCGTGTATACTCCTGGCAGGAAATAAAGATTAAAAGAAAAGTGGAGTGGGGGGCAGGGAGGAGCACAAAGACAGTGACCATGTCTGTGGCTGAAGGGCTGGGCTGAAAAGGAAATCCCTTATTCATCCAACAGATGGGTTGCACATGCATGACTAAACCATCTTCAAAGCCAGGGACTGGCAGGTTTTTACTGTCTTATGAGAAGTGAATCCAGGCACAAGCAGGAACCAGTTCAACCCTGCTTTTTACTGGCATAATGCCAGCATTCTGGTTACTACCAACAGGTTCTACAGCTTGTTCCCAGCTGACCATGGATGCTGCTGGTAAACACGGGTTTCAAAAGGAGCTATATACATTGGCTAACATTTATTTTTTGAAGTGTGTTGGTTTCACATGAAGTCTCACAGTTTTAAGTAATTTAAAATATATCAACATTTTAATTAAGTTAAAATAATTAACTATAATAAAATTAATTATCTAATAAATATTTTTGAAGATTTAAATCAAACTTCTACTGCTAAAATTGTTTATCATTTTCAAACCATGAGGCTTTTCCTCATACTTTGAATTTTAACCTTGTAGGTTCTCATCCAAATTATTCAAGGCACAGTAATTTAGTCATATAAAATCCCAAGAGTTAATATCATTCAGGATTCCTGCATATTACTGGATTTTTTTCTACTTTTTACTGATGGACAGATTATTGTGCCCTCTTTTTAAAGACCCAGGTTATCCATGAAGGACTCCCTCTAAGACCTCATCCAGGAACATGAACTCCTAAACCTGTCTCTTATACACATCTAGCAGCATCCATGGTCAGCNCCTGCATATTACTGGATTTTTTTCTACTTTTTACTGATGGACAGATTATTGTGCCCTCTTTTTAAAGACCCAGGTTATCCATGAAGGACTCCCTCTAAGACCTCATCCAGGCACATGAACTCCTAAACACATTGATTAGAGGTACAAACAGATAAAACTCAAAATCACTTTAATTGATCAAGGATATTTAGTTCTTTGCAGAAAAAACAATATGACTAATTGCTGTGAAAGGCAGGTGTGCTTTGTATCATGAATATCTTGCTCATTTCTGTATAAAGTCTAACCTCCTTCCTGTGGTACTGGGACTCTAATAGAATTGAAAGTTGGTAAAGATTAGTTCAGAACACAGTCTCTACTTCATATTATATATTACAGCTAATGGCAATTATAGTCACTATGTATGTCAGACATATTAAATGCTATAAAGGATGAATGATTTATAAATAAGAAAAAACTAGTTCAAGTATATATATTTTTTTTTCTCAAACAGAGAATATTCTCTCAAGTTCAACTTATACAGTAACTTTTAAAAGCTTAGGAAATAAAAAATAAGATCCAGAATGCAAATAAACTTTAATAAATAAAGTCAAGGAAGCTTAAGTCTAGAGTCCCAATGTAAATGCCCTGCCATATATTTTTAGGTATAATACCACATTTCAAATGTTCTCATTGTAATAAAGCATGAATTAGAATCATGTAACAGCCACCATCAAAAGAAGTGGACTTTGCTTCTGATTTCAAACAATGCAATCTTGTTTTTGTTGTTGCATGAGATATTGCAATGGCTCTCAGAGAGAGCCTGGTGCATGTTTAGTGAACAATTTTCAGAGTAGTAGGTTTTACATGGATTTTTAAGATATATTTCCGTAACTTACAGGTATTTACAATTCCTTCCACCACTAAAATAAACCACATTTCTATAATATTTAACATGCTAACATGAATATTTTAAAGAGTCTTAAATACCTTTTTTTCTTTTTCCTAGTTTTTCTTTTCCTTTATAAAAAATTAATTATCTGCTTTACCACTTTATTCAATGTCTTTCCTGACAGAAAAACAGCATGATGNTCCATAACTTACAGGTATTTACAATTTCTTCCACCACTAAAATAAACCACATTTCTATAATATTTAACATGCCAACATGAATATTTTAAAGTCTTAAATACCTTTTTTTTCTTTTTCCTAGATTTTCTTTTCCTTTATAAAAAATTAATTATCTGCTTTACCACTTTATTCAATGTCTTTCCTGACAGAAAAACAGCATGATGGGAATAACATGAGTTTCTGGCACCAGACAGAGCTACATTCAAATCACATCAGCTCCTCACATGCTATGTGACACTGGCTTCCGTTTCTTCTACTAGAAAGAATGGGGGCACATAAAGAGAATTCAAGACAGGATCATTTTCCTCCTGACTGATAACACTAACATGCTTTTCATTTTTTCTATAGTTCAAACCTTCATACTGCCACCCTTGACACTAGTCTTGAGAAAAAGAATATTTGTCATCCTGTCCATTCTTTCCTTCTCACCATCTTAACTTAGCTGGTTTTAATATTCTTTCACTACAAAACACACAGGCCAAGATTTGCTATGATAACAGAAACCATGGTTTCCCCTACCTTTTTCACTGAAAATGTCCATTAAATGTCTCTTTGCTCTATAGTTAAGCCCATGGTTCAGTGATAATCTTCAGAACAATACATTTAAAAATAACTCACCTGTAATTATCTAAAAAGTAACATCACTCACTGACACAATCGCTAAATAAACATAACTAATGAAATATTTCAGAAATCATAATATTAGTATCACACCATGGAATTATACCATGAAATACAGTAATTCCCCTACATATGAATGAACTTCCTTGTGAGAGCACGTTCGTAAGTCCAATTTGCTTGTAAGTCCAACAAGTTAGCGAAGGTACCCAATTAACACTATCGGCTACATACTGCTGCTTTTACATTTGCTTTCAGATATCCTGGACTTGAAATAAAGATACTGTACCACTGTACTATACTATAAAGTACACAAAAGCACAAACACCTAGAGAGGATGCATGCATGTAATGAAGAATTTCACACATGTGAATTAATGTGATTCAATCTCATGTGACTGAACATGAGAATGCACTTTTGCATCTTTAAAAGTTTGCATCTTGCAGGTTCATATTTAGGCTGTGCTGTGCTTAGTCCCTCAGTCATGTCCAGCTCTTTGCAACCCCATGGACAGTAGCCCACCAGGCTCCTCCATCCGTTGAATTTTCCAGGCAAGAGTACTGGAGTGGCTTGCTGTTTCCTTCTCCAGGGGATCTTCCCGACCCAAGGATCAAACCTGGATCTCCAACACTGCTGTCAGACACTTTACCATCTGAGCCACCCAGGAAGCCAAAACCGTCCATGACTTTCAATTAATCATTTTATTAGTGGGAACAGTGGATGTCAGGCTTCAGGATGTAAGCATGGAGACACTTTAAGTCCCATTTCACATCACTCAGGAGCAAACCACTGCCCAAAGCAGAAGGAAATGAAATCCTAATGTATCATAGTTACACAAAGAGAATCTGAATGCCACTCTCTATCTGGGACCTCTCTTTATTTCAGCAAGATGTGCAGAAATATTCATAGCAAAGCCCCTTGGGATGAACAAATAAGGAAGCTGGAAATTAAGGATAATTATCTCTTCTAGGAGATGACCTTGGTATGAGTTCAACGGGATCCGAATGCAGACTGAATGGCCAGTGGGAAGCAGAGGTCCAGCTGAAGAATAATGGTGAAAACTATCTGGAAAGATTGACCAAGTTCTTAGTACCAATAACATTAATATTCATGTCAACAGAACAAAAGATAGTAAATACACCAGATATCTTGTCATGTCAGTTTCCCTTGTACCCAGATCCCAGGAGAAAAGTCAAGAAAATCAGAGAATACTGAAAGGGAGTTGGAACTCTGAATTAACTGAATATAAAACTGATCACAAGACACTGTTTTAAACTGAAAGAACCTAACCTTGAAATTGTGAGAATAATTTTTCCCCCATTGTGGGAGAAAGAATGGCAGCTCAGTTAAGTCTTTGTTGGCAGTAAGTTAAGTTCCCTAAAGATAAACACAGTCAAATGTCTACATAGTAAATCAAAATATGTACATTTTGATAGCACCTCCAATAGCTGTACATTTACTTCCCTCCACTGGAACTTGTCCTGGACAAGCCATCAAGACCTCTGCCATCTTTCTGAGGGAAGTTTTCCCTTGGAAGTCCCTGATGAAACAGGAGTCAAAGGAGTTTCCTTACAAATGGGTAGCAATATTTTAATGTAAGACCTTGGCATTGGCCCCTCCTAATAGTATCAGGACATATCAGACCTAAAATAAATAAATAAAACAAAGGAGAAAAGGAAAGATATAAGCATCTGAATGCAGAGTTCCAAAGAATAGCAAGAAGAGATAAGAAAGCCTTACTCAGTGATCAATGAAAAGAAATAGAGGAAAACAACAGAATGGGAAAGACCAGAGATCTCTCCAAGACAATTAGAGATACAAAGGGAACATTTCATGTAAAGATGGGCACAATAAAGGACAGAAATGGTATGGACCTACAGAAGCAGAAAATATTAAGAAGAGATGACAACAATACACAGAACAATACAAAAAAGATCTCTATGACTCAGATAATCACAAAGTTGTGATCACTCATCTAGGGCAAGACATTCTGGAATGAGAAGTCAAGTGGGCCTTAGGAAGCATCACTACGAACAAAGCTAGTGGAAGTGACAGAATCCCAGTGGAGTTATTTCAAATCCTGAAAGATGATGCTGTGAAAGTGCTGCACTCAATATGCCAGCAAATGTGGAAAACTCAGCAGGGGCCACAGGACTGGAAAAGGTCCGTTTTCATTCCAATCCCAAAGAAAGGCAATGCCAAAGAATGCTCAAACTACCACACAACTGCACTCATCTCACACGCTAGTAAAGTAATGCTCAAAATTCTCCAAGGCAGGCTTCAGCAATACGTGAACTATGAACTTCCAGATGTTCGAGGTGGTTTTAGAAAAGGCAGAGATCAAATTGCCAATGTCCACTGGATCATGGAAAATGCAAGAGACTTCCAGAAAAACATCTATTTCTGAACTCCGAGAGATGGTAATGAACAGGGAGGCCTGGCATGCTGCGATTCATGGGGTCGCAAAGAATCGGACACGAATGAGCGACTGAACTGAACAAAACTGCTTTATTGACTATGCCAAAGCCTTTGACTGTGTGGATCACAATAAACTGTGGAAAATTCTGAAAGAGATGAGAATACCACACCACCTTGCCTGCCTCCTGAGAAATCTGTATCCAGGTCAAGAAGCAACAGTTAGAACCAGACATGGAACAACAGACTGTTACCAAATTGGAAAAGGAGTACGTCAAGGCTGTATATTGTTACCCTGCTTTTTTAACTTATATGCAGAGTACATCATGTGAAATGCTGGGCTGGAAGAAGCACAAGCTGGAATCAAGATTGCTGGGAGAAATATCAGTAACCTCAAATATGTAGATGACACCACCATTATGGCAGAAAGTGAAGAGGAACTAAAGAACCTCTTGATGAAAATGAAAGAGAAGAGTAAAAAGGTTGGCTTAAAACTCAACATTCAAAAAATGAAGATCATGACATCTGGTCCCATCACTTCATGGCAAATAGATGGGGAAACAGTGGAAACAGTGACAGACTTTATTTTCTTGGGCTCCAAAATCACTGCAGATGGTGATTGCAGCCATGAAATTAAAAGATGCTTGCTGCTTGGAAGAAAAGCCATGACCAACCTAGACAGGATATTAAAAACCACAGATATTACTTTGCCGACAACGGTCTGTCTAGTCAAAGCTATGGTTTTTCCAATAGCCATGAATGGCTGTGAGAGTTGGACCATAAAGAAAGCTGAGCACTGAAGAAATGATGCTTTTGAACTATGGTGTTGGAGAAGACTTTGAGAGTCCCTTGGACTGCAAGGAGATCCAGCCAGTCCATCTAAAGGAGATCAGTCCTCAGTGTTCATTGGAAGGACTGATGTTGAAGCTGAAACTGTAATACTTTGGCCACCTGATGCAAAGAGCTGACTCTTTTGAAAAGACCCTGATGCTGGAAAAGATTGAGGGCAGGAGGAGAAGAGGACAACAGAGGAAGAGATGGTTATATAGCATCACTGACTCACTGGACATGAGTTTGAGCAAGCTCCAAGAGTTGGTGATGGACAGGGAAGCCTGGAGTGGTGAAGTCCATGGGGTCGCAAAGAGTCGGAACCGACTGAGCGACTGAATTGAACTGATATGAGACCTGGAACCAACTAATTCCTGAATTAATCATCTGTGAGAAATCAGATAGAAAAAGATCTACATGAATAAGGATAATATATTGAATGAATCAAGTTTTCGCCACATAGGATGACAGATGGATTAAAGTTAAAAGTAGTAGCAAAAGTGAAAAGACTAGCAGGAAGTAAACAGTCTTCAAATACTACTAGTGTGATAAATGATAGCTATGGATGGAGGAGCTTGGTGGGCTGCAGTCCAACGGGTCACAAAGAGTTGGACATGACTGAGCAACTTCACTTTCACTTTTCACTTTCATGCATTGGAGAAGGAAATGGCAACCCACTCCAGTGTTCTGGCCTGGAGAATCCCAGGGACGGCAGAGCCTGGTGGACTGCCGTCTATGGGGTCGCACAGAGTCGGACACGACTGAAACGACTTAGCAGCAACAGCAGCATGGTAGGTAGAGTAAAGACTTCCCAAAGATAAACACATCCTTATCTCTGTGAATATTTTGTTACATGGCAAAGAGGAATTAATTTTGTAGATAAAGTTTTGCTAATCATTTGCATTTAAAGAGATTATCCTGGATTGTACTGGAGAGTCCAATGTATTCACAAAGATCCTCAAAAAAACAGAAGAGGAAAATACAACCATGCAAGAGAAAACCAAAAGGATGATAATGTGAGAAGAAATTATCATGTGTTGCTGGCTTTGAAGGGTGAGGAAAATGGACCATGAGGCAAGGAAAGGACTTCTCATCCACAGCATTGTAAGACAATAAATGTGTTATGTCAATAAATTTAGAGTAATTTGTCACACTCACAATAGAAAATGAACACAATGAGTTAGCAGTGGAGACAGAGCAATACTCAGCCTCAGGGGCTGTCTTGTCTCTAGACCTTTCCTCTCACTGCCCAAACTATCTTTCAAATACCTTAAATTCTTGCTGAAACCCAGACTGTTCCTGAGTTCGCTTAAATGTGGTACGATTATATTTCTTTTACATGTAGTTCTACAGAAAATTCCCCAAGTGATTCACTCTACAAAAACTAAAAATGCTAAGAAGTATTATTCTAAGTTGCAATTAATGTTGTTTATTAAATACACTTTGAATGTCCATTTCATTAGTCATAAGACTCTCTTCACTGAAATGAAAAAATAAGCTCTATTGTGAGAAATATACAATTTCCATTAGACTTTATGAAATAATGAAACTATCTCAGGACTCCCATTATAGCCTTCATAATTGTTTAGGAGCCTGAAAAGAAATATTAGACAGAGGAGCTAAAAATATAAAGAATAGATGGCACACACTGTACAAAAACATATATGAATTAGGTGTATGATTCTACCTCATAATAATGAAAGGTGGGGGTAAGAGAAAAAGTTAGAATATACACCTCACCATCATTCCAATTTCACTATCTTTATTGACTAAATTCATATTTCTTCAATACTGATGCAGGCAGGAAAAGAGGTTCACTACCCCCTAGATGGCTTTAGATAATCATAAAATCAATTTCACTTACTTTTAGTTGAATTCTGCAGTTTGGGATATTTCTTTCCCTTTGTAATAGTGTTCTGTGGGCTTCTGAATTACTTGTTTCCTAACAACTTAAGAACATCTTGTTTCTTAAAAGATGCAGTAACACAAAAGTATGATATAATTTTTTTTCTTGGTCACTTTCAAGGATGAAAGTTCCCTTGAGAAATTTTTACAATTCAAAGGTACAGTCTTCGTTTACATTTATTATAAATCTCATCATCATCTAAGCTGGCCAGCAGAGACATTAAGATATGTGAAGAGTCCTTCATCTAAGGTAAAGAGTAACTACTGACACCAAATCTGAATTGATGTTGGAATATATTTTATCAAACAAAACCTTCTTCCTTGCTCCATTGAAAACTAGCTGAATTTTAAAAGGTGAAGTATGCCCCCCAAAATATGAAGTATTTCCTAATAAACCCCCTAAACTATTCAAACTCTTCCCTCTTGATTTAAAAAGCAAATTAGCACAATCTCAAACAAAAGTCAAGCTTTTAAAATGTGTTGCATCAGCTAACACAATTGGATAAAAAAATGAATGCCAACATCAACTGTATATTAATCCAATAGAATTTGTGTAAAATTATGAAGATGTAAGCATTCATAAGATGAAAGAATATGTTAATATCACTAAAAGAATGAGATTTGATTGTCTACAGCTTCATTTTAAGTAAGTTACAGTTCCTTTTTTCTTTCAATAACCTAGTTTTCTGAGATAGGATACTGCCTTTGAAATTTTTACAGCCTCAGTTCTCTGTATTTGTGCTCCCTTTGAGCAATATGCAAACATCACTAACATGTAAGTATCATGTTTATTATGTATTTCTTACTTCTCTTGATCACAATGTTAGTATCAAGAGGACAGATTTTTGTCCATTTTGTTCACTGGTTCAGCCCAGCACACAGTATAGTGCCTGGCATGTAGCAGGCACTCAATAAAAACTGATGACATGAATCAGTGAATGGACCCTGATGCTGCCACTATGTCAAGCTTTTCTAGCAATATGAATGCTTATTTAGCAAAGTCTTCCTTATATTTTAAAAATGCATATCTATTTTGAACCCCCCAAAAAGGCTACATAAGGTGTTTTGCAGTTATATAATGAAATAAAAATAACACCTAAATGATAATTCAATTCTAATAATAAATACACAAATAAGGTATTGATCAATATGAGGAAGAGTATTATTATAGTTTCATTGAAGAGGTACAGAAAATTTGGCTATCAAAATTCAAAGAAAAGTAAGATTACATGGATTGTGACAGTCAAAAGATGGTATTACAGCCATGTTTTAGAGGAAATATGCATTAATAGGAGAGAAAGATATCCGAATGAATGTGATGTAAGAAATTATTGGACAATACTCAAAGGCAAACTGGAACGCTATGAGGAAAAGCTTTAAAATTCAGGATATTGGTTTGTATTTTACTATGTAGTCAAGTTCAAGCTATTTTAAACTGACTCCTAGAACGTCTAGTGCCTACTATAACAATTAAAACATAGGAAGAATTTAAAATAGAACATAGGCTTGTTCATTACAAACATGATCCAAATATATATACATACATGTATATATAAACATATTCACACATGTTAATCATGTACATATACACATATATGCATAAATACACATATACAATATATCGTGTTCTCACTTCTACAGTGCATGTTTTTCCTGTCATAATTACATCAAACAGGCATTCTAAAATCAGACACCAGAGTTTGATAATATTTTCCCTACTTCCCCTATTTGTTGCATTTGATATGACACAGTGTCTTAGCTGGGACTGGAACACATTTCAACTGGGACATTATTCTGAGGAAGAATATTAAGAAAGAAGTCAAAGTTAGTGACTCTTCCACAGCATACACTCCTTCTTGCCCTAATTCCTAGTAACAAGAATTTTATGGTGACACTTTTGAGCAATGTATTTAAAAATGTAAGAAAGAACAGAAAAAGTGGCAATCATAAATATGCCTGTTCACTTTCTCCATACTACACATAGGAATAGGTGTTTATTTTCAACAAAAAATACAAGTGAAATACTAGGGGTCATTTCTGGAATAACGAAAACAACTCTAACAAAGACTGAGATGAGCATGAGAAAGATTCAGATCAAGAATTCTTCAGCTTTTAGGTTGGAAACATTGCCCACATATGCTAAGTTTTAAGTTTCTCTTAGAATACTTAAAATTAAAACAAGAAAAATATTAAGATAACGTATAAAACCAACCTACTTAGTTTTCTGTTTGTTTTTAATTCCAGAAATAACTTGTTAAACTATTCTGTTTCCCTTTGAATGTCTGGAGGTATATACAGATTGTGTATGTGTTTTGAACAGAAAATTCATATGTAATTAAAAGAGATCATATTAAATTTTATTAAAACTAAATTAAAAAAATAACCATAGGCTGAGTGAGAGGCTCTTTTAATATCCCTAACCTTAAACGACCTAAATTCATTTCACTGCCAACAAAAGAATTTTGAAGAGGAGCAGAGTTTAATTTGCCCTTAAACATAATACTTTTGGAAAGTAAAACTGCTAGCCAGAGATGCTGAGATCCAATTTTTACAACTTTATATTCATTTAAAGAATTCTGGGAGATTTATCCTTGCCTTAAATTCTTCACTCCTAGAGCGGTTTTGCAAACTCAGCACTGCACCATGGACATTTTTACTAAATAAGTCTGTTGTAGGGTGGCATCCTGTGCATTATGGGCTGTTTAGCAGCATCCTCAGTCTCCACACTAGATGCCTATAGCACTCACCCCTCCCCCGCCCCTGGCTATGACAATCACAAATGTTTCCAAGCACTGACAAATGTCTCCTGGGGGACAAAACTGCCCCTGGCTGAGAACCACTGCTCTAGATATAAAGACATTAATGACAGACGTGTTTAGGGGGAACAAAAGTAGCAGCAGTAGCTCTGTGTTGCATATTCAGAGTGCACAGTAGTAAATCATTGTCTTTTATACCATTCATCTTCATTCTGGAGAAGAAGCCAACACTTGGCTGCAACACTTAGGAGCTTATAGTTNTAGAACATAGGCTTGTTCATTACAAACATGATCCAAATATATATACATACATGTATATATAAACATATTCACACATGTTAATCATGTACATATACACATATATGCATAAATACACATATACAATATATCGTGTTCTCACTTCTACAGTGCATGTTTTTCCTGTCATAATTACATCAAACAGGCATTCTAAAATCAGACACCAGAGTTTGATAATATTTTCCCTACTTCCCCTATTTGTTGCATTTGATATGACACAGTGTCTTAGCTGGGACTGGAACACATTTCAACTGGGACATTATTCTGAGGAAGAATATTAAGAAAGAAGTCAAAGTTAGTGACTCTTCCACAGCATACACTCCTTCTTGCCCTAATTCCTAGTAACAAGAATTTTATGGTGACACTTTTGAGCAATGTATTTAAAAATGTAAGAAAGAACAGAAAAAGTGGCAATCATAAATATGCCTGTTCACTTTCTCCATACTACACATAGGAATAGGTGTTTATTTTCAACAAAAAATACAAGTGAAATACTAGGGGTCATTTCTGGAATAACGAAAACAACTCTAACAAAGACTGAGATGAGCATGAGAAAGATTCAGATCAAGAATTCTTCAGCTTTTAGGTTGGAAACATTGCCCACATATGCTAAGTTTTAAGTTTCTCTTAGAATACTTAAAATTAAAACAAGAAAAATATTAAGATAACGTATAAAACCAACCTACTTAGTTTTCTGTTTGTTTTTAATTCCAGAAATAACTTGTTAAACTATTCTGTTTCCCTTTGAATGTCTGGAGGTATATACAGATTGTGTATGTGTTTTGAACAGAAAATTCATATGTAATTAAAAGAGATCATATTAAATTTTATTAAAACTAAATTAAAAAAATAACCATAGGCTGAGTGAGAGGCTCTTTTAATATCCCTAACCTTAAACGACCTAAATTCATTTCACTGCCAACAAAAGAATTTTGAAGAGGAGCAGAGTTTAATTTGCCCTTAAACATAATACTTTTGGAAAGTAAAACTGCTAGCCAGAGATGCTGAGATCCAATTTTTACAACTTTATATTCATTTAAAGAATTCTGGGAGATTTATCCTTGCCTTAAATTCTTCACTCCTAGAGCGGTTTTGCAAACTCAGCACTGCACCATGGACATTTTTACTAAATAAGTCTGTTGTAGGGTGGCATCCTGTGCATTATGGGCTGTTTAGCAGCATCCTCAGTCTCCACACTAGATGCCTATAGCACTCACCCCTCCCCCGCCCCTGGCTATGACAATCACAAATGTTTCCAAGCATTGACAAATGTCTCCTGGGGGACAAAACTGCCCCTGGCTGAGAACCACTGCTCTAGATATAAAGACATTAATGACAGACGTGTTTAGGGGGAACAAAAGTAGCAGCAGTAGCTCTGTGTTGCATATTCAGAGTGCACAGTAGTAAATCATTGTCTTTTATACCATTCATCTTCATTCTGGAGAAGAAGCCAACACTTGGCTGCAACACTTAGGAGCTTATAGTTTTCCTCTCTTTGTGCAGCTCATAGACAAGCAAAGAATACAACTACTATACATTACTCTCTCTGTAATTATTATTACCAAACCATTTGACTGCTATTTGGAGAAACAATAACAAATCATTCATCCTTCAAGTACAGCATAATTTAAAGTATTAATTACCGATTGACAATGGAACAGATTTGTAAGGTAGAAAACATATGTAATAATCCTTCACTGTTCATGTGTATGAAACANCAAGCACTGACAAATGTCTCCTGGGGGACAAAACTGCCCCTGGCTGAGAACCACTGCTCTAGATATAAAGACATTAATGACAGACGTGTTTAGGGGGAACAAAAGTAGCAGCAGTAGCTCTGTGTTGCATATTCAGAGTGCACAGTAGTAAATCATTGTCTTTTATACCATTCATCTTCATTCTGGAGAAGAAGCCAACACTTGGCTGCAACACTTAGGAGCTTATAGTTTTCCTCTCTTTGTGCAGCTCATAGACAAGCAAAGAATACAACTACTATACATTACTCTCTCTGTAATTATTATTACCAAACCATTTGACTGCTATTTGGAGAAACAATAACAAATCATTCATCCTTCAAGTACAGCATAATTTAAAGTATTAATTACCGATTGACAATGGAACAGATTTGTAAGGTAGAAAACATATGTAATAATCCTTCACTGTTCATGTGTATGAAACAACAGTACTTAAAAATCTGTTAATAAAATATTGAAAGTCACTTTAAGATTAGAAACTCCCTTACTGTATTCTGTATCTTTGAAAATGAATGTAATTAACTACAGTCTTAAAAAAAGAAAACAGCGTCTTACTTTAAAATTTCCAGTAGTTAGTTGGGTAAAGGGGGTCCACAATCTCTACTGATAATACACTCTATAGTCAAATAGAGTTCTTTCTCCTAAGAAAAAAAAGTGTTTCACCCCTAAAATCATAATAATCTCAGGTTGCTGACATGCAATGGTAACTGATTTAATTACAACACTTCATCATTGAGGGAATAGGCAAATATAAATAAAACCAGGACATATGAAACAAAAATAAATAGCTTTGTTTAAAAAGTAGTTATGTTACCTTTATAATCATTATACTGCCTTTATAAAGTAATTATAAATATATATAGTATATTGCTTTTACAAAGTAATACAAAGCTACATTTTTAAAAGTCATAAGAATTTAACTTCTTCACAGCATCTACTATTGTTTCCACATTTCCTGTTATTTTCCTTTTACCCCTGTAACATTTCTATAAACAAGGGAGAATATTACTATCTGCCTCACTGGACAAGCAGGTAAAGAGAAATCTAGCATTATGCTACTACTGAACAGACCCAGAGCAGAGAAGAAGATTCCCCAATCCCGTTGTTGCCTCCGCATCTTGCCGATTTCCTCGTCACAATAACCAATGATTAACTATATTCTGATTCTAGAAAAGATTTTATTTACATAAAGATGACATGACCACAGTGTCAGAGCATCAGTCTGTTAATCTCATAAATAACTAATGAAAATAAATTTTTCACTTAAAACGGTTATGTAAATACTAACTTAATTAAGAGTTCTGAATGTTCAATATTTAGACACATTTCATGTTTACATTTTTGAGAGCATCTTAAAATATGAAGATATTAATTTCAACATAACTTTAAATTACAAAATCATAACAGTGAATCAAAAGCCAGGAAATTCTATGATAATGCCTTTGCAGCCTCAGTCTACTTCAAGAATAAACTTCCAGGAAAAATTAACCAGTAAGCTTCTTAAATGTGTTTGCACATTCTAGCCTAACATGTTAGAAATCCAGACAGAATTTACTTTTAAGAAGTATGTCTTATAAAAACAATGTGACAAGCATCATTTCAACTCTCTTAGATAACAAGAGGAATACAATAGTCTCTGTCAACAAAAAGTTGGATTTCCCTAACATCGTTCATTATAAGAAGACACATTAGAATAGAAATAGACGGGAAGTAGAGAGGAGTATCCAATAATTGTGTAAAAATTTAAAAACACACATATTGTTAACACTAGAGGAACAGCCACTGTACCTTACATTGACGTAAGAGTCTGGGAGGCTTATAAAGCATCAAGTAAAGATGCAAGAAAGACCAACATTATACGCTGGGGAGAAATGCACAGGGAAGAAAAGGTAGCCTGGAATTCCTGTGATGTTCAAAGGCTAAAACGTCTCTCATTTGAGTCATGGGGAGCAGAAGACACTGAGCAAGTCAGCCTTTACTGTTCCTGGGCCCCAGAGCCAGGACTAGGGTGAGGCAACAGAATTTCAGGAGCCACTCACTCTGAAGATCCTACAAGCGCTAGACTCTCAGGATGAGTGGGCCTCCCTAAATTCCCCACCCTCTGTGCATCCTGTGCCTCATCTTGTTCCAGATTCTGCAAATCCCCCATCCCTACCCAGTCCCTGCCAGAAAAGACAGACCTTCTTGGTATGAGGAGAAACTCTGCCTCTTCCAAAATGCAGCCTTCACACCTGCTTTCTAATACCAAATATATTCTGCTCAGGGATTAAAGTGAGTAAACAAAGACTTAAATAAGCAAGTGTAAGTGATAACTATCAATCCTTTCCTTTTGTAATAGAGACGAGGGAATAAGAAATCCTTCAACTGCTAAAGGCAAAAGAAGAGGTGTGAAGAAAAAAACAGTGCACAAAGGAGACAACAAAACTCCTGGATGACTGTGATTTACTTTACTGTTGGGGTTTGCTTTCCCCGGGGAAGGGGCAGTCAAGTGCAACAACTGAGCATTTCTGACAGACAACAGATTTCGCTTTCGTTTTAATATAATTTTTTTGTGGATTCAGAATGGCATCTTATAAAATCAACAGTGATTTCTAATCAATTTATTTTTAGAAATCTTTTAAATAAACCAAAATGCATTTAGAATATCTGATCATTTAGATATTGGTGGAAATTTAGCTACAATTTTATCATTAAATGTTTTCTCAAATGAAATTCATTATTAAGTTTATTATATATTATTACTAAATTATATTTAATATTTTAACATTTTAAAATATTAAATTTAATATTTTAATTTTTAATATATACTATCATTAACTATAGTATTAAATTATATATTATACAACGTTGAATGTTATTAAAGTATTAAATGAAAAAATGGTTGCTAGAGAATGTTTTATAAACTTTGTTCTCAAAAATATTAAGACAAGGAATATGCAAAGAATATTAAGACCACTTTAATTTTTTAAAATGTCATCTGTTTATTAATATATGATTATCAGCGTCATTTGCCAGCATGATAGTAAAAAGTTTGTGTTTGTGTGTCTGCATATGAGTTTAAAGTTATAAAATGTCTTCCCTTTACTGGAAGAGTTTAGAAAAGACATAAATGGAAAGATATCCTGTGTACATGGAAGAATTAATATTGTTAAAATGACTATAACACTGTGAAATGGAGCATTTCCTGTCAAATCAATAAATAAGGATATCACAGTCTTCAGGAATCCCAGCCTCAAATGTGAGTTTCTGAGCCCAGGAAGAACACTGCCATTGAGCTGCCACCACTCCTTACAATAAGCAAGTAACTAAGGATAGACATAATAAAATCAAAGGATGCTGACCCTAGATAGATGAGATACATATAAAAGAAATGATTTCAGTAAGCTCAGACTCTTGTGTCTTCTCATACACATAAAAGCACTAAATTCCTTAACTTGAGATATCTGGTTTTACTTAATTAACAATAATCTTTTAATGGTCAAACTACCTGCTTGGTTACAAGTTTCTATAACCTAAATTCTCCCTGCACCTGCTCAGAACAGTTCTCTCAAGGTCACCTGAGATGCTGTCTCCTGGTCTAAAATTTCTAAAAAATTCCATTAAATAAAACATAACTCTCAACTTTTAGGTTGTGGCTATATTTAAACTTAACACTACCCAAAGTTATCTTTAGATTCAACACAATCACCATCAAAATACCAAAGGCATTCGTTACAGAAGCAGAAGAAACAATCATAAAATGTGTGTGGAATCACAGAAGACCTCAAATGGCCAAATCCACTCTGAGAACAAAGAACATAACTAGAAGTATCACACTTTCTGCTTTCAAACTACACTACAAAGCCATGGTAGTGGAAAAAAAAAAAAAAAACAGTACAGTACTGGCATAAAATACATACACAGACCAGTGACAGAGAAGAACTGAATTCCAGTATTAGTGTAAACCATTCAGTAGTGTTACTCTTTGTGACCCTATGGACTGTACCCCACCAGGCTCCTCTGTTCAAGGAATTCTCCAGGAAAGAATACTGCAGTGGGGTGCCATTTTCCCCTTTCCAAGTGATGTTCCCAGCCGAGGGATCCAACATGAGTCTCCTGCACTGCAGGAAGATCCTTTACCATCTGAGCCAACAGGAAGCCCTTAAATTCCAGCACATAGAATAAACTAATATTCAACAAGAGAGACAGGAATACCCAAGGGAGAAATGATAGTCTCCCTGATGAATAATGCTGGGAAAACTGGAAAAACACAAGCCCAATACATAAACTGGACACCTATCTCACACCACATGCAAAAATTGACTCATAATGGTTCAAAGACTCAAACATAACACTTCATACCATAAAAATCCTAGAAGAAAACATAGATGAGAAGCTCACTGATATTCTTTTAGCAGTGATTTTTTGGACAATGCCAAAAGTGCCATTAGTCATGTATGGATGTGAGAGGTGGACTGTGAAGAAGGCTGAGCACCGAAGAATTGATGCTTTTGAACTGTGGTGTTGGAGAAAACTCTCAAGAGTCCCTTCGACTGCAAGGATATCCAACCAGTCCATTCTGAAGGAGATTAGCCCTGGGATTTCGTTGGAAAGAATGACGCTAAAGCTGAAACTCCAGTACTTTGGCCACCACATGAGAAGAGTTGACTCAAAAGACTCTGATGCTGGGAGGGACTAGGGGGCAGAAGAAGGGGACGACAGAGGATGAGATGGCTGGATGGCATCACTGACTCGATGGACGTGAGTCTGAGTGAACTCCGGGAGTTGGTGATGGACAGGGAGGCCTGGCGTGCTGCGATTCATGGGGTCACAAAGAGTCAGACACGACTGAGCGACTGAACTGAACTGAAGTGAAAAGCACAAACAAGTAAAGCAAAATCAACAAATGATACTGTATCAAATGAAAAAGCTTCTGCAAAGCAAAAACAAAACAACCAAATAAAAAAGGTAGTCTACAGAATGGGAGAAAATTGGCAAACAGTCTCAAAATAAGTTAATTAGCAAAATATATAAAAACTAATACAACATAATAATAACAATAATAAAACAACCCAATAAAAAAATTAGCATCAGAAATAGAAACTTCCCCAAAGAGGTCATCAAAATGAGCACAGGCATATGAGAAGATGCTCAACATCACTAATCATCAGGGAATGCAACTAAAAACCACAAGATATCACTTCATATCTGTTACAGTGGCTATCATCAAGTAGATGCTGGGAGAAATACCAATAATCTCAGATATGCAGATGAAACCACCCTTATGGCTGAAAGCAAAGAAGAACTAAAGAGCCTCTTGATGAAAGTGAAAGAGGAGAGTGAAAAAGTTGTCTTAAAACTCAACATTTAGAAAACTAAGATCATGGCATCTGATCCCATCATTTCATGGTAAATAGATGGGGAAACGGGAAAAAGTGACAGACTTTATTTCTGTTGAGCTTCAGAATCACTGCCGATGGTGACTGCAGCCATGAAATTAAAAGACGCTTACTCCTTGGAAGGAAAGTTATGACCAACCTAGACAGCATATTAAAAAGCAGAGACATTATTTTGTCAGCAATGGTCCATCTAGTCAAGGCTATGGTTTCTCCAGTAGTCATGTATGGATGTGAAAGTTGGACTATAAAGAAAGCTGAGTGACAAAGAATTGATGCTTTTGAACTATGGTGTTGGAGAAGACTCTTGAGAGTCCCTTGGACTATAAGGAGATCCAACCAGTCCATCCTAAAGGAGATCAGTCCTGAATATTCACTGGGAGGACTGATGCTGAAGCTGAAATTCCAATACTTTGGCCACCTGATGTGAAGAGCTGACTCATCTGAAAAGTCCCTGATGCGGCGAAAGGTTGAAGGCAGGAGAAGGGGATGACAGACGGTTGGATGGCATCACCTACTCAGAGGACATGAGTCTGAGTAAACTCCGGGAGTTGGTGATGGACAAGGAGGCCTGGCATGCTCCAGTCCATACAGTCGCAAATAGTCGGACACAACTGAGCGACTGAACTGAAGTTCTGACACGTATTGGTGAAAAGGTAATCTTCATACTCGTGGGGTAGTATGTTAGTGCAAATACTATGGAAAACCATATGGATGGAAGTGTTTCAAAAAGTTAAAAGTAGATCTACTATATGGTCCAGCAATTCTACTTCTGGGGATAAACCCAATGTAAAGAACACAAAAGTCGGATGAGACATATGTACCTTCATGCTTACTGCAGCACTATTCACCACAGCCAAGAAATAAAAACAACCCAAATGCCAATGAGTGAATACAAAAGATGTGGTATATATACAATAAAATATTGTATTTCAAGCCATGAAAAAGAAGGATATTCTGCCATTTTCAACAACATGGATGGATCCTGAGCACATTATGTTAAGTGATGCAAGCCAGAGAAAGAAGTGCTGCAAGGAGATCCAACCAGTCCATCCTAAATGAAATCAGGACTGAATATCCACTGGAAGGACTGACGCTGAATCTGAAACTTCAATACTCTGGCCACCTGATGCGAAGAGCTGACTCATTTGAAAAGACCCTGATGCTGTGAAAGGTTGACGGCAGGAGAAGAAGGGGACAACAGATGGTTGGATGGCATCACCGACTCAGCGGACACAGGAGGAATCCCCAAAAATTCAAACATGAGAAGAACCAACACACACACACAGAAGTCGCTCAGTCGTGTCTGACTCTTTGCGACCCCATGGACTGTAGCCCACCAGGCTCCTCGGTCCATGGAGTGGGTTAGCATTTCCTTCTGCAGGGGATCTTCCTGTCCCGGGGATCAAATCCGGGTTTCCTGCATTGTAGGCAGATGCTTTATCATCTGAGCCAAACCAACAACAGAGTGTAAACTAGTGGTTACTTGGGGTGGGGNGAGTGGGTTAGCATTTCCTTCTGCAGGGGATCTTCCTGTCCCGGGGATCAAATCCGGGTTTCCTGCATTGTAGGCAGATGCTTTATCATCTGAGCCAAACCAACAACAGAGTGTAAACTAGTGGTTACTTGGGGTGGGGGGGGGGATGGAATAAGATTAATAGTCTCTAAGGGTACAAACTTGTAGCAAGTACTAAAATAATGATACAGATTTAATGAATGGTTTACTGACCACAGATAAAAACACTGTCCTCTAATTACATAATATGATAAATATTATTACAATGGCAAGCATACTAAAAAAATATAAAGGAGTCAAAGTAACATAATGAATATCTTCAGTTCAGTTCAGTTCAGTTCAGTCCCTCAGTCGTGTCCAACTCTTTGCGACCCCATGAATCGCAGCTCGCCAGGCCTCTCTGTCTATCACCAACTCCCGGAGTTCACTCAGACTCATGTCCATCGAGTTCATGATGCCATCCAGCCATCTCATCCTCTGTTGTCCCCTTCTCCTCCTGCCCCCAATCCCTTCTAGCATCAGAGTCTTGTCCAATGAGTCAACTCTTCACATGAAGTGGCCAAGTACTGAAGTTTCAGCTTTAGCATCATTCCTTCCAAAGAAATCCCAGGNAGAATTTTCCACAGTTTATTGTGATCCACACAGTCAAAGTTTTTGGCATAGTCAATAAAGCAGAAATAGATGTTTTTCTAGAATTCTTGCTTTTTCCATGATCCAGCGGATATTGGCACTATGATCTGTGATTCCTCTGCCTTTTCTAAAACCAGACTCTTGCTTTTTCCATGATCCAGGGGATGTTGGCAATATGATCTGTGATTCCTCTGCCTTTTCTAAAACCAGCTTGTACTTCTGGAAGTTCACAGTTCACATATTGCTGAAGCCTGAATTTCACCTTTTTCTCAAGTGCACACAGAACCTTATCAAGGATAGATCACTTCCCCGGCTATAAATCTAGTCTGGTAGATTCAAAAAAACTGAAATCATATCAAGCATCTTTTCTGATCACAGTGTGGTAAGATTAGATGTCAACTACTGGGGAAAAAAAAAAAAACTATTAAAAATACAAACATACGGAGGCTAAACAACACACTTCTGAATAACCAACAAATCACAGCGGAAATCTAAAACGAAATCAAAATATGCATAGAAATGAATAAAAATGAAAACACAACAACCCAAAACCTATGGGATTCAGTAAAAGCAGTGCTAAGTAGAAGGTTCATAGCAATATAAGCCTACCTCAAGAAACAGGAGAAAAAAATCAAATAAATCACCTAACTCTACACGTAAAGCAACTAGAAAAGAAGAAATGAAGCACCACAGGGTTAGAGAAAGGAAAGAAATCATAAAAATTAGGGAAGAAATAAATCCAAAAGAAACAAAGGAATCCATAGCCCTAATCAACAAAGCTAAAAGCTGGTTCTTTGAGAAGATAAATAAAATAGACAAATCATTAGCCAGACTCATCAAGAAAAAAAGGGAGAAGAATCAAATAAACAAAATTAGAAAGTAGAGAAATCACAACAGACAACACAGAAATACAAAGGATCATAAGAGACTACTATCAGCAACCATATGCCAATAAAATGGACAACCTGGAAGAAATGGACAAATTCTTAGAAAAGTATAACTTTCCAAACTGAACCAGGAAGAAACAGAAAATCTTAACAGACCCATCACAAGCACAGAAATCGAAAGTGTAATCAGAAATCTTCCAACAAACAAAAGCCCAGGACCAGATGGCTTCACAGCTGATTTCTACCAAAAATTTAGAGAACAGCTAACACCTATCCTACTCACTCTTCCAGAAAATTGCAGAGGAAGGTAAACTTCCAAACTCATTTTATGAGGAAACTATCACCCTAATACTAAACCCAGAAAAGATGCCACAAAAAAAGAAAACAGGCCAATTTCACTGATGAATATAGATGCAAAAATTCTTAACAAAATTCTAGCTAACAGAATCCAACAACATGTTAAAAAGACCAAACATCATGACCAAGTGGGCTTTATCCCAGGGATGCAAGAATTCTTCAATATGCACAAATTAATCAATGTGATACACCACATTAACAAATTGAAAGATAAAAACCATATGATTATCTCAATAGATGCAGAGAAAGTCTTTGACAAAATTCAACATCCATTTATGATAAAAAGCCTCCAGAAAGCAGGCATAGAAGGAACACACCTCAACATAATAAAAGCCATATATGATAAACCCACAGCAAACATTATCCTCAATGGTGAAAAATTGAAATCATTTCCCCTAAAATCAGGAACATGACAAGGGTGCCCACTCTCACCACTACTCTTCAACCTAGTTTTGAAAGTTTAAGCCACACCGATAAGAAAAGAAAAAGAAATCAAAGGAATCCAGATTGGAAAAGAAGAAGTAAACCTCTCACTGTTTGCAGATGACATACTCCTCTACACAGAAAACCGTAAAGACTCCACCAGAAAAGAGAACCCTCTTATACTGTTGGTGGGAATGCAAACTAATACAGCCACTATGGAGAACAGTGTGGAAATTCCTTAAGTAACTGGAAATAGAACTGCCATATGACCCAGCAATTCCACTGCTGGGCATGCACACTGAGGAAACCAGAATTGAAGGAGACATGTGTATCCCAACGTTCATCGCAGCACTTTTTACAACAGCCAGGACTTGAAAGCAACCTAGATGTCCATCGGCAGAGGAACAGATAAGAAAGCAGTGGTACATAAACACAATGGAATATTACTCAGCTATTAAAAAGAATGAGTTTGAATCATTTCTAATGAGGTGGATGAAACTAGAGCCTATTATACAGAACGAAGTAAGTCAGAAAGAAAAACACCAATACAGTATATTAATGCATATATATGGAATTTAGAAAGATGATAACAATGACCCTAAACGTGAGACAGTGAAAGAGATGCAGATGTAAAGAACAGACTTTTGGAATCTGTGCGAGAAGGGGAGGGTGGGATGATTTAAGAGAACAACACTGAAACATTTATATTATCATATGTGAAATAGATCGCCAGTCCAGGTTCAATGCATGAGACAGGGTGCTCAGGACTGGTGCACTGGGATGACCCAGAGAGATGGGATGGGGAGGGAGGTGGGAGGAGGGTTTAGGATGAGGAACACATGTACACCCATGGCTGATTCATGTGAATGTATAACAAAAACCACAATATTGTGAAGTAATTAGCCTCTAATTAAAATAAGTTTTTAAAAAATGAGGACAGAATAGTATGCTAAATCTTTCTTCATAAATGTATAGTCAGTAATAAATAATTTTGTAAATGCATAAAGTTCCCATGTAATGTTGTATGCAGGATAAATTTTGAGACTGTATTATATTTTACATTAAATGATCTTATGGGAAAAAAATACCATCTGTTTCATAATCTGGGAGTCTTTATTTTTCCTTCATCTACAATTTTATTCTTAATTATGTTTAACTATATATTCCATTTTGTATTAGCAGGTGTTTAATACATTTTTAGATATAGTTCTTCAAATAATGATACATTANTATGGGAAAAAAATACCATCTGTTTCATAATCTGGGAGTCTTTATTTTTCCTTCATCTACAATTTTATTCTTAATTATGTTTAAATATATATTCCATTTTGTATTAGCAGGTGTTTAATACATTTTTAGATATAGTTCTTCAAATAATGATACATTATCAGTGAAAGACTACTAGTTATCCTCCACTCTTCGTTCTCATCTTCCACTGTTATAGAGGAGGTATATGACCACTCGGCTAAAGATTTCATTTTTCCAACTTCTTTTCAGTAAGATACAGCCCTGACATTAAGTTCTGACCACTGGAATGGAAGCAAATATGACTGTGTACATGTTTCCTAGTCTCTCTCCCTTTGCATGAAGGCTGGGAAATAAGGGCAACTATCACCTTGGACCCAGGAAGGAAGCCATATACTGAGGATGGCGGAGCCACTCTGTTAACCCTACACTGCTCACCTCCAGACTGTAATATGAGAGGAAAATATATGATTAATTTATGTCTTTGCTACATTAGTTCCATCTGTATCTCCAACTAATACAATAATATTATATGAGTGACATTATGTCAGCTATCTCAACAATTCCATGAGGTTAAACATCTTGGGTAGATCACAAAGCTATTAACCGAAAGAACCACAAGGTATAACAGTCTTAAAATGATATTTAAAAGAATATGTTATAACATTATAAAAAACATAATTAACTATATTTCTTTCAGTTGAATGACCAGGAAGACAAGAAAAACATTCTGTAGCATTCTTAGCAATTCTTTCAATGGATATACACACAAAGCCACTTCCATGCACATCACAATAATGGAAGTTTTTAAAATTATCCACGTAAGTTTTGGTCTAAGAATTTTCTTCTACATTTTTCGTTTTTAAAGAATCTCAAATATAAATGTTCACAAGTGGATATTTGGTGGCAAAGCGTTGACCTCTCCTTTATATTTTTTATAAGAAGAGCAGTAGAATAAGGAAACATATTAACCTTGTACCTAACTGGGAATCTACTCACTTTCTCAAAATACATGTGGCAATATAAAAATGTAAAATATTAACATATATTCTAAAGCATAACAAGACTCTCTTCACTGTTGGAATTACATTCCATTTAGTAGCTGTATAACCTAGAAAAAAACTGTAACCTTGCAAACAATTTCTTCCTGCATATTAAAGATGATGATATTCATTTCACAAGGTTGTCCTAAAGATTAATAAAATAATGAGTGAAAAGAGCTTAGGACAGTACTTGAACTAATTTAGAAAGAAAAAAAATGTAGCCTTTCAGTTGTATTTAAAAGGTTCTAATATTATATTAAGAAAAACTATGATACATTTATCTCTTTATCCTAATTTTTTCCCCAATTATTTAATCTACTTTTATGGATAATTATATGCAATTGAAGGACTTATGTATTCTTCCAATAGGGATGCAGAAGCCTGGTGGGCTGCAGTCTATGGGGTCGCAAAGAGCCGGACACGACTGACGTGACTTAGTAGTAGTAGTAGTAATACAGTATTAGAAATTGAAAAATCCAATGAAAGATATCTCAGAAGCTGAATCAGGGATAGCAGTTTTATGTAGGCCTATTCACTGTGATCTTTAAAATAAGTTAGGTAGGTATCAAGGCTTCCCAGGTGGCACTAGTGGTAAAGAACCCTGCCAATGCACGAGTCTCAAGAAACATGGGATCAATCTGTGGGTTGGAAAGACCCCCTGGACATGGGCATGGCAACCCACTCCATTATTCTGGCCTGGAGAATCCAATGGACAGAGGAGCCTGGCAGGGTACAGCCCATGGGCTCACAAAAGACTTAAAAATGAATGAAGCTACTTAGCATGCAGGCAGGCAGGCAGGCACCTGGCAAAATCTCTAACTTTTAAAAGTTAAAGTACTGCATTTATTCAATATTATTTATCAATCTTCTCTGAGCTAATATTTCATGATGCCATAAAGTAATCTTTATAAAATTGCAAAAATATCCTGTTTAACTATGTTCACTCACTGTGGTGAAGCCTGCAGGTAAAAAGCAAGATGTGTCCTGTGAAGTTAGTAAAAACTAAATTTGGTAATTTTGGAAAATCCATCATTTTAGAATACTGAATTTCAACCCAGAAACCTGCTAAATTCCTCTATTTACTCAACTTTGTCCTCAGCATGCATCTAACACCCCCAGTCTCAGCACAAAGCTCACTCTAAACTCTGGTGTCCTTCAGCTAGTCTGTGCTTTGAGTTCTTGTGGCCAAAAAGAAATGTGCCTCTTTGGTGCCCGTCATTTACCTTCTCTCTGAATGAAAGGGAAAAGACATACAGACTCATTACCTTCTCTCTGAATGAAAGGGAAAAGACATACAGACTCATTACCTTCCTGTCCCCTAATACTTAAATTCCAATAGTAAAGTTTGCTCTTTCCCTCCCTGTTACATACATATGATTTTTTTATCTGTATTTTCCCTGTGACTGTAATAGGGTACATGTCTTATAAAAGCAACATTGTAAGGATTTTCTTCCATCCTGTCAATTCTCATTCGTTATCCTAATTCAGACAAGGCCATTTCCTCATTCATCAGTATTAACACTCTTCTTAGTAACCCACACCTCATAAAGCATAATGGAAATGAGATGACACTTATTTTTTCCCTTATGGAGTCATTGAAAACTGCAGATTTGGTGAGAGAAGGTCCACATATTAACACCAGAAGTAAAAAAGAGGTCAGCCAAGAAGCTGGTCTTTGAGGCTGGAGAAACACTGCAGGAGTGAAGGAGAGCTCCCAAGAGCAGCTTATTTTTAATTTCAGTTTGTCATGCAATTTTTAACCAGAATCTGTCAATTCTCATTTATTTTTTCTTATTCCACTAACACCATGACTTTCATAGAGGCTTACTTATTACCCTCCACACTTTCATATTTCAATTTATTCTCCCACAGAGAATCACTACAGTTTTCAATCAGCTTACAATAGTTTTCAGGCATCTTTGCACCTTCAAAACTGGAGATTTTTGATTACTAGGTTGTAAGTTCTCTGAGGAGAGGAACTGTGTCTCCATAAACCCTTGGTAGCCTGCACAGTGCCTGGGCATAGTATGTGTTTGATAAGTATTTATTAGAATTTAGTGTGATAATTGTTATTAACAAAGAACACTTTTCATTTCAAAGCATATTCTTCTGTCATCTCACAGATATTTAAGTTTACTCAAAATATTCAGTTTGAAAACTACAATTGTTTTACAAAGAGATTCTGGAATAATATATTGAAGTATATGTTTAGCATGTTTTCGTTATGAATTCCTAGGTAATTCACAAGGTAACCAACCATTCATTCTAGTTTCCCCCAGAAAGGAATATTCACATATAAAGAAAATACTCATATATCATACATGAAACCACTTTTACACCATTTCACCTCATTGACCCCACCACTTTTTTTGGAAAACAAAAGACCTCACTGCATCACTAGGAACACAGATGAGATACTTTCAAATTGTTAGATTACTTCCATTAAAATGGAAGTAGTAAGACTCCAAAGAAATGACATTTACTTTTTAATAAATCTTATAGAACTTCTATATGCACATGCTCTTACCCAAGGAACATGATCTATTTAAGATGCCACACAAGTATTTATATATTGCTATCATTTTCAAAAATCACTTTAGAGTGACATTCATAGCCATTTTATAATAATAAGAAAAACTATCTTTTACAAAAGTGTCTATTTCTCTTGCACAAAAGTCTGTATTACCCATCTCAGTGATTCACTCATGTCTTCAGGCATGGCTGCAAACACTGGAAACCACTTTTGAAACTAACATCTACCCCCAAAGAATGAAGATATGTTCCCACTGAGGATATTCAAAAGAATCCATCACAAGCCTTAAAGTAACCACTATAGGTGAGATTCCAATATGCTCTGAAGGATGGAGGAAACAGGATATCCTGATTTGAATTGTAGGAATGAATATATATCATGTGAACTCATGTTAAATGAGGGTTGTATATAAACATCTTGCTATTAGGGATGGTAATAAATAGCAATACCAGGAGTTTCAGAATTTCACTATCATATTCCCATGAAAAATTATGTATTATTTAAAACATAGAAATAAAGTTTCTTAGAAAAATTGCACTCAAATTAAAGAAATGATTTGTAAGTTTGGAGGAACTTTACTCACATCGACAAGCTGATTGACTCCACTTGCTGTTTTTGCCAGGGTGACGAGGTCTTCTTGCATCTTATCCACCCATGACTTGATACTGCAGAAATCAGAGGAAAGAATGTTCTATCAAATCTCTGGCAAAATAGGTCATAGACTAACATTTGATAAGTACAGATTTTCCACAGATAATTCTTAAATTACCTTTAAATATTTCTCCTCCCTCCTAGGTCCTCCTATGCCTACACCTCCCCAGCACTTATAACTTTTAAGTTATAAGACCAATGAACCAAAGGGCCAATCTCTTAGGATGCTAAACTATCAACAACTCCAACAGAGAGAAATTATAAATATATGCTTAATTTTTAGGAAAATTCCATTAAAATAAGTTAATAAATGGAATATTCTAAACTAAACTCTATATTTTGGTTCACAAGTCTTCTTAAAGTGAAGTAACAGTCAGTCACAACTGCACTCATCTCACACGCTAGTAAAAGTAATGCTCAAAATTCTTCAAGCCAGGCTTCAGCAATACATGAACCGTGAACTTCCAGATGTTCAAGCTGGTTTTAGAAACGGCAGAGGAACCAGAGACCAAATTGCCAACATCCGCTGGATCATGGAAAAAGCAAGAGAGTTCCAAAAAAACATCTATTTCTGCTTTATTGACTATGCCAAGGCCTTTGACTATGTGGATCACAATCAACTATGGAAAATTCTGAAAGAGATGGGAATACCAGACCACCTGACCTGCCTCTTGAGAAATCTGTATGCAGGTCAGGAAGCAACAATTAGAATTGGACATGGAACAACAGACTGGTTCCAAATAGGAAAAGGAGTACGTCAAGGCTGTATACTGTCACCCTGCTTATTTAGCTTATATGCAGAGTACATCATGAGAAACACTGGGCTGGAAGAAGCACAAGCTGGAATCAAGATTGCCGGGAGAAATGNACTCTAAACTCTGGTGTCCTTCAGCTAGTCTGTGCTTTGAGTTCTTGTGGCCAAAAAGAAATGTGCCTCTTTGGTGCCCGTCATTTACCTTCTCTCTGAATGAAAGGGAAAAGACATACAGACTCATTACCTTCCTGTCCCCTAATACTTAAATTCCAATAGTAAAGTTTGCTCTTTCCCTCCCTGTTACATACATATGATTTTTTTATCTGTATTTTCCCTGTGACTGTAATAGGGTACATGTCTTATAAAAGCAACATTGTAAGGATTTTCTTCCATCCTGTCAATTCTCATTCGTTATCCTAATTCAGACAAGGCCATTTCCTCATTCATCAGTATTAACACTCTTCTTAGTAACCCACACCTCATAAAGCATAATGGAAATGAGATGACACTTATTTTTTCCCTTATGGAGTCATTGAAAACTGCAGATTTGGTGAGAGAAGGTCCACATATTAACACCAGAAGTAAAAAAGAGGTCAGCCAAGAAGCTGGTCTTTGAGGCTGGAGAAACACTGCAGGAGTGAAGGAGAGCTCCCAAGAGCAGCTTATTTTTAATTTCAGTTTGTCATGCAATTTTTAACCAGAATCTGTCAATTCTCATTTATTTTTTCTTATTCCACTAACACCATGACTTTCATAGAGGCTTACTTATTACCCTCCACACTTTCATATTTCAATTTATTCTCCCACAGAGAATCACTACAGTTTTCAATCAGCTTACAATAGTTTTCAGGCATCTTTGCACCTTCAAAACTGGAGATTTTTGATTACTAGGTTGTAAGTTCTCTGAGGAGAGGAACTGTGTCTCCATAAACCCTTGGTAGCCTGCACAGTGCCCGGGCATAGTATGTGTTTGATAAGTATTTATTAGAATTTAGTGTGATAACTGTTATTAACAAAGAACACTTTTCATTTCAAAGCATATTCTTCTGTCATCTCACAGATACTTAAGTTTACTCAAAATATTCAGTTTGAAAACTACAATTGTTTTACAAAGAGATTCTGGAATAATATATTGAAGTATATGTTTAGCATGTTTTCGTTATGAATTCCTAGGTAATTCACAAGGTAACCAACCATTCATTCTAGTTTCCCCCAGAAAGGAATATTCACATATAAAGAAAATACTCATATATCATACATGAAACCACTTTTACACCATTTCACCTCATTGACCCCACCACTTTTTTTGGAAAACAAAAGACCTCACTGCATCACTAGGAACACAGATGAGATACTTTCAAATTGTTAGATTACTTCCATTAAAATGGAAGTAGTAAGACTCCAAAGAAATGACATTTACTTTTTAATAAATCTTATAGAACTTCGATATGCACATGCTCTTACCCAAGGAACATGATCTATTTAAGATGCCACACAAGTATTTATATATTGCTATCATTTTCAAAAATCACTTTAGAGTGACATTCATAGCCATTTTATAATAATAAGAAAAACTATCTTTTACAAAAGTGTCTATTTCTCTTGCACAAAAGTCTGTATTACCCATCTCAGTGATTCACTCATTGAAACTAACATCTACCCCCAAAGAATGAAGATATGTTCCCACTGAGGATATTCAAAAGAATCCATCACAAGCCTTAAAGTAACCACTATAGGTGAGATTCCAATATGCTCTGAAGGATGGAAGAAACAGGATATCCTGATTTGAATTGTAGGAATGAATATATATCATGTGAACTCATGTTAAATGAGGGTTGTATATAAACATCTTGCTATTAGGGATGGTAATAAATAGCAATACCAGGAGTTTCAGAATTTCACTATCATATTCCCATGAAAAATTATGTATTATTTAAAACATAGAAATAAAGTTTCTTAGAAAAATTGCACTCAAATTAAAGAAATGATTTGTAAGTTTGGAGGAACTTTACTCACATCAACAAGCTGATTGACTCCACTTGCTGTTTTTGCCAGGGTGACGAGGTCTTCTTGCATCTTATCCACCCATGACTTGATACTGCAGAAATCAGAGGAAAGAATGTTCTATCAAATCTCTGGCAAAGTAGGTCATAGACTAACATTTGATAAGTACAGATTTTCCACAGATAATTCTTAAATTACCTTTAAATATTTCTCCTCCCTCCTAGGTCCTCCTATGCCTACACCTCCCCAGCACTTATAACTTTTAAGTTATAAGACCAATGAACCAAAGGGCCAATCTCTTAGGATGCTAAACTATCAACAACTCCAACAGAGAGAAATTATAAATATATGCTTAATTTTTAGGAAAATTCCATTAAAATAAGTTAATAAATGGAATATTCTAAACTAAACTCTATATTTTGGTTCACAAGTCTTCTTAAAGTGAAGTAACAGTCAGTCACAACTGCACTCATCTCACAAGCTAGTAAAAGTAATGCTCAAAATTCTTCAAGCCAGGCTTCAGCAATACATGAACCGTGAACTTCCAGATGTTCAAGCTGGTTTTAGAAACGGCAGAGGAACCAGAGACCAAATTGCCAACATCCGTTGGATCATGGAAAAAGCAAGAGAGTTCCAAAACAACATCTATTTCTGCTTTATTGACTATGCCAAGGCCTTTGACTATGTGGATCACAATCAACTATGGAAAATTCTGAAAGAGATGGGAATACCAGACCATCTGACCTGCCTCTTAAGAAATCTGTATGCAGGTCAGGAAGCAACAATTAGAACTGGACATGGAACAACAGACTGGTTCCAAATAGGAAAAGGAGTACGTCAAGGCTGTATACTGTCCCCCTGCTTATTTAGCTTATATGCAGAGTACATCATGAGAAACACTGGGCTGGAAGAAGCACAAGCTGGAATCAAGATTGCCGGGAGAAAT
>SJYW01012670.1:469402-494887 GCA_006410735.1 Raphicerus campestris
AAGGCTATGGTTTTTCCTGTGGTCATGTATGGATGTGAGAGTTGGACTGTGAAGAAGGCTGAGTGCCGAAGAATTGATGCTTTTGAACTGTGGTGTTGGAGAAGACTCTTGAGAGTCCCTTGGACTGCAAGGAGATCCAACCAGTCCATTCTGAAGGAGATCAGCCCTGGGATTTCTTTGGAAGGAATGATGCTAAAGCTGAAACTCCAGTACTTTGGCCACCTCATGCGAAGAGTTGACTCATTGGAAAAGACTCTGATGCTGGGAAGCATTGGGGGCAGGAGGAGAAGTGGATGACCAAGGATGAGATGGCTGGATGGCATCACGGACTCGATGGACGTGAGTCTGAGTGAACTCTGGGAGTTGGTGATGGACAGGGAGGTCTAGCGTGCTGCGATTCATGGGGTCGCAAAGAGTTGGACACGACTGAGGAACTAAACTGAACAGTCAGTCATGCCTGACTCTTGCAACTCCATGGACTGTAGCCCTCCAGGCTCCTCTGGCCATGAAATTCTCCAGGAAAGAATACTGGAGTGGGTAGCTGTTCCCTTCTCCAGGGGATCTTCCCAACCCAGGGATCAAACCCAAGTATCCCCCATTGCCGTGGATTCTTTACCATCTGAGCCAACAGGAAGTTCAAGAATACTGGTGTGGGTAGCCTATTCCTTCTCCATGGGATCTTCCTGACATAGGAATTAAACTGGGATCTCCTGAAAATCAGGTGGCTCCTTTACCAGCTGAGCTACCAAGGAAGCCCAAGTCTTCTTAATAAAATACTAAGGGTGTGATAAATGAGTATTTGAAAATTTCAAGAAAATAATAAATATTTCAAAATTTCTTATAATTCCAATGCCCAAAGATAGCTACTCTTAACATTTTGATGCACTCCCCTCCTAGTCTTTTAAAAGCATTTTGTATAGCTGAGCACATATTATATAAAATTCATGTCTTTGACATCAGTCACTTGATACTCTTCCATGTCATTACAAGTATTTTATAAATACTGCATATTAATGGCCACCTAATATTCCATTATCTCTAAATCACTTAATACACTTGACCATATTCCTTTTTAGAAAAAATAAATATATAGCTAGAATGTCTTCAGCTTTAACCACTAAAAATTTCACTGCAACAAATATCTTAGTACATAAAGCTTAAAAGCTTAGTCCTTAGCTAGACTTAGATTTGGAATTACTGGATCAAGACTTAAGTTCTAAAGAAATGGTTTTGAGGATTAAAATCATGGCTAAAGGATCCAGTTCAAATCCTTTCCATGTACAGTTGAGCCGTGAACAATGTTGGGGGTTAAAAGTACCAGGCCCTTAGCAGTTGAAAATCCACAAATGACTTACAGTCATCCCTCCATATCCATCGATTGACATTCACAGATTCAGCTAATGATGGATCATGTAGTACTGTGCATTTACTGAAAATCAAGCTACTATAAGGAGACCCACAAAGTTTAAACCCATGTTGTTTGAGGGACAATTGTACATACTTTAGATTAATGTAACAGAGATCTTAAAATAGGAGGTATGGATGTCTAGAGATCTTAGAAAAATTCTAAACTGATGGTCGTATTTTTCCCACTACTAGAGATTACCAAATACCACACAATTTTCCCCATTCTAATAAACTAATTTGCAATCCCTTCATATATTTTACTTATTCATCCTCATGTTGCAAAAAGTGTGTAATCTTTCTGTCCATTCAAATAGAAATAAAACACTAATAAAAGCAATAGGAAATAGTGATTTATCAGTATTTTAATTTTAATTTATCTCTCTATATATGGCATGTGTAGCTATATGATGCTTATCTCTTCTATTCTTTGGATTTTATTGGCACTAAATGTATTCCTTCCTTTTTTTTTTTTTTGACTGACAGTGTTTTCTTTCCTTTTCCTTTTGACAGTGTGATCTAGTTTCATTATACTGCAATAGCAAATAATTCATACATTTAAAGTGTAACTCTTAGATATGTTCACCTTAGAGTGAACATAAACTTTCAAACGAACTTATTTATGAAATAGAAACAGACTCACAGACATAGAGAATAGACTTGTGGTTGCGAAGGAGAAAGTGGGGTGGGNGACTGACAGTGTTTTCTTTCCTTTTCCTTTTGACAGTGTGATCTAGTTTCATTAGACTGCAATAGCAAATAATTCATACATTTAAAGTGTAACTCTTAGATATGTTCATCTTAGAGTGAACATAAACTTTCAAACGAACTTATTTATGAAATAGAAACAGACTCACAGACATAGAGAACAGACTTGTGGTTGCGAAGGAGAAAGTGGGGTGGGAGAGGGAAGTATTGGATGTTTGTGATTGGCAGATGTAAACTAGTATATATAGAACAGATAATCAACAAGGTCCTACTATAAAGCACGAGGAACTATATTCAACATCCTGCAATAAATCAAAATGAAAGAATATAAAAAAGAATATACATATATATGTATGTATATATGTGTGTGTGTATATGTGTGTATATATGTGTGTGTGTGTGTGTGTGTGTGCGTGCGTGTGTGTGTGTGTGTGTATGCTTCCCTGGTGGCTTAGCTCGTAAAGAATCTGCCTGCAATGTGGGAGACCAGGGTTCAATCCCTGGGTTGGAAAGATTCCCTAAAGAAGATCCCACTCTAGTATTCTTATATTCTGGCCTGGAGGATTCCATGGACTGTGTAGTCCATGGGGTTGCAAAGAGTTGGTCATGACTGGGCAACTTTCACTTTTCATATATTTTTATATACATACACACACACACACACATATAAATGAGTCACTTTGCTATACACCAGAAATTACCACAACACTGTAAATCAACTATATTTCAATTAAAAAAAATTTTTAAGGTAACTCTATCAGTAAACTAATTCAAGGACTGAAGCCGGTCTGCCCACAGTAGCACAGACTCTGTCTAGTCAGCATTCACACCCAACTGAGCCTGCCTCCTCCTGACTACTAGCCTTCTCAATGGAATGACAAGGGGCATGGCTTTTAAAATGTCTAAGAGCAGATGTCATCTCTGCTGATTCTACCAGGAAACTCTAAATGTACGGATTCTTTAAAATGCTAGAGACTGAGCTCATCAGTGGATTGACTGTGGAAGAACAATAATCCTGATCCCTCTCCCATTCTCCAGATGTTTGTGAGTGGCCCTCAAACATTTCAGAAAAATTTCCCCTGAGGAAAATCACACTATTCATGATTAGTATCTAAAAGGCACTTATGCACATTTTCACTTGGAAATAGAGCGATGAAGAGTAACACTGAACCACTGTCTCACTCTGACTGACCAACAGTCTGAATCTGAAATGGCAGGCAGCTACAACGCCTCCATCAGGGGAACTGGTTCTCATTATTTCAATGCCCCAATACAGTAATGTAAAGTAAAAAAAATAAATTAAAAAACAAAACAAAACAAAGCCCAGCCCTGTTCACTGGTTTCACTGCCCTAGTTTCCACTCCTCCTAGAATGGAGTAGAAAAGTGCTGTTTTGAAAATAAACTTTGTATTTCACAAGTGGGAATCACCGGAATTTAACTTAGCATGCATGTCTTCTTCTTAGACAAAAACTTTTTTCTGCTAATTTTGAATTGAACAGTATTAAAACTTAAATGGAGAATGCTAACTTCTACATGGGAAAGGGATTTAAATTAGGTATATACGGGAGAACATATAAAAGAATAATGAACTGATTAAGATTAACTAAAGAGGAACAAGAAAAATTGAAAATCAATCATGAAAAAGGATGGAGTGCCTTAGAAGAAAATACAGAGGCTTGATTTACATGTGAAACAAAATAGGTGGTAAATGAAACCCATAAAAACAAGGGGTACTTTTCACACAAATGAAAATAAGAAAGAATATTTATTGAATTATGCTGTATGAGTATGATTTTTTAAATGATTATCAAGAAACAAGAAATAAATGGAAAAAGAGTATAAAATTAAGAAAAATTTATAGTACCATTAAAATAAATGCTGCATACCACATTATTAGAATAACATTATACTTTGCACTACTTACAAGCTGGTGTATATATCTGAAAAATATTATAAATGTTAATAATTCCTACTACTCTATCAAGTAAGTATAAATGCAATCCACGTTTACATCAAGAACAAAAAATTACAGTAGGGGATGGGTAGGAGAAAAAAACATAGATAAAATCTTCNGAATAACATTATACTTTGCACTACTTACAAGCTGGTGTATATATCTGAAAAATATTATAAATGTTAATAATTCCTACTACTCTATCAAGTAAGTATAAATGCAATCCACGTTTACATCAAGAACAAAAAATTACAGTAGGGGATGGGTAGGAGAAAAAAACATAGATAAAATCTTCTAACTTCAGAGAAGCTTTTTCATTTCTCCAAGCAATTACTGAACAAATCCTAAAACCCAGAGAAAATGAATTACCTCTTCTCAAATATAATTCGCAACTTTGACAGTGTTCCCAGCAAAAAAAAAAAAGAAAAAAATAATAAGTGTTACACAAGTCTTCGGCTAGGAAACTGAGAGACAAAGACTACATATGTAAAAAACTTAACTCTAAAATTCTGATTTATGCTAAACTGACCCAAAACGTGCTTTCTATCTTGACACTTGAGTCTACTGTCACTGCCAGTGTTCACTGGGGTGAACCTGCTTTGGCTGAAGAGTAATTCAGGGCCCGTCCAGTCTTTTCTGTCCCACTGACAAGCTGTCAAGAACATTTTATAGGAGCAAAGATTATTTTTCATAGACATAGGTGTTACCTGGCTTTTCTAAAATGTATAGGCACTTTGCTTTTCAAACCTGGAATTAGAAAATAATAATGGCTAGGATATAAGCGAAGATTTCATTGATCACAAGGGAAAATATTCACATGGGCAAATTCTCCACCAGTCTTTCTCTTTCCAGGTAAATTGTCAAGCACATATGTACAATCACCAGGTCTCCCACATTTCAGGTGGATTCTTTACCAGCTGAGACAAAAGGGAAGCCCAAGAATACTGGAGTGGGTAGACTATCCCTTCTCCACCGGATCTTCCCAATCCAGAAATCAAANCTCTTTCCAGGTAAATTGTCAAGCACGTATGTACAATCACCAGGTCTCCCACATTTCAGGTGGATTCTTTACCAGCTGAGACAAAAGGGAAGCCCAAGAATATTGGAGTGGGTAGACTATCCCTTCTCCACCGGATCTTCCCAATCCAGAAACCAAACTGGGGTCTCCTGCTTTGCAGGCAGATTCTTTACCAACTGAGCTATCAGGGAAGCCTTGTATAATCACTACTGCTGCTGCTAATCACTGTATAATCACTAAGCACTACTAAATGTCTCCATAGAGAAAGTTACAGAAGACACAGCCTTTCAAGATGATCAGAAACTAACATAACACTCCATAAGGAAGAATGTGTTGTTTCTTCTCCATATAACACAGCACTGTTGGAAAAGATACTAAAACCTGGAAGGGTAGAAATGAAACATACATGTCTTACTATCTGGTTGAGCTTTAAACTGAGTCTGACAGGAAAGAGGCAGTAGAGAAAAAGAATAAGGTGATGTAGGGGAGAGAAAAAGTATCTTTTTCTTCTACCTTTCTAAATTTTTGGCTGAGAACCTAGTAAAAAAAGACAGATTAATAAGTGAAATGCATACAAATTTATTTAAGTTTTATATGACACAAGAACCTTTAAAAGGAAATGAAGATCTCCTCAAAAAATAGTTAAGTCTAATCAAAAAATGGTTATGCATAGTATCTTTATGCTAGATTTGATGAAAAACAGAAAGATATGATACGGTTTTGCCTGGCAGTCTAATAGTTAAGATTCTGCGCTTTCATTGCCTAGGGCCCGGGTTCAATGATATACCATGTGGGAAGCTAAGATTCTACATAGCAGTGTGGCCAAAAAATTAATTTTAAAAAAAGATACGCTGGGACAAAGAATATCAGCTAAGTATAGTAAACTGGGGAACACAACACATTTCTATTGCTGCCCCATGTCTTAAAAGATAAGAATGCCCTTTTCTTTCGAGTACAGGGAAGACAACATTCAGCAGAGAAGGTCAGGAGGTCCTTCCCAAACATACCACTTCCCAAACACCTTCAGCTTAAAATACTCAGTAGGCCATGTAACCATATTTTGGGGTAGCATATACTCAATCCCATCAGTTAACATGAGAGTCCCTTAAAGTTTATCAGACAGTTGTGTGGGAGGGTGGATAAAGGAGGCTTTCTGCACTAGCTACTTAAGATACGAAATACAAGTGGAATTTGACAAAATAGCGAAGGGAAAGAAGTAATAACAAAGGCAGAGGGAATGTAAACCATGGCCTAGTCAGCACCACAAGTAGCCTGTCTAGCCAGAGTCAAGGCTGGCTCAACAAATTATAGAAAGGAGGCAGGAATGGTCGGGAAGAAATTCAAGCAAATAGTTGCCAGACCCAGGGTCTTAAATTACATTCTAAAGTATTTAAACTGTATCCTCAAAATAAAGGAGACATGATGGAAAATGTGAAGTTAGCAAGTAACAAGATCAATTAAGTATATAACGACATTATTAAATAATTCCTGTGACAGCCGAGTGGATGGTAGCTTAAAGAAAAAAACAAAAAGTGAGGAGGGAAGGTCAAGACAAAACATAAGAAACGAGTAGTATTCAAAATAGCTCAGTATCAGCGAGAGTAGACAGGGAAACGAAACGAAGACCAAGTAGGGGCTTTCCTGGTCCCGCAGTTAAGGACACTGTTCTTCCACTGCAGGGGCACAGGCTCAACCCCTGGTCAGGGAACTAAGATCCTACATGCCGAGCCGTGCCATGCCATAGGACGGTCCAAAAATAGAGAGAGAGAAAGTAGAAGAAACCAGCTCAACAAAATCCTGAAGGATGGCCAACAGGATTTCAAGTCTTACTTGATTTAAATAGAGACTGCAGATGACTCATGGAATTTCTCAGCTAGACAATGATAGTACAAGAGGAAGAACAAGTTAGAGGAATATTGATAAGTTTGTTGCTATTGGTTGAGGTAGAGACATTTTTGAGATTGATGTACAGAAACTCAGTAGCAACTGAATATACATAGATTTGAAGCTCTCAGAAGTTTCCCTAGAATTGAAAGATCTGGTTGTTACAAAGGACAAAGGTAAACTAATGCATGATTTCCATAGGAGAGGTTTAGAGGGGGAAGAAAACATAGGGTAGCTAGAACTCTGTAAATAACACTGAAAGAGGAGACAGCAATCTAAGCACTGGCAAGAGAGAAGGGAATCCAAGAAGAATGGTATCAAAAAAGTCAGGGAAGGGGAGACTTTCCAAAGAGAGTTACCAAATAAGAGAGAAATTTATCAATTTTATATATGACAAGAGTGAGAGAACAGTGGAACCTAGGAATAAATGGAGAACAGGTAGTTTGGTGTTCCTTTTTTTTTCAGCCATGCCACACTGCATGGGAGACCTCAGTTCACTGACCAAGGATAGAACCAACATCCCCCGCATTGGGACACAGAATCTTAAACACTAGATTGCCACAAGAAACGAAGACATGGTTTCATGCAAAAGGAGAAGGCAGGGAGAAAAGGAGACATCAGAGAGATTTCAGGAGAGAACATGTAACTTACTGACAAGACAAGGTTTCAAAAGACTCCAAATTCATTCAGCTTTTTCTTGCTCACCCCCTATATTCCAAACATGATGAGATGTCGGATGAGTGAAGAGATAAGCAGAACACAGGAGAAACTTAATCCATGCCTAGAAGACGGGTTACTTCTTCCATGGAGACTGAAGGGAAAATGTAAAAGGTTTTAAGTAAATGGAAATAACTATAATAACTAGGGGAAAAAAAACTGGAGACAAGTCTTATTTTTTGCTTTTTAATAACAGAAACAGAGATACAGTCTTCTGTTCAGAGAGAGGCAGGAGGTTTTAAGGTAGGGTAGTTTAAAGTTGCAGGTTTAAAAAGAACAATAGCTGGAGAGTAAGGACCAGTCCTATACTGGAGGTCATCAGTTTTTAGCAGTACTAATCAGCTCAAGATGGGAGAAAAAAAGGCATTCAGATGACTATGCAGCAGGTACCAGCAGATGGGGGAATAAAGAACTAGGAAAAGTAAATTGAAGGATCTGAAAATTTTAAGATCTCTACTAATTTTAAGTAACAAAGACCACCAAAAATAGTCATTAAAATGTTACAGTATTATACTCATATACAATGCTTATTTTCTCTAACACTTTTCTCGTGGAACCAAAAATACTATTACAGAATTTCTGGGAAAATGTAAAAATACTACATTACCAAATTTCAAATTTCTCATCATTTGGGACATTTTTAGACTAATAATCTCACAAAATAAGACTAAATGAAGAAAGCGGCCTGAACACATATCTCACTTTAAGTCCCCTGAAACAACATATAATTTCTAAAAGAAAAAATTCTTAAAATTACTGAAATAAAACATATTGCTCCCAGAAAGCTTAATAGTTTGCTTGAAACTCTTTCTCTTAGAAATAAATACATATTACAATATCTGAGCAGTTCAAAAATAGTTGAATCAATGTAGATCTGGTTATATAGATACAACAGAACTTGACTAATAGGTATAGTGTTTCCATGAGAAAATGCATGGGATTTTTCAAATTGTGATGTCAGGAACACATTTATTCTGCTTATTAGAAATGTAACCATGGCTTCAAGTGTTAAATAGAAACAGGGGCTTCAAGGTAACAAGGATAGGACTAGAGCATGATCTAAGCAGGAGAGTGAGAATGCATGATATTTATAGAGGAAAATGGTGAGAAGATCCAGAGACTGGGTATGTAGTCAACCACAGAATGGAACACAACTACTTTCTATCTCTCTGCTACCCCTGTATTCCAATTTTCCAATGTTTTTTGAAACCCTGTGTTTTTCAAGCTTCTACAACCCTAAAAAGTAAAAATCTCATGACTTCAATTACCACCTTTACATATGTAATTTGAGCTCCAGGTCTGTATTAACTATTTGCCAGACTACACCCTTTTGATTTTCCACCATTTTCCAAAAATCTATAAAACTGAACTCAAAATCTTCCCTCCCAACAGCACTACTCTTCCCATGTTCCTTCTACTTGTTGACCAACCATATTCTCAGTCATCCATGTCCCTGCCATCAATTTCATCATCATATCCCTTCTTCAATCAATTCTTTGTATCTCAGTGTTTTTCTAACACACTCTTGATAGCTAAATGCACTGAGATCTTATTTTCTGCCAAAATTCTTGCCTAAGTATTTAACATTCTCTCTCAGTCATCAGAAAACCAGTGCTCACATTTCATTGATGAGAAAACAAATTTTAGAGAAATTTGAAATTTAACTGTTCAGCCTTCTAGCTTCTGCTTTTCTAAGCCATTTACTTCCACCAACCTCCCATATTTCCATGTGCGTAGACTGTCCTTTTTCACATTCTGCTTTTGCTCTATAACTTCTCCCTGAAAGTAAGCCTCTACACCATCACTGTAAATAAATTTCACAAATACTTTAATAGCACCTTTCACAAACTCCCAAACTAAAAATATGCTTTGTGCCTCTTTTTCTGTAGATTCTCATGATTAGATATACTTTTATTCTCATTTGTCACTCAATATTATACTGCCTTGCATATGGCAGGCACACATATATTTATTGAATAAATAGAAAAGTGTATTGAAATATAATAATGTTTTTTAAAATGCACAATTATCTTTACTTAATGCATACAGAGTAAGTGATTTATTTACCAAATTCCCTCTTCTCTCCAAAATTCACATGAGAAAAACATAATCTGCTGAATCCATGTTTCTATAAAAAGCACCCACTTTTCAACAAGTAGAAGAATTGTAAAATATGACTTAACAGTTTAAATAAATTGTTTTTAAATCTCTAGCATACATATACCTTATAATTTTAAATCTTTCAACTGGATATTAAATTTCATCGGAAAAAAATTAAGTCTTGTAATCCTTCTCTAACTCTACAATAACTCATTACAAAATCAAATACCAGTATATGCTTCCAATTGTTTTATGATGTCTCCAGATCCAGTGTAATTTGGAGAGACTGCTAAAAATTGAGGCAAATATTTTATTGAATAGTTGAGATGATCTTTTATATCCTCTACTTCATTTTATTGTACACAAACAGCACAAATTCTGAAGGCAAATAATATAATCAAGTTTTCACTAAATTTGAGAAAAAAATGCTAGTCATGCAATTAATCGGGGAAGGCAACGGCACCCTACCCCAGTACTCTTGCCTGGAAAATCCAATGGACGGAGGAGCCTGGTGGGCTGCAGTCCATGGGGCTGCTAAGAGTCGGACATGACTGAGCGACTTCACTTTCTCTTTTCACTTTCATGCATTGGAAAAGGAAATGGCAACCCACTCCAGTATTCTTGCCTGGAGAATCCCAGGGATGGGGGAGCCTGGTAGGCTGCCGTCTATGGGGTTGCACAGAATCGGACATGACTGAAGCGACTTAGCAGCAGCAGGAGCATGCAATTAATATTGTTCCTTTTGAGATGACATTTGCCTGTCAGATGGCTTTCAAAAGAGTATTGCATAGTTCAGAAAACTTTATTTAAAAAAAAGAAAGAGAGAGATGGTAATTCATTTCATTTTGCATGCATTTGAAGAACATCAAACTCAGAACAGCACAAATTATACCCTGCTCCATTTATTGTAAAGTATAGCAGTTGAGTACAAAGTGTCAAGTTTGTATAGTTATCTATTTAATTGTTTTAAATGCTACAGAAAGAATTTGCCTTTTTACTGGTTGGAATAACACAGCCAAACTGATAGCTAAGAAAAGTTGTAACAGGTCCTACAGAGGCTGACTGTCTTCCTTCCTACACTCACATAGTAGGTCCTCAGTTAAAAAAGAATGTGTGAACTTCCTGCTATTAGTAATAGAGTATTGAAACAGACATCTTTTTCCTACATCCATCTTGAATTATCCCGCTAGTAATTATAGAGACAAGAGTAAAAAAGGAAGATATTGATGTGTATATGTCAATCTCAATGTCCCCCTTCCCAACCCCCACTTCCTCCTTGGTAACCAGAAGTTTGGTTTCTATAAAAGAACCTCCTGAACAGCACAGGAACTCCGCTCAATAATCTGTATGATCTATATGAGAAAAGAATCGTTAAAGAAGTGTTTACATGTATATGTATAGCTGATTCACTTTGCTATACAGCAAAAACTAAAACAACATTATAAATCAACTATACTCCAATAAAAATTAATCTTTAAAAATCTTTTTAAGTTATTGGAGATACACAGAAAATAAATGCAAACAGAAGAGGGTTGGTACAGTATGAGATTGAGAGGAAGAAAAGGAACAGGAGAGTGAGAAGCCCATGCTCTCTGGGGTCCTTGTCCTAAGGCAATTCTCAGCCTATGCTAATATTTTTAAGAAATAATTTTATTTTTAACCCAAGGAAATCAGAAACAATTTTGCCCTGTGTGCCTGGGGAAACAAAAATATCACAAGGTCTAATAAACTGACCGTTTCAATTGTGTTGATATATAGCTTATTCATAAATTTGAAATAATAAGACCATATATTTCAAAACTGTTCCACTTGCTATAAATATCCCACCAATGCCAAACTTCTCCCAGTTTTGTTATATAATAAAACACCCACAGTGTTCTCATAGTTGGGTAAAAAATAACATAAGTAAAGCAAAGATTTAAATAGCTTACACATACTATTTTATTAAATATGCATTTCTTATAACATGGATAACTGTCTTATGAAATACTATGTGTGTATGTGTGTGTAAAAGGAACACTTGGTATCTACATTAAACATAAAATTGCTTGTGAGATGCATGTCATGACATGAACCTTAGTTCCTGAAATTATCCTCTGTTTAAACCATTTTCAATAACACTGCTGCTCTGTTTTTAGAAAGCTGTTTAGACTTGTGAAATGCCTTACTATTTCATTTTTGTCTAGAGTCAATCCTGAAAGAAATGCAGAGAAGGATGTGATCGTGCTAATCAGGGAGGAAAACTAAAGTATTTGAGAATAGAAGCAAAAAGCTTTCACCACTAAAAACGGGTTCTTATGCTGTTGTGTTCCTCTGCCTTCATTTTCTGTTTGCTTTTCGCTGTCGTGTCTGTCTGTTTAATCTGCTTTACAAATATATATACTCATATACACTCATAATACAAATATATACAAATATATATAGTGTACCTATTACTATATGTAATATATATCCTCTCTATGTATAAATATATATACTCATATATACTCATAATACAAATATATATAGTATACATATTAATATATGTAATATATATCCTCTACATATATATATAAATATATATACTCATATATACTCATAATTCTCAAAGACCAAAGCTTCTTCATGAGATCTACCTTTCCCACCATCTTAGATTGATTTTTGTTTTATCTCAGCATTTTCATTGTTTCTTTATTTAGCTAATATTTTTGCCTCAGCTGCAGCAATGTGCTGCCAGCTTCCAAGACAACAAATAAGCAATACACTTCAGGGTTGGTGTTAGTGTAGTTCCCTGGATTAGCTAGAGGGGAGAGGGTTCTCATACAAGGGATTTGCTCCCTGGAGGCCTGAAGAGCTTTGCTTTTATGCTTCCACATCACCCTAGTTACAACCTGCAGCATTGTCCCTCCAGCCTGGTGCCAAGGGAGGTGTCCCAAATGGCCACACAATCTGCTGGTGTTTCTATGAACCAAATGAGCTGAATTTCTAATTGCACATTACAAAACCTCCATTCACTTTCTTGAGGATCTTCTCTTTCATTGTTTATATTTTTTCTTAGGGACTGCAGATAGTTCACAAATTTTATTTTACCCTAATTCAAGTATGTAAAGATTTAATGTCATAATCAAATTATCCTCATTTCCTTTTTTCTCTGAATTATTTACTGCACATCCACAATATTTCCAATACTGCAAAATCCTTAAATATTTATTATGTTCAGATTCTGACTTAAGCAGCCCATCTACTTCCCTTCATAGATCAGTATTTGAAGTGGACACAAAGTGAATACAACCAAATACATTAACATGGTTTCAATTACCAGCATTGAAACAAAATTAGTGCAAAAAAAGCCAAATACAATTGCATAGATAGTGGCTCTCAAATCTTGAAAGTGAACTCTGTCCCTCCAGTTCAAGCGAAGGATGAGTGCTTGGGCTTCTCTCAACTTGGTTAGTATCACACCTCTCTCTACTTTTTTAGCTTCCAACTGCGAACAGAACACTAGCTCTAGCACTGACAGTGTCTAAACAAACTCTGGGCGTTGCATCAGTGGCCCCAGCCACAGTGTGTCCCCAGCCTGTAAAGCCTCACGGCGAGCTAGACAAACCTGGCTTCCTGGGCTCACCACACCCAGGGACCTGGTCTCTGCTTTGGCATGGAGATGGGTCTCAAACAACCACTGTCCTATGCGCTGCTCAGCTTGAGCTCAGGCTGTGACTGGCGGCTCATTTCACAAGTTTTGAGGCTGTACTGATTGAGCTTGGTGTTTTCAAGTTTGGATTTAATGTCCAGTGGCTTTTCAAAAAAGTTGACTAGTGACTGTTCAGTCAGAAGTGAGGCTAAAATATGTTCAAGGGAGACAGTCCAGTCCCCTTGTGCCTCCTCAGGAAATGCCTGGGGCTCCTGAGGACTCTGCCCTGCATCAGTGTCCGCAAACACGAAGTCCTACTCAGAAGAGGGGGAAGGAGCCGAGACCTGCAGCTCCTCCCCGCCTTCCTGGGAGCTGCTGCCGCGCTGCCCCACCTCCCCATCAGCAGCAGCAGCCTGGTTACTGTGGCGATGGCTTGGTACAGGTCATTCTCTTCCGGGTCTTCGTGGAACATACTGTACAAAGTCTTACAGAACTGGATAAACTCTCTCTGGCTCATTTTGGGCAACTCTTTCTCAGTTTTGTCTTTCTCTTTGGCCAAATCTTTAATCANTTCATGCATTGGAAAAGGAAATGGCAACCCACTCCAGTATTCTTGCCTGGAGAATCCCAGGGATGGGGGAGCCTGGTAGGCTGCCATCTATGGGGCTGCACAGAATCGGACATGACTGAAGCGACTTAGCAGCAGCAGGAGCATGCAATTAATATTGTTCCTTTTGAGATGACATTTGCCTGTCAGATGGCTTTCAAAAGAGTATTGCATAGTTCAGAAAACTTTATTTAAAAAAAAGAAAGAGAGAGATGGTAATTCATTTCATTTTGCATGCATTTGAAGAACATCAAACTCAGAACAGCACAAATTATACCCTGCTCCATTTATTGTAAAGTATAGCAGTTGAGTACAAAGTGTCAAGTTTGTATAGTTATCTATTTAATTGTTTTAAATGCTACAGAAAGAATTTGCCTTTTTACTGGTTGGAATAACACAGCCAAACTGATAGCTAAGAAAAGTTGTAACAGGTCCTACAGAGGCTGACTGTCTTCCTTCCTACACTCACATAGTAGGTCCTCAGTTAAAAAAGAATGTGTGAACTTCCTGCTATTAGTAATAGAGTATTGAAACAGACATCTTTTTCCTACATCCATCTTGAATTATCCCGCTAGTAATTATAGAGACAAGAGTAAAAAAGGAAGATATTGATGTGTATATGTCAATCTCAATGTTCCCCTTCCCAACCCCCACTTCCTCCTTGGTAACCAGAAGTTTGGTTTCTATAAAAGAACCTCCTGAACAGCACAGGAACTCCGCTCAATAATCTGTATGATCTATATGAGAAAAGAATCGTTAAAGAAGTGTTTACATGTATATGTATAGCTGATTCACTTTGCTATACAGCAAAAACTAAAACAACATTATAAATCAACTATACTCCAATAAAAATTAATCTTTAAAAATCTTTTTAAGTTATTGGAGATACACAGAAAATAAATGCAAACAGAAGAGGGTTGGTACAGATTGAGAGGAAGAAAAGGAACAGGAGAGTGAGAAGCCCATGCTCTCTGGGGTCCTTGTCCTAAGGCAATTCTCAGCCTATGCTAATATTTTTAAGAAATAATTTTATTTTTAACCCAAGGAAATCAGAAACAATTTTGCCCTGTGTGCCTGGGGAAACAAAAATATCACAAGGTCTAATAAACTGACCGTTTCAATTGTGTTGATATATAGCTTATTCATAAATTTGAAATAATAAGACCATATATTTCAAAACTGTTCCACTTGCTATAAATATCCCACCAATGCCAAACTTCTCCCAGTTTTGTTATATAATAAAACACCCACAGTGTTCTCATAGTTGGGTAAAAAATAACATAAGTAAAGCAAAGATTTAAATAGCTTACACATACTATTTTATTAAATATGCATTTCTTATAACATGGATAACTGTCTTATGAAATACTATGTGTGTATGTGTGTGTAAAAGGAACACTTGGTATCTACATTAAACATAAAATTGCTTGTGAGATGCATGTCATGACATGAACCTTAGTTCCTGAAATTATCCTCTGTTTAAACCATTTTCAATAACACTGCTGCTCTGTTTTTAGAAAGCTGTTTAGACTTGTGAAATGCCTTACTATTTCATTTTTGTCTAGAGTCAATCCTGAAAGAAATGCAGAGAAGGATGTGATCGTGCTAATCAGGGAGGAAAACTAAAGTATTTGAGAATAGAAGCAAAAAGCTTTCACCACTAAAAACGGGTTCTTATGCTGTTGTGTTCCTCTGCCTTCATTTTCTGTTTGCTTTTCGCTGTCGTGTCTGTCTGTTTAATCTGCTTTACAAATATATATACTCATATACACTCATAATACAAATATATACAAATATATATAGTGTACCTATTACTATATGTAATATATATCCTCTCTATATATAAATATATATACTCATATATACTCATAATACAAATATATATAGTATACATATTAATATATGTAATATATATCCTCTACATATATATATAAATATATATACTCATATATACTCATAATTCTCAAAGACCAAAGCTTCTTCATGAGATCTACCTTTCCCACCATCTTAGATTGATTTTTGTTTTATCTCAGCATTTTCATTGTTTCTTTATTTAGCTAATATTTTTGCCTCAGCTGCAGCAATGTGCTGCCAGCTTCCAAGACAACAAATAAGCAATACACTTCAGGGTTGGTGTTAGTGTAGTTCCCTGGATTAGCTAGAGGGGAGAGGGTTCTCATACAAGGGATTTGCTCCCTGGAGGCCTGAAGAGCTTTGCTTTTATGCTTCCACATCACCCTAGTTACAACCTGCAGCATTGTCCCTCCAGCCTGGTGCCAAGGGAGGTGTCCCAAATGGCCACACAATCTGCTGGTGTTTCTATGAACCAAATGAGCTGAATTTCTAATTGCACATTACAAAACCTCCATTCACTTTCTTGAGGATCTTCTCTTTCATTGTTTATATTTTTTCTTAGGGACTGCAGATAGTTCACAAATTTTATTTTACCCTAATTCAAGTATGTAAAGATTTAATGTCATAATCAAATTATCCTCATTTCCTTTTTTCTCTGAATTATTTACTGCACATCCACAATATTTCCAATACTGCAAAATCCTTAAATATTTATTATGTTCAGATTCTGACTTAAGCAGCCCATCTACTTCCCTTCATAGATCAGTATTTGAAGTGGACACAAAGTGAATACAACCAAATACATTAACATGGTTTCAATTACCAGCATTGAAACAAAATTAGTGCAAAAAAAGCCAAATACAATTGCATAGATAGTGGCTCTCAAATCTTGAAAGTGAACTCTGTCCCTCCAGTTCAAGCGAAGGATGAGTGCTTGGGCTTCTCTCAACTTGGTTAGTATCACACCTCTCTCTACTTTTTTAGCTTCCAACTGCGAACAGAACACTAGCTCTAGCACTGACAGTGTCTAAACAAACTCTGGGCGTTGCATCAGTGGCCCCAGCCACAGTGTGTCCCCAGCCTGTAAAGCCTCACGGCGAGCTAGACAAACCTGGCTTCCTGGGCTCACCACACCCAGGGACCTGGTCTCTGCTTTGGCATGGAGATGGGTCTCAAACAACCACTGTCCTATGCGCTGCTCAGCTTGAGCTCAGGCTGTGACTGGCGGCTCATTTCACAAGTTTTGAGGCTGTACTGATTGAGCTTGGTGTTTTCAAGTTTGGATTTAATGTCCAGTGGCTTTTCAAAAAAGTTGACTAGTGACTGTTCAGTCAGAAGTGAGGCTAAAATATGTTCAAGGGAGACAGTCCAGTCCCCTTGTGCCTCCTCAGGAAATGCCTGGGGCTCCTGAGGACTCTGCCTTGCATCAGTGTCCGCAAACACGAAGTCCTACTCAGAAGAGGGGGAAGGAGCCGAGATCTGCAGCTCCTCCCCGCCTTCCTGGGAGCTGCTGCCGCGCTGCCCCACCTCCCCATCAGCAGCAGCAGCCTNGTCCGCAAACACGAAGTCCTACTCAGAAGAGGGGGAAGGAGCCGAGACCTGCAGCTCCTCCCCGCCTTCCTGGGAGCTGCTGCCGCGCTGCCCCACCTCCCCGATCAGCAGCAGCAGCCTGGTTACTGTGGCGATGGCTTGGTACAGGTCATTCTCTTCCGGGTCTTCGTGGAACATACTGTACAAAGTCTTACAGAACTGGATAAACTCTCTCTGGCTCATTTTGGGCAACTCTTTCTCAGTTTTGTCTTTCTCTTTGGCCAAATCTTTAATCATCTGCTTCAGCTGTTTCTGATAATCAATTATATCACCACTGGACTTGCCGAAAAACGGGGGGTCTTGACGTTGAGCTGGAACAGGCGTGCAAACTGCTGGGCGTCTATGTGGTACTGCTCTGCGTAGGGCCTGCTGGGGTCGTGGCGTGGGGCCATGGGCCGGGGCTGCTCCCAGTAGCAGCTCATCATGTGTTCTCTCTTGAATAAATCGTAGAGCTCCTCCAGGTCTTCAGGGAGGATGGAGACTTCTGGGATAACGACTCAGAGCACGTTCTGCTTCGTGGTGTCCTCGTGGCCCTAGAGGACTCGGATCCTGTGCCTGCAGCGCATGCACTCGATCTGAGCCACAGACTGGTCCCCGAATTTCTCGTAGGAGTCCCGGATCAGGTCTGCGATGTCAAGTCACGGGACACGGCTCCTGGTCGTCAGAGAAGAAGGCGTGGTGGCTGCCAATCGGAGGTCCCCGGCTGTCTTCATTCTTGACGTGGTCTAGAAACCTGCTGAGGACCATCAAAGCCTGGCTGTCATCCTTGCTGCTGCACAGGTCCTCGGCGGTGGCCTCCAGCACAGTCAGTTCCAGCTGGAAGATGGCCTTGATGCCGTCGTAGAAGACAAGTTTGATGCCAACGTAGAAGACGAGACAAGCAAGTTTAAGAGTTTCACAAACATGTCAGTTTTGTCATGTTATTTAATCACATTTTCCACTAGCCTCAAATGACCTCTCTTAAGTCTGTTCAATGCCTGAAAATCATTTTTCAAGTCGATACTTCAGTTCCTTCTTCTGAGCAAGTCCTCAAGCCCTCAGAAATTTTGTTTTTTCTAAGTTCCTAAAAATAGACATAGCCTGTCCTACAAAACATCATCCACACTGATATACTGTCTTTCGTGAGTATGATTTTTCCCCCACAATGCTTGATTTCCCTGAGTGGATGGGCCACAGCTTCTGGTTCTGTATTCAGAGAATATCTCACACATTTCTGAACAGACAGTATGCTCAGCAGACCACAGACAGCATCTATCACACACCTGTGTGCCAACAGCTGTTCTAAACACATTATGTGAACAAACTCTTTAATTCTCACAAAAGTTCTATGAGGCAGATACTATTACAAATCACACTTTACAGATAAGGAAACTGAAGCACAGAGAGGTGATATTACTTGTCCATGGTCAAAGAATTAGTAAGTGTTAGAGCTGAGCAATTTACCCTTAGAAGCCAATAGTCTACCATCTTAATAAATGCTAATTGATGTCATTTGAAACATGGCTTGTTCTCATCTTTTATCTCACCAGACAGCAGTCTCTAATTCTCTTCTCATCCTAACTTACAAAAGTCTTATGTTTTCACTTTTATAGACTTTCATAGGCCTAGGTTCCAGGTGTATTGCATAGATATAAATCGAGGAAATAACAATTACCAAAGTTTTATTTTTACACAGTAAGAAAACAGTTAGGTCTTTAGAAAATAACAATTTAAAAACCATAACTGAGAAAACCCAGGCATCTTCCTAAAAAGAAATGTGTGACTATCTATGTAACAATTTTTCCTCAAATTTTTATCCATATTATCAAATAAACAAGCATTAGTTGTTGTATTTACAAAACCATGAATCTTGCTGCTTTCATTAACATAATATCATGGTTCCTCAGTGTTAGGTACATAGCCAGACTCTCGTATTACACACAACACACACAAAGATTTGACACGGAGCAGCAGGTCAGATGTAGAGTCAGCCCTGATGTGCTTTTAAATATAAAATATTCTAGAAGCAACATTACATCCTTCAACTATGAATGGAAAATAAGACTCTCTCAGCTGGCCTTCACTGTGTTCATACTGCAAGTTCAGCTTGCAAACAAATGCAAGAATACAAAAGTCTGGGCCCAGACCAACTTGTATGATGTTCGATTTAAAGACAGCTCATAGTGTAATTTGTCTGATAGCTATTCCAGGACAAAGTTAATTTATCAATCAAAAAGATTTTCATGCAAATTTATTTATTAATGCACAAATTAGAAAAACAATAACTTTCTTTCTGAAGACCATCAGAAGGAACATTTTAAAAGTAGCCCATTGGTTAACGTTTTTATTCCTGAATATTTAAGCACAGGATTCTAGAAAAATAAAATTGTTTTTCAAATGTGAAATAGTACATATCTTCCCAGCTCAGAAAATACTGCTGCTGCTGCTCCTGCTAAGTCGCTTCAGTCGTGTCCGACTCTGTGCGACCCCACAGACGGCAGCCCACCGGGCTCCCCCATCCCTGGGATTCTCCAGGCAAGAATACTGGAGTGGGTTGCCATTGCCTTCTCCAATGCATGAAAGTGAAAAGTGAAAGTGAAGTCGCTCAGTCGTGTCTGACTCCCAGCGACCCCATGGACTGCAGCCCACCAGGCTCCTCCGTCCATTGGATTTTCCAGGTAAGAGTACTGGGGTGGGGTGCCATTGCCTTCCCCTCAGAAAATACACTACAATTTAATTGCTTTCAACCTTTTTGTCTTCACAGACATGTGGTTCTCTTTGACCCTCTTTGCCTGAGCAGTATGTTCACTGCCCTGGCACTCCTCTCTGATGGTCTGAGAGCACCCAAGTATCCCAAGTAGAAAATTGCTTCTTGGGTAGAGATTACAACCAGTTGCTCTTCCTGATCTGAGCACAACAGAAACACAAAGTTGAACTACTTTTTTTAATCAAATAGGTTTTCTTCCATTAACGTAGTGAAATTAACAATGCAAACTGCGTTTAACAATGAATTTATGGAACAGTGAAAGAATTACAACGTTTGGCACTATCAAATAACTCCTTGCAAAGAATGTCAACCATTGGTGAAAATTTTATATACATGTCAAAGAATACAGGAAAAGAAATAATTTTCAGTCCCTCGGTCACAATTTTGAACATGTATTATTCAAATAATTAATTTTCCAAATCCTGTCATAATTGTTATCGTTTAAGTAACGACATTGTAAGATTATGACCTTTGATGCAGTATATGTGGAAAGATGGCTCAAAATCTAGGCAATTAAACAGAAAAAATATCGAAAAGGAAGAAGTTTACACTTTATATAATGAAATCCAATTAAAGCTTCTTTGTCATGCATTTAGTACGTTTTAAAAACATTGTATGGAATGTAATGGTGATGCAGTGGTTAGGATTTGGCACTGCCACTGCCGTGGCCCCAGTGTGATCCCCTGGGATCACAAGGAACTGAGATCCTATAAGCCGTGCAGTGAGGCCAAAATACATTTTAAAATGAATGAAAGCCAAGAAAAGAAAAGAAAAAAAAAAAACCACTGTAAAGCATGACTTATGTATGAATAGTTACTTCAGTTCAGTTCAGTTCACTTCAGTCGCTCAGTCATGTCCAGCTCTTTGCGACCCCATGAATTGCAGCACAACAGGCCTCCATGTCCACCATCTCCCAGAGTTCACTCAGACTCATGTCCATCGAGTCCTTGATGCCATCCAGCCATCTCATTCTCAGTCGTCCCCTTCTCCTCCTGCCCCCAAATCCCTCCCAGCATCAGAGACTTTTCCAATGAGTTGACTCTTCGCATGAGGTGGAAAAAGTACTGGAGTTTCAGCTTTAGCATCATTCCCTCCAAAGAAATCCCAGGGTTGATCTCCTTCAGAATGCACTGGTTGGATCTCCTTGCAGTCCAAGGGACTCTCAAGAGTCTTCTCCAACACCACAGTTCAAAAGCATCAATTCTTTGGCGCTCAGCCTTCTTCACAGTCCAACACTCACAGCCATACATGACCACAGGAAAAATCATAGCCTTGACTAGATGGACCTTAGTCGGCAAAGTAATGTCTCTGCTTTTCAATATACTATCTAGGTCGGTCATAACTTTCCTTCCAAGGAGTAAGCATCTTTTAATTTCATGGCTGCAGTCACCATCTGCAGTGATTTTGGAGCCCAAAAAGATAAAGTCTGAAACTGTTTCCACTGTTTCCCCATCTATTTCCCATGAAATAATGAGACCGGATGCCATGATCTTCATTTTCTGAATGCTGAACTTTAAGCCAACTTTTTCACTCTCCTCTTTCACTTTCATCAAAAAGCTTTTTAGCTCCTCTTCACTTTCTGCCATAAGGGTGGTGTCATCTGCATATCTGAGGTGACTGATATTTCTCCTGGCAATCTTGATTCCAGCTTGTGTTTCTTCCAGTCCAGCGTTTCTCATGATGTACTCTGCATAGAAGTTAAATAAGCAGGGTGACAATATACAGCCTTGACAGACTCCTTTTCCTAGTTACTTAGAAGTCCAATTTAAATACAAACTAAAAAAATTTTTCTAGTTAAAATCAATCTTTATTATCAATAGATAATTCACAATTATTAACAAAAAATTCCAAAAATCAGAAGTCTTAGGCATATTTTCCCTTATCATACAGTGAACAAGTTGGCTACTTGAATTTAAATTATTTCTATACATATAAACACTTTAAAGTACAATGGTTAATCTCTTCAAAGTCTTATTTGTGCTAATGTTTGTAAGGGCTTCCCTGGTGGTGCAGAGGTTAAAGCGTCTGCCTGCAATGTGGGAGACCTGGGTTCGATCCCTGGGTCAGGAAGATCCCCTGGAGAAGGAAATGGCAACCCACNAGTTCACTCAGACTCATGTCCATCGAGTCCTTGATGCCATCCAGCCATCTCATTCTCAGTCGTCCCCTTCTCCTCCTGCCCCCAAATCCCTCCCAGCATCAGAGACTTTTCCAATGAGTTGACTCTTCGCATGAGGTGGAAAAAGTACTGGAGTTTCAGCTTTAGCATCATTCCCTCCAAAGAAATCCCAGGGTTGATCTCCTTCAGAATGCACTGGTTGGATCTCCTTGCAGTCCAAGGGACTCTCAAGAGTCTTCTCCAACACCACAGTTCAAAAGCATCAATTCTTTGGCGCTCAGCCTTCTTCACAGTCCAACACTCACAGCCATACATGACCACAGGAAAAATCATAGCCTTGACTAGATGGACCTTAGTCGGCAAAGTAATGTCTCTGCTTTTCAATATACTATCTAGGTCGGTCATAACTTTCCTTCCAAGGAGTAAGCATCTTTTAATTTCATGGCTGCAGTCACCATCTGCAGTGATTTTGGAGCCCAAAAAGATAAAGTCTGAAACTGTTTCCACTGTTTCCCCATCTATTTCCCATGAAGTAATGGGACCGGATGCCATGATCTTCATTTTCTGAATGCTGAACTTTAAGCCAACTTTTTCACTCTCCTCTTTCACTTTCATCAAAAAGCTTTTTAGCTCCTCTTCACTTTCTACCATAAGGGTGGTGTCATCTGCATATCTGAGGTGACTGATATTTCTCCTGGCAATCTTGATTCCAGCTTGTGTTTCTTCCAGTCCAGCGTTTCTCATGATGTACTCTGCATAGAAGTTAAATAAGCAGGGTGACAATATACAGCCTTGACAGACTCCTTTTCCTAGTTACTTAGAAGTCCAATTTAAATACAAACTAAAAAAATTTTTCTAGTTAAAATCAATCTTTATTATCAATAGATAATTCACAATTATTAACAAAAAATTCAAAAAATCAAAAGTCTTAGGCATATTTTCCCTTATCATACAGTGAACAAGTTGGCTACTTGAATTTAAATTATTTCTATACATATAAACACTTTAAAGTACAATGGTTAATCTCTTCAAAGTCTTATTTGTGCTAATGTTTGTAAGGGCTTCCCTGGTGGTGCAGAGGTTAAAGCGTCTGCCTGCAATGTGGGAGACCTGGGTTCGATCCCTGGGTCAGGAAGATCCCCTGGAGAAGGAAATGGCAACCCACTCCAGTATCCTTTCCTGGAGAATCCCATGGATGGAGGAGCTTGGTGGGCTACAGTCCACAGGTAGCAAAGAGTCAGACATGACTGAGCGACTTCACTTCACTTTGCATCTTCCAGAGCTTTCCTGGTGGCTCAGTTGGTCAAGAATCCACCTGTAATTTGGGAGACCTGGGTTCAGTCCCTAGGTCGGGATGATCTCCTGGAGAAGGGACTGCCTAACTATTCCAGTATTCCTGCCTGGAGAACTCCATGGACAGAGGAGCCTGGTAGGCTACACTTTGGGGTTGCAAAGAGTAAGACACAACTGAGCAACAAATACTCACTTTCACTTTAAATCTTCCACATTTGAAATACTCATTCTACAATCAGAAGGGAAGAAGAGAAACTGATCTCATTCAGCCATTTTAGAAACAGGGAGGAAGCATTTCATAAGCCCTCACACAAAGAGGAAACTTTGGCTCCAGAGGTCTACGGTAAGGTGGCACGTCCATGGAACTCATCACCTTCATGAAACAGGAAGGAATCACAAAGAAGCCAGCAGTATGAATTAAAAATCAACATTCCGAAAGAACTGCTTCTAATATTTTTCATTAATAGTTACTCTGTTAGTGTTCCTAATGCTCCATTTATACACCTCAATGTGAATTTCAACAAGCAGTTTTGAAACAGACCACCCTGTACTATAATACAAAAATCTAAAGATTTCTGAAGCCAGATCTGTGAATCATATGTGACTCAGCAGCCTCCCACAGGCCTGACATCTCATATACTTTCCCAGAAAATGTTCCTTCTATAAAAGAGACGTTGAATGGACGCCCTTATTACTATTCAGAAAACACAAAGAAATTTGAGCTCAGGCGCTCCATTAGAATTCACAATACCACTTTTAGGTCACTGTAGTATAGAGGGAAAAAAAGGAAAAAAGAAAAAGCCCATTGCCACATCTCTTGCTATCTAGAGAACTGTCTTTTCAACTATTCATATTCTATTGCCCTCAAGTTCCAGATCATGCTCTCTTATCTCTTGACCACATCAGGGAAAGAGTAACCTCATAGGCATTTATATCACCTTTGAACATCCAGCAACTAAGTCTTTAACTCAAGTTATTTTTCAAGTTAATACAGGCAATAAACATTATTTCAGTTCTAAAAACTGCAGAAGTATACACCTCAGGCCTGCAGTCCATTTTCCTACTTAATGGATGAATTTCATATCATTACCACTAAAAAATGATCATGTCAATTCACCCAAATACTTCCCAGAGTAGGTGTTCATTATTGTAAATACCCTACATACTACGGACAAGTTCTCTTCTGAGAGCCTGTTCATAAGTCCAATTAGTTTCTATGTCTAACAAACTTAGCCTAAGGAACCCAACTAACACAATCGGCGGCGATATAGTACTGTAAAAGATTTATAGTACTTTTGACAGAAATAATACATAAAACCAAACAAAAAATAAACATCTTGAATCTTACAATATAGCACCTTGAAAACTACAGTAGTTCAGTGCAGCTGGCATACACAGGCTGGCACTGAGTGAACATACAAGAATTACTGAACGGAGGAGAGATAGGAGATGGAAGACGGTAGAGCTTAAGAATCGTCAGCAACAGGAGACAACAGGCAAGGTGCAACTTCACTTATGGCTGATGTTGATGGCACAGGTTCCCTGCGATTCAAGTCTATCTACCATCTTGAAAAATGTGATCCAGTGATGCATGAGTTGCTGCTGCTGCTACTAAGTAGCTTCAGTCGTGTCCGACTCTGTGCAACCCCATAGACGGCAGCTCACCAGGCTCCTCTGTCCCTGGGATTCTCCAGGCAAGAACACTGGAGTGGGTTACCATGTCCTTCTCCAATGCATGAAAGTGAAGAGTGAAAGTGAAGTCGCTCAGTTGTGTCCAACTCCCAGCGACCCCACAGACTGCAGCCCACCAGGCTCCTCCACCCATGGGATCCTCCAGGCAAGAGTACTCGAGTGGGGTGCCGTTGCCTTCTCCGATGCAT
>SJYW01012670.1:496606-522442 GCA_006410735.1 Raphicerus campestris
CTTAGTCGGCAAAGTAATGTCTCTGCTTTTCAATATACTATCTAGGTCGGTCATAACTTTCCTTCCAAGGAGTAAGCATCTTTTAATTTCATGGCTGCAGTCACCATCTGCAGTGATTTTGGAGCCCAAAAAGATAAAGTCTGAAACTGTTTCCACTGTTTCCCCATCTATTTCCCATGAAGTAATGGGACCGGATGCCATGATCTTCATTTTCTGAATGCTGAACTTTAAGCCAACTTTTTCACTCTCCTCTTTCACTTTCATCAAAAAGCTTTTTAGCTCCTCTTCACTTTCTGCCATAAGGGTGGTGTCATCTGCATATCTGAGGTGACTGATATTTCTCCTGGCAATCTTGATTCCAGCTTGTGTTTCTTCCAGTCCAGCATTTCTCATGATGTACTCTGCATAGAAGTTAAATAAGCAGGGTGACAATATACAGCCTTGACAGACTCCTTTTCCTAGTTACTTAGAAGTCCAATTTAAATACAAACTAAAAAAATTTTTCTAGTTAAAATCAATCTTTATTATCAATAGATAATTCACAATTATTAACAAAAAATTCCAAAAATCAGAAGTCTTAGGCATATTTTCCCTTATCATACAGTGAACAAGTTGGCTACTTGAATTTAAATTATTTCTATACATATAAACACTTTAAAGTACAATGGTTAATCTCTTCAAAGTCTTATTTGTGCTAATGTTTGTAAGGGCTTCCCTGGTGGTGCAGAGGTTAAAGCGTCTGCCTGCAATGTGGGAGACCTGGGTTCGATCCCTGGGTCAGGAAGATCCCCTGGAGAAGGAAATGGCAACCCACTCCAGTATCCTTTCCTGGAGAATCCCATGGATGGAGGAGCTTGGTGGGCTACAGTCCACAGGTAGCAAAGAGTCAGACATGACTGAGCGACTTCACTTCACTTTGCATCTTCCAGAGCTTTCCTGGTGGCTCAGTTGGTCAAGAATCCACCTGTAATTTGGGAGACCTGGGTTCAGTCCCTAGGTCGGGATGATCTCCTGGAGAAGGGACTGCCTAACTATTCCAGTATTCCTGCCTGGAGAACTCCATGGACAGAGGAGCCTGGTAGGCTACACTTTGGGGTTGCAAAGAGTAAGACACAACTGAGCAACAAATACTCACTTTCACTTTAAATCTTCCACATTTGAAATACTCATTCTACAATCAGAAGGGAAGAAGAGAAACTGATCTCATTCAGCCATTTTAGAAACAGGGAGGAAGCATTTCATAAGCCCTCACACAAAGAGGAAACTTTGGCTCCAGAGGTCTACGGTAAGGTGGCACGTCCATGGAACTCATCACCTTCATGAAACAGGAAGGAATCACAAAGAAGCCAGCAGTATGAATTAAAAATCAACATTCCGAAAGAACTGCTTCTAATATTTTTCATTAATAGTTACTCTGTTAGTGTTCCTAATGCTCCATTTATACACCTCAATGTGAATTTCAACAAGCAGTTTTGAAACAGACCACCCTGTACTATAATACAAAAATCTAAAGATTTCTGAAGCCAGATCTGTGAATCATATGTGACTCAGCAGCCTCCCACAGGCCTGACATCTCATATACTTTCCCAGAAAATGTTCCTTCTATAAAAGAGACGTTGAATGGACGCCCTTATTACTATTCAGAAAACACAAAGAAATTTGAGCTCAGGCGCTCCATTAGAATTCACAATACCACTTTTAGGTCACTGTAGTATAGAGGGAAAAAAAGGAAAAAAGAAAAAGCCCATTGCCACATCTCTTGCTATCTAGAGAACTGTCTTTTCAACTATTCATATTCTATTGCCCTCAAGTTCCAGATCATGCTCTCTTATCTCTTGACCACATCAGGGAAAGAGTAACCTCATAGGCATTTATATCACCTTTGAACATCCAGCAACTAAGTCTTTAACTCAAGTTATTTTTCAAGTTAATACAGGCAATAAACATTATTTCAGTTCTAAAAACTGCAGAAGTATACACCTCAGGCCTGCAGTCCATTTTCCTACTTAATGGATGAATTTCATATCATTACCACTAAAAAATGATCATGTCAATTCACCCAAATACTTCCCAGAGTAGGTGTTCATTATTGTAAATACCCTACATACTACGGACAAGTTCTCTTCTGAGAGCCTGTTCATAAGTCCAATTAGTTCCTATGTCTAACAAACTTAGCCTAAGGAACCCAACTAACACAATCGGCGGCGATATAGTACTGTAAAAGATTTATAGTACTTTTGACAGAAATAATACATAAAACCAAACAAAAAATAAACATCTTGAATCTTACAATATAGCACCTTGAAAACTACAGTAGTTCAGTGCAGCTGGCATACACAGGCTGGCACTGAGTGAACATACAAGAATTACTGAACGGAGGAGAGATAGGAGATGGAAGACGGTAGAGCTTAAGAATCGTCAGCAACAGGAGACGACAGGCAAGGCGCAACTTCACTTATGGCTGATGTTGATGGCACAGGTTCCCTGCGATTCAAGTCTATCTACCATCTTGAAAAATGTGATCCAGTGATGCATGAGTTGCTGCTGCTGCTACTAAGTAGCTTCAGTCGTGTCCGACTCTGTGCAACCCCATAGACGGCAGCTCACCAGGCTCCTCTGTCCCTGGGATTCTCCAGGCAAGAACACTGGAGTGGGTTACCATGTCCTTCTCCAATGCATGAAAGTGAAGAGTGAAAGTGAAGTCGCTCAGTTGTGTCCAACTCCCAGCGACCCCACGGACTGCAGCCCACCAGGCTCCTCCACCCATGGGATCCTCCAGGCAAGAGTACTCGAGTGGGGTGCCGTTGCCTTCTCCGATGCATGAGTAGTAGCTCTTTTTTTCTCATTATACATAACACAATAGTATTGGACTGCATTCTGAATAACCTCTGCAACCTTCATACCATTCTAAATTCAGGGCCTGTGATTCAAAAACTAACAGTGCCTCTTCAACTAAAGAAAATCCCTTTACCATTTCCTGTGTTGTGAATCTCTTCAGTTACTTCTTCTTCCTCTTGCCTCTCTTCATCCTTTCTCTGGGCCTCCAATTCCATCAGTTTAGTAAGCTCCTCATGGTATAGGACAAGGATTTCCATGAAGTCATCCACTTGCAGATGTAGCTCCAGCTTCTCACTGAGGGTCATTAAGTTCCTGAATACCTCTCTGAACTACTCACCTAACTTCTCAAATTCACAAAAATCATGAACAAAGTGCAGGCAAAGGTTCTTCCAAATCCAATTCTTGGTGACAGCCAAAACCACACGCCAAGCAAAGACAGTATGTTTCATGGGAACATTGTAGATGTAATAATCCTTCCAAAATTGTCACAAGGTTGTTCATGATTCATCACTTGCCTTTACCACCTAACAAAAACTGTAATGTAAATGGTATTTCTTGAAAGTCACTATAATTCCTTGGTCCATTGGTTGAATAAGCATGGTAGTGTTCAGTGATGGATCCACTACTTTGATGTTGGGATGAAAGTTGTCCATCTATGGGGGGTGGCCCAGGCTACTCACTGTTGAGTAGCAAAAGAATGTTGAATGGGACATCCTTCTCCAAGCAGTAATTTTCTACATCTGGGATAAAGCAATGGGAAAACCACACCTGGAAAATGGCCTGTATAACCCATGTTTGGGGGCTTACTTTTCCATAAAAGAGGAGGAAAGCCTTTGGCTATGTTTTTAAGGGCTCTTGGGTTCTCTGAATGATAAACTAAGAGAGGCTCCAGCTTCCTATCACCAGAAGCACTGCCACCAAACAACAGAGTTAGCCTAGCCTTTGCTGCTTTACAAAGTGGCATCAATTTTTCTTTCTTACTAATATAACTTTGGCCTAGCATTCTCTTCCAGTACAGTCCTATCTCATTCACATTAAAAACTTGATCAGAATAACTCAAAATGCATTGAAGGTCTAAATGTAAGACAAGAAAGTATAAAACTCTTAGAGGAAAACATAGGCAGAACACTCTCTGACAAAAATCACAGCAAGATCCTCTATGAATCACCTCCCAGAGTAATGGAAATTAAAAAAATAATAATAAATAGGACCTCATTAAACTTAAAAGCTTTTGCATAACAAAGGAAACTATAAGCAAAGTGAAAAGGCAGCCTTCAGAATGTGAGAAAATAATAGCAAATGAAACAACTGACAAAGAATTAATCTCCAAAATATACAAGCAGCTCATGGAGCTCAATACCAGGAAAATGAACAATCCAATCAAAACGTAGATGAAAGAACTAAACAAACATTTCTCCAAAGACAAAAAGAGATAGTTAATAAACACATGAAAAGATGCTCAACGTCACTCATTATTAGAGAAATGCAAATCAAAATCATCTCAAACTGTTCAGAACGGCTGCTATCAAAAAGTCTACAAACAATAAATGCTGGAGAGGGTGTGGAGAAAAGGCAACCCTCTTACACTGTTGGTGGGAATGAAAACTAGTACAACACTGTTCAGAGAACAGTGTAAAGGTTCCTTAAAAATCTGCAAACAGAACTGCCAAACGACCCAGCAATCCCACTGCTGGGCATACACACCAAGGAAACCAGAATTGAAAGAGACACATGCACCCCAGTGTTCACTGCAGCACTGTTTACAATAGCCAAGACATGGACTCAACCTATGTGTCCACTGGCAGATGAATGCATAAGGAAGTTATAGTACATATACACAATGGAATATTACTCAGCAATAAAAAGGAATACATTGAGTCAGTTGTAATGAGGTGGATGAACCTGGAGCCATTTATACAGAGTTAAGTAAGTAAAAAAGAGAAACACCAATACTGTATATTAATGCACATATATCAAATTTAGAAATATGATAACAATGATCCTATATGCAAGGCTGCAAAAGAGACACAGATGTAAAGACCAGACTTTGGGACTATGTGGGAGAAGGAGAGGGTGGGATAATTTGAGAGAATAGCATTGAAACATATATATTACCATATGTAAAACAGATGACCAGGACAAGTTTGATGCAAGAAGCAGGGCACTCAAAGCCAGAGCTCTGGGACAATCCAGAGGGAAAGGGTGGGGAGGAAGGGGGAGGGGATTTCAGGATGCGAGGGACACATGTACAACCATGGCTGATTCATGTTGATATATGGCAAAAACCATCACAGTACTGTAAAGCAATTATCCTCCAATTAAAATAAATTAACTAGTTAAAAAAAAAATCTTACTTGGGTAAATACTGTACACGCCTTCTTTGGAAGGAATGATGCTAAAGCTTAAACTCTAGTGTTTTGGCCACCTCATGCAAAGAGTTGACTCATTGGAAAAGACTCTGATGCTGGGAGGTATTGGGGGCAGGAGGAGAAGGGGACGACAGAGGATGAGATGGCTGGATGGCATCATGGACTCGATGGACATGAGTCTGAGTGAACTCTGGGAGTTGGTGATGGACAGGGAGGCCTGGCGTGCTGCGATTCATGGGGTCGCAAAGAGTCGGACATGACTAAGTGACTAAACTGAACTGAACTAGGTAAACACTGTACACGATTTATCAATAATTTCTCAAATCGGTTCAGGAAATTCCTAGGCAACTACCGTATCTGCACTCACTGGCTCATCACTTAGTTTTATGTTATGAAAGATGGCTTTAGCCATGAACTGCTGAAGCCAGTGATCAGTTCAATTCAGTTCAGTGGCTCAGTCGTGTCTGACTCTTTGTGACCCCATGGACTGCAGCAAGCCAGGCCTCCCTGTCCATCACCAATTCCCAGAGCTTACTCATGTCCACCGACTCAGTGATATCATCCAACCATCTCATCCTCTGTCAATCCCCTTCTCCTACTATCTTGTGTATATCCCAGAATCAGGGTCTTTTCCAATGAGCCAGTTCTTTGCATCAGGTAGCCAAAGTATTGGAGTTTCAGCTTCAGCATCAGTCCTTCCAATGAACACCCAGGACTGATCTCCTTTCGCATGGACTGGTTGGATCTCCCTGCAGTCCAAGGGACTCTCAAGAGTCTTCTCCAATACCACAGTTCAAAAGCATCAATTCTTCGGCACTCAGCCTTCTTCACAGTCCAACTCTCACATCCATACATGACCACTGGAAAAACCATAGCCTTGACTAGATGGACCTTTGTTGGCAAAGTAATGTCTCTGCTTTTCAATATACTATCTAGGTTGGTCATAATTTTCCTTCCAAGGAGTAAGTGTCTTTTAATTTCATGGCTACAATCACCATCTGCAGTGATTTTGGAGCCCAAAAAAATAAAGTCTGAAACTGTTTCCACTGTTTCCCCATCTATTTCCCATGAAGTGACAGGACCAAATGCCATGATCTTCGTTTTCTGAATGTTAAGCTTAAGTCAACTTTTTCACTCTCCACTTTCCCTTTCATCAAGAGGCTCTTTAGTTCTTCTTCACTTTCTGCCATAACGTTGGTATCATCTGCATATCTGAGGTTATGGATATTTCTCCCGGAAATCTGGATTCCACCTTGTGCTTCATCCAGTGTGGCATTTCCTATTATGTACTCTGCATATAAATTAAATAAGAAGGGTGACAATATACAGCCTTGACGTACTCCTTTCCTGATTTGGAACCAGTCTGTTGTTCCATGTCCAGTTCTAACTGTTGCTTCTTGACCTGCATACAGATTTCTCAGGAGCCGGTCATGGGAGGCATTAAAAGGTGTTCCCTCTGCTTCTTCGCTGTGTTTCTTCAAGTCTTCAGAAATGCTTTTAGCTTTCTCTTGAATCAGCATTACGCTGTGTGGGACTCGACACTGATGCTAATCCTACATCCACACACTGAGAATTTTCTCCATCTCCATCACTTTTCCGTGCTTCTTCAAAATTATAGTTGATATCACTGGCAGAGCAGACTTCACATGTTCCATGGTTTTGTCCTAACCATGCTAATGGCTGAACAATTCATGTTAGAGGAACGAACAATGTCTACCATCTTTTCACCTCACTCCACGCTCTCAATTATGTTCACTTTTGTTTGTTCCCAATGTTATCACTTGGCACTTCTTAGCAGTATGAGCTACATCATCACTACTTTTATGCTTGCTTCCGGACATCCTACGCTTGAAACAAAGATACTGTAGTACTGTACTCTATACAGAACTGTACAGTAAAGTACGCAAAAGCACAGCCACTGGGAGAGGATGCACACACATGAGAATGTACACCAGACATGTGAACTAACATGACTAGACATGTAAATACACACTCACATCTTTGAAAGTTCACAACTTGAAGGTTCGTATGAAGGGGGCTTACTGTATCTTATTGACAATCTTTTTAAAGTTCTTCTGGTGAAAAAAAATCATGGTATATTTATCTTATAAAATATTAGGCAAGTATCCAAAATACCTTTTATATCCATTTCTATATGGTTTGATTTTTATTTATCATCACTTTGAAATTTACAAATAAAATAATAAAATTTTCAGAAAAACAACTGTCTTCATACATGCCTAGCAAAAGAACAATGAATGCAGTTAATATAGTTGTGGCCATCTGACTGCTCTACTTGTATTTGTCTTTATACTAAGATTTATACTAAGATTTTTATATTTTATACTAAGATTTTTATATTTTATTTATACTAAGATTTTATATTTATCTTTATACTGAGATTTAAACAAAATTTTAAAAGAAAACAAAATACATGTATGTAAAGGAAAAAATGAGAATTTCTATCTTCTCCTTCCTATTAAAAAAAGAAATAACAATCAGCAACTAAAGGCAAACAGGTAATAATGTTTAATGAACATCCCATATAAGTTTAATAGAAATATTTTTCTAGTCAAATTATAAGTTCTAGAACCTGGGTTTGAGTTTAGGTGTAGACTGGGCCTGGCTTCAGTCAGGTTCTTTGGATTATGGATGTTAAAGAAGAACCAGCAGCCAGTGTCCAAAAGGAAAGTTGGAGCCAAGAACCAAAGAAGTTGCCCATAGAAATAAAGGTTCGAGTAAGCTGGGTAAAAAGAGAACAGGGACTCTAGGAAGAGAATAGCAACTGGAGACAATAATACAGCAAAAGACAAAAATAGAGCATGACTGGGGATCAAAAGAGTAGTCCAATAATTTCACGATGTGGTTAAGGACTTATCTATGGAATTCCTGTGTTCCTGTCCAGCTGTGGATTCAAAGGCAGCTGCTAAAAGCCCTGACTGGGCCATGGTCATGAAGGTTTGTTTAAAGACCTCTACTATCTTTATAAGGGCTTCCCTGATAACTCAGCTGGTAAAGAATCTGCCTGCAATGAAGAAGAGCCTAGTTTGATTCCTGTGTCAGGAAGATCTCCTAGTGGATAGCGATAGCAATAAGCTATCCACTCCAATACTGGGGTTCCCTAGTGGCTCAGATGGTAAAGAATCAGCCTGCAATGTGGAAGATGTGGGTTCAATCCCTGGCTCAGGAAGATCCTCTGGAGGAAGGCATGACAACCCACTCCAGTATTCTTGCTTGGAAAATCCCCATGGACAGAAGAGCCTGGTGGGCTGTGGTCCATTGGGTCTCAAAGAGTCAGACACGAGTAAGCAACTAAGCATATCTATTTAAATTCTTACTCTGAGATCCCAAAGTGCATCATGCAGAATGTCACTACAATGGGAAGTTCATTTGGTTTTACTATTTCTTTTGGACAACTGAAGTTGAAGAAGTAAATATACTCATCTTTATGTTAATGCCAGAGCTCAAATTAGAACCTTATTCTTGACTCTCAAAATCAATTCTTCCTGCTGGATTTTTCAAAAAGGCCAACGATTATCTTTGGATGAATTCAAGAATAGTATATACACTTTTCATCTAAAGGAAACACCTCTATCAGGACTATGGTAAAGGTGTTCTCATTTCCATCCAATCTGGTCTTATTCTCTACGTTCACTCTTCCAATTTGACAGGAGGAGAAGTGTATGCAATGAATGGGCAGGCAACAGAATTAATGGAAGAGACTCCATCACATCCATCACAGTATTTCTGCTCTTCATTAGAAAAATCCAGGAGTGCACAGAACTGGGAAGCCCAGGGGAAATAACATGCTCCTGATTAACCAACTCTCCCTGAATTTATAACATAGTCACCTGGTAGTGTTCTTACCTGGAGAATCCCAGGGACGGGGGAGTCTGGTGGGCTGCCATCTATGGGATCGCACAGAGTCGGACACTACTGATTAAATGAAGGAAAATGAAACAGAAGAAATTGAAAGAGATTCGATGGATTCAAAGAAAAAGAAAGAAATCACGAGAAGAAATGAGGAATAGAGACACACAGAATTTGGGAAGAGTGAGGAGGGTATACCAAAAAAAAAAAAAAGATATTAAAAATATCTGCATATTTCTAAAAATCAATTGAATTCTAATAAGATGAAAATTTACTTTTGCACCTCTGAAAAAAATTTTGGTTTATCACCAAAAACTTTAAGCATTATTTATATTATTTACATAGTCACTGCAACTTTTGAGATGTACAATTAATAGTCCTATATACTGATATAGCCTTTAATCTGGTTATAATGGGATATATGATTGCTTTGCTCTATTTCTCATGGAATTATGAAATCAAATCACTTTTAACACTATGTTTATTTATATGAATTCTTGTTTACATTCAATTTATTGTTAGGAAAAAACAATCATCATCTTTGCTATTCAAGTATACATCTTTTCAGTGGGGACAAATATTTGAAAAATATTGATTTTTGCTGTGTAGATCAATGACATACCAATAAGTGAATGATAATTTATTTACAGCAATCATAACATTGGTTCCCTGCAGAGAAGTGGAGCTCATATTTGTGCATCGTCACATCTTAGCTACACTGATATCTGAACACATCTGTGAAAGACTTAAGTTTATTTTATTGCACTAAATACTGAAGTGCCATTGCATATGCTACTTCTACACTTTTGGCCACCATCTTTCACCTTCTCTTTAGGAGTTCTACGTGGTTAATAAGGGAGATTTAAAGGAGAGCTAAGGTCATATTGTTTGATTTGCATAACCATACATGTTATTTTCTATTGAACACAGTGGATAACACAGGATCTGGGAAGTCAAGCTACTGTAGGGAGGTAGTCTTGATAGTGCTTTATAACCTGGCTGGGGGTTTTACTCCCTAACTTTTCAGCTAATGAATTGGAGATTCTTTAGCACTTGGACCTTCAAAATGGAAAATGAACTCAAATGCCAAGTAACTCCTAAGCCAACTCTTCTCTGCTGTAGCAGAGATATAAGAGAATTAGACCTCAAACTTGCCACTCTAGAATTTGACACCATCACCGAATAGCATGTTCTTATCCACTCTTTCTTCTGCCTACCATATTTCCTTTCCATGGCTTCTCATTTCTCCTCATTCCTTTAAAACCCAGGGCAAAGACACATTCCCACACTAGCTAAACTACCTCTTTGTCCCACCTCCTATCCATATCAGGCTTTTATTGTTTCTTAAGTATACTCACAATTAATAGGATGGAAAAGATTAGGTAAACATAATGTTGGCTGACACAGAGATCATAAAGTTTCTATTAAAGTCATGTAGAAAAAATTTACATTTCAAATGTCTGAATTTTCATGTAAAATGTCCATAAAATTAAGTCAGGTCAGTTTTGAATGAGAAAAATAAAAGGGTCATTATTTTCCTATAGCAAAAATTAGACAATCCAACTGGGATGATGCCATTGTATCAGAAACGGCAATGCAATCAAGAGTAACAATTTCTGGACACTGCCCATCTCTACCAGGTGGAATCCAGCATTGCAGGCCACTGTCAATCTGCCCAGCTACCTAAACTTCAACTGCTTTGATAGTGGGAATGCTTCTCATCATTTGCAGAAACTTCAACACAAAGAACTAAGGAGGGCTTCCCTGGTGGCTCAGATGGGGAAAAGTCTGCCTACAACATGGAAAGCTGGGTTCAAGCCCTAGGTCAGGAAGATCCCCTGGAGAAGGAACTGGAAACCAACTCCAGTATTCTTGCCTGGAAAAGTGCATGGATGGAGGAGCCTGGCAGACTATAGTCCATTTCGCAGAATCGGACACAACTGAGTGACTTTCACATACATATATACTTTCCCTATGAAGTTGAAAGTACTGGAAAACAAGGGTAATTTTTAGATTCTTTGGGGAACAGCACCTACACAAATTGTGTAGAAATACAATGAGGTTACTATTTAATATTGTCTGACTTTGTCAATGGCTAAAATTACTTTTAAAAGCTCATTAAGTTCTATGAATCAGGAAAGTAATGACACCATAGCTGATATCTTATTCAGTCAAAAGGAGAATCTAATAGACTTTAAACAAATCAATGCACTATTTTTAATGTCTAGAGACTATTAATTCCAAGGAATGCATTATTTTATATATTTTACAAATGCTTTAATCCAGTCTCATTTTCCTAGGTAGTTGCTTTGGGATTGGCATTCTATTATTAAATAATAATAACAACAACAAATTAAAGCCTTATAAATTTGTTACTCAGAATAACCAGAATTTATCATTTCACTCCCTGTCCAGAAATTTTTCAGGTACATCCCATTTATTTACATTTTAATGTTTTATGAGCAGCTTCCACAAACTGGCACCTCCTATATTTCCAATCCTTTTTCTATCAATATTTTTTCTCTTTTGCTGTATGTAATAAATAACGATTCTTATATCATTCTCATTCCAGAATAACATGAGTTCAACAAAACATTATTTTGTATAAAAATTCAGAAAGTCAAAATAATTTAGGTATAGCACATTACTAACAACATCACATATTCTTTTTTCCTAATGTACAAAGTCTCTGCATTCTATTTTCTCTACTGGAAACATCTCTTCCTTGAAATCTTTCTCTTGGAAAATTCCTTGTTAAGCCAAATTCAAATACTAACTTCTCAGCAAATCTCTCCTGGATATCATATACTTTATTTAAAATATTACAATGGTATTAAATTTCATAGTAATTATTAGTCAACAAACTCACCATTAAACTCTTGGCTTCATGGCAACAATCAAAGTGACTAGACTGACAGCTAGTATGAAATTCATTAAATATTTAATGAATTAATGTTAGTTCTATTAAATGATTATCTCTTTGCCATCCCTTCCTCCTTTCCATTCTCACTGCCACTGTTTTTAAGGACTTTTCCATCTAGTGCATAAACTATTGCAGTAGTCCCCTACCTGGTCAAATTGACTCTATCTTCCTCTGTCTTCCAGTAATTGCAACTTCAAGTTACCACATAGGGATTACTGTGCCCTTTATACACAGCCCCTCTGAAAAATCATTTGTTCTATATAGGATTAAAAATATAACTTTCATTATAATGAAATTCCAGGAGATGCTTAATGTGCAATTTCATTACAAGGCTACAGGCCTGGAATGTTGTACAACTGTTTGTCATTTTCATCCTTTTATTAAAATCCTTCTCAGTACTTTTTCTATGTTTAATAAACATTCTATTATTAGAAAAAGAAAATGAAATAAACTGGTCCCCAATTTTCTATATTAAACAAATTTATAAGATGAGAAGCTTAAAAACTGTAGTTATTTGATTTGTATTATCATTAGAATACACTTTTGTATATTATAAAAAGTATGCTCAGTTACAGCATTAACTTACATTTAACTTCCATTCTAAGACAATATTCTCAAAAATATATATAACATAAGTATTAATACAAAATAAACTATAAAGATTAAGATATTATGAGCCAAATCATGTCTCAAAATATTTGTTCAGTCTTCTGGAAATTAGTGTGAAATTTCCAGAAGATGCATTTAAGATGTGCACTGCATTTAAGATGTGCATTTAAGACGTGCACAAATTAGTTCTCTAAGCAATAACTTACAGAATTGATATAAGAAAAAAGAAATTCAGTAAGGCAAAATGTCATTCAGTATAAAATTACAGCAATATATGATACAAAGTAGATTTTTATTTTCCAATCTTACCTAAACAATAAAAGAAAATAACCTTATCCAAATTTAGAATATAGTTTACAAATAATATTCCTGAGCACTATTTGTAAAACCTGAAATACTGATGAAATTTGTGAAAGGGAGGACTTGTAAAGAACCTACAATGGATGATTAAATTTTACTGTGTCCAGAGTCAAGAGATGGCTTATAGTTTCTTTTATATATTCTTATATTTTACTATCTTAAGATATAGTTAGAAAAAAATTTACTGATAAGAACAATACCAGAGAACTCACCAGACCTGAGAACTGCTAGATTATTACTAGACTGCTTCAAACCACATGACTCTTTTGGCAAGAGGCTTCTAACCAAACTTACTACAATCAACAACTCTTTATTCATTTCCTGAATATCATATTAACCTCCTTCTCCTTTCTTATGGAAAACCACAATTCACAAAAAAAAAACACTCCAAACACTTTAAACAAGATCAGTCTTCTAGTCAAGCAAGCCTTGACTATCATGATTCATTTTTAAGAACTTAATTTCTGTGCTGTCAATTCTTCCCTTTTTAATTTTTACAGGATCTCATACATAATACATAATTTTATCAGAACACATCAAACTGCCTTGTGACATAGCATAAGCTGTCAAGTAAAGCGTAATAATCTTTGGCCTCAACACACCCACTGACATCAATAAAAAATGAAAATTACACCTACAAGCTGGCTAAAAAGGCTTTTATACTGTGGTACTCTCGTAACTGTCCAGATAATGTAACAAATACTCAGCTCCTTAGACACTCTCCATTTTACTACAAATCTTTTCCTGTTTTGTTCTCAAGAGTTAGATTTATAAATACTCACTATTATTCACTGAGTAAACCTACACATTTGTCCATATACATTCTAGAAATAGGTTACGTGTGATCTTACCATTAAAAAAAAAATGCAATTGGTCTTTCATTTGCTTATATCTAAACACACCTAGAAAAAAAAGCAAGTTATACTTTTAAACAACACAGCATCAACTTTATTGGGGGCAATATTTTCTAATGAAAATCTCCCAGAGAAAAGAAGCCTATTTAACAAAAACTGTATTAGCCATGGGAAGCTCCCCTCTGTTGCCAGCTAAAGGTTGATAAGGGTCACTCCACATGAAACTGGACATGAGTGACACTCATGGCAAACCAGTTCCAATACATACGCTCACGTTCTAGGGAACATTGCACTTCTCCAAGACAGTGTAAATGTTTTAAGGTCAAAAGAACATAATGCCTGTCAAAGTGTTCTGTGTATGTTAAAAAGACAGGTAATTTAGGAAGCGTCTCTGACATTTAAAAGGGAATCATGCATTCACAGTCTCCCTCTCCTCCAACTTGACACCTAATTAAGCATCAATACAAAACAATATAATTGAACAGATGTACTAGTCATTAACAGGAATTACCCATTCTCCTATCAAATCAGAATGTACAGAGAGGGCTCTATTTGTAATAGGTTGATTTAATTGCCTGAGAATTCCCCAGAGAAATATACAAATGGATCAAGACATCTCACATGCACACACACAAACACCGCCCACAGACAAACACAGACACTCCTTCTAAGCTTTGTTCCATGTTTTAGTCATTGCTATATCCATCTCTGCAAATGAGAATTTATGGTGGCTGCATTCAGTACTTGAAGATCAGATAAATAGATGGAAAAATAAAGCTAAATGAAAGCTAACATAATTCAGATTCAGGAATACCTTACTACAAATTTCTTATACAGCAGTGCTTTTCATAAAATAGCTGTTTTCCAAAAATTACTAAAAACAGAGCACAATAAACAAAAACATCCAACAAAGCAAAACAAAAAACATACACACAATATACAGAATAAGTGAATCTCCTAGCAATTAACTGTGAAACATTTGTTTCCTTATAAGAACCTGATTCACAATTACTGTAGTTGCAGGGTTTTTTGAAGCTCAGAAGTTCTGAAATATGCCAAGCAATTCTTACATCTTCAGGCAAAGCAGGGAATCCAGAAAGTTAACACAATCATGTTTTCTTGTCCTTCTGATTAACAGCCCTCTTGGAGATGTATACAGTATCTGCTGATCAAAATAGTTCACTTTACCATAAGGAAAGTCTCTCTTAACCAAAAGCATTTAAAAAGGAGGAAAATAAGGCATTTTCATAACGGCTTAAAGATGTAGCTGGATTTTAGAATTTACAAAACAGATTCCAGTATTCTAATCCTCAACAAGCTTAGGGCATTAAATTGACAGAATATAAGAGATTTATCCCTAAGAGTATCATATTGGATCTAAGTTTTGTGGGATAATTCAAATGAAAGGTTTGGGTCAGAGATGTATAAAATAAAAACAAAGAGCAGAAAAGAGGTAGAAAAACAACTCCAAACTGAATGCTCCTAACACACACACACACACACACACACACACACAAACACACACACACATTTAGAGCAGTTAGGTTTGCCACTACTCTGCCATATCCCATCATCCATAATGGGGTCTTCAGAATACAGAAAAGCCTCGCCTAGCACCCCATCACCCTACGTCATATTGCAGGCCACTAGAGAATATAAATTCACTTATTTCAAAGACTACTCACATTTCAGATTCTAGCAATGTCATGTCAGAATTGTTCCTAGCATTTTCAGTGACAGAGAGATAAGATACCCTGGTCACATCATAAAATCTCTCCTATTAGAACTGCAAGCGCCCAATTAAATTTCCAGCCATATTGATCACAGGAGTGTGGAGGTGTGGAGACATGGGAGTGTGCTCAAGCCTTTTCCCCTACAAACAATTCCCAGTTGTTACAGCTCCATCACACCACCCTCCTCTCTTTCCAATTTCTTATTATAGAGTTAATAAGCTGCCTGTATGTACTTTCTCATCCACAAAGATGCAGATTTTTGTGGGCAGGAAACAAACACATGTGGCACAAAGCTTATAAATATACTTAATGCCCCCCCAAATATTATTGATTTCACTCTAGACTGTCTTAATTGCCTACAGCCCCAAATGCCGTGTCTGTGAGGTCTCTGGGGTGAAAAATCAAGTTACGGGTGATTGCCTTGGGCTCTCTTGGCTTCAGGAGCAAGCTTAATGACTAAAAACACACTGGCTGTCCGTCAGTGGAACAAGGCCACATGTCACTGAATTTGTGTGTCAGCCAGAGCTGGGGGTACAGAAAATAGATGTCACAAAGGAGATCTGCAGAGAACTGAGGACCCTACCATCTTGTAAAATATAGGAAATCTGTGTTTCTTGCCTGAAAACAAAACAAACAAAAAAGTACGGCTGATTTTGCCCAATTCACCAGCATGGGAGGTTGGTAAGAAATGTAGTTGGATCCCACACACTGCTAAATTTAGTTTTGAATTCTTTAAAAATATTTTTCAAGGGGCTAGAAGCTTTTAATGAATATTTTTCCATCTTGCTCTATGTCTTAAGCAACTCAATAAATACCTGTCATTCACAAACTCAAAATGAAACAAGCTTTAATGCACATAGCACTACTCTTACAGTTTGTCCTACTGCTATAAACAACATGAAACAGCTGGAAGCTTCACAATGCCAGCATAACACTCATGATTTCCAGAACATGTTGTCATTGCTTGACTTCCTTATTCAAGGCTAATATCCCCTTCAAAGAGAAATGACCATGAGGTAAAATATAATCTTTGATTATCAACCATTTATTCTTATCACAGTTATTAACAGTGAACAATATATATTCCAAAACAGCAAGTATCTTAGTTCAGTAATGTCAGCAAAGGTTAAAAATCTTCTCATCTGCAGTGAATACTTCCATACTTCTTTTCCAAATATATATTTCTGTATCTAATTTAAAAGAATGTATGTGGGTTAGTCTCTTAAATCTATATATGCACAGAATTTCCATATACTAGCTAGGCTGATTAACTTTCTTCCTTGTAACTAGCCTTCCTATACACTGATAAGTAAAATATTTAGCTTTCAACAGCATTGAGCTCACCGTTGAGGGAAAGTAAGCTGTAATGAGCAATGTCAGACTTATGCTTTTAAGGCAATCTCAAGCAATGAGGGTAAACGGAAATGAAACCAAGACAAGACTTAGAGGAAAATGCTGAACAATTGAAATAGAAGGTTATTAACTTTCTGCCACTTGAAGATTTTTTTCTACCCGTTCGCATGCTGAGTTAATTATATACACATGACAGTTATTATACGCACTGCTTGCCTACTTAAAAACTGTTCTCCAACACAAGTATTATTGATTGAAGCTTTTTGTGCATAATGTTTAAGTCACACACAAACACACAAAATTGCCCAGTTTCCACTGGAGCTAATCCATTACTCAAATTTTGTCAAGCAAATTCTGGATTACTATGCAAAACTGCCAGGCCCCATTCCTAATGAAAATTGATCCTTTTTTAATTGGGTCATGCAGTCTGTTTCAAAATTCTAACATCTCTTCTTTTGCCAAAACCTAACATTCCAGTTATTGATTAAAGCTTCAGAGTTCCTTTGGAAGGTATCAGATTCTCTTTTTCATTTAGATCAGGATTGTTATACTAGACCAAGGTTGTGGCCATCTGTCAGATTCAGCTATCCATATTGGCTTGTCTCAGTCCAGAGTTTATCTACAGTTACTACAACCAGTATGACTCTTAGGGAATTTGGCAAAATTGTCAAGAATGTAGCCAAAAGAATCCAACTGAGGGAATATTTTTGCTTTCTTTCCACTGCTTGGAATATTTTTCCCTATCCTCCTGAATGGGATCTCACCCTCTCAGTCTGTCCCACCTAAAAGAAGGATTTCATAATCTCACTGCTTCACACTTGAAATAATGATTCTCCAGTGACTACTATTACTAATAATCAGCAGTCACTATGGTTTAAAGGGCAAGGATTCTTTAAAAGAAAAGATCTCTCTCTCTGTTGCACTCTCTGCCCTTTGCCACATGCTTATCTGATGTCAGACTACATCATTCTCCTTCTCTTCCTGGTTCTAAGAATTTGGATGGAAAAGAAAGCAGAAGTCCCCTCTGTGGATCAAGCTTTCTTTTTCTGTCGTGCTTCAACTCTCACTGTTTCCACAAGTACTCAAGCATAATGGGCTGGAATTTTAGATACACAGCTAAGTCATTAGCTCCAAACATTGCATGAGGCTATCAATCACTTTGTGACCACCCATGATAGTACTTTTGCCCATGAATTACGTGCCTTTATAAAAAACTTCTCTGAAAAGGCAAAAAATAATAATAATGTTTGGCAGGAATTCATGCATTTCTAGATCTTTTTTTGTACAACCACTGAGTAAGACCAAAATACTTTTTTTTAACTCCCAACATGATAACATCCAAACCCTACTAGGTGGCAAACAGGACTGACCTTCCTACCTTCTAATTAAATAAGGCAACTGTAACTACTAACAGGTCATATCAATCTGGTTCCAACGTAAGACTGAAGAAAATCATTAAACATGTACTTAACATTAAAAAAAAGAAAAGAAAACCACTATGTTATCCAACTCAGATCCTCTTCCAAACATGGGTAACCTGAGTATATTAAACTATGACTTCATCTTCTTATTTGGGAGTTCAAAGTTCAGAAGAGCTGAGATTCGATCCCTTGCCATATACAGCCTGTGAGATCATAAGCAGGACAAATAATCTTGAATGTTTATTTTTCTCATCTGTAAGATGGAGTTATTTACCCATATCTTTTAGGAATGGTGTAAGGGTTTTTTAAAAATGATAAAGGGATTTGAAAGTATGTAATATGCAAGTTCTCAATAAAGAGCAATTATTATAATTGTATTAAAGATGATTAATGACAAGTTCACTTTTTTGAGAGTTCTGAAACCATATTCTGCCACCCTTTAACTTTCACTCACTAGCCTAAATTTCTGATGCTTTCATTATATCTACTTCTGTCATGAATTCTTTCAGTTTGTTTAAAAAACACCAAATTATTAGAATATGATTCCCTGCTTCTTGAGCACCCTAGTCTCCTTGAAAATACTCTAATCTGTCAATCAGCTTATTAAATAAAATTTCAACTTTGAGACCTGAAGCCAACATACAAATTGTCATCTGACCAGGATAGAGTTTTGGGTCTCAGCAGGGATGATATATTTTGCTTATAGTCAGCTGGTTACTGGTGCTGCTGGAGTGTATATGTATCATGTATGTTGAACTCAGGTGCTGTACCTAAGCCAGTTCTTCTCTGCTCTGTACTACAGACAGTAAAGTTATACTAAGAATTTTTATTTTACTTGTGAAACTATTTTTTTTTTATGAAAGTGAAAGAGAAGAGCAGGGAAAGTAGTACTATTTTTTAGTGATCTGTACCAGTTACTTTTTATTCACAGTTTCTCAAAGTGTTTTCTCCACCCATTTGCATTATAATAAATTAGACGCCTTTAAATATTACATATTTGTTGTACGTACACAAGGGAATATTATTGAGCCATTAAAAAGAATGAAACAATGCCAGTTGCAGCAACATGGATGGACCTGGGGATGATCATAATACATGAAGTCAGTCAGAGAAAGACAAGTAGTACATGATGTCACATATATGTGGTGCCAAACAACCAAATACAAACGAAGTTATTTACAAAACAGAAACAGGCCCACAGACATAGAAAACTAACTTCTGGTTACCAGAGGAGAAGAGTTGTGGAGGGGAGACGGGGTGGGATAAACTGGGAGTTTGCCATTGACATGTACACACTACTATATTTAAGATAGATAACCAACAAGGACCTACCACATAGCATAGAGACCTCTGCTCAATATTCTTAAACAACCTAAATGAGAAAAGAATTTGAAAAAGGATAGATACACGTATATGTATAAATGAACCACATCGCGTAAACCTGAAACTAACACAACATTGTTTTAATTGAAAAAAAAAAGTTACATGCTTCAATTACTTATCAAGATAGTTTTTAAAATGTTTTCTTAAGGAGAAGTAAATATATAATAACTTTATGAGAAAAATGATTTTTGAATGGTATTTCCATGGATTCCTTCAGCCCCTACTCTGAAATAAATTGTTTAGCAGGCATGGAGCTGGACCAGCAAATGTGTAATTTTTTTTATAATTTTATTCTAGATTGGAGTGTACTTAGTTGATAAATATAAAATAAAACTTTAAAAAATTAAACATTTGCTGGTCCAGCCCCATGCCTGTTGAATAATGAATTTCAGAGCATGAGTCAAAAGAATCCATGGAAGCATAATTTACAAATCATTTTTTTCTCATAAAGTTATTAAATATTTACTTCTCCCTAGAAAAACATTTCAAAGACAATCTTAATAAATAACAGAAGCATATAACTTTTTTATCATTTAAAATTCATAAAGTACTTTATCATACTCTTAATTACCTTTATCAGTTCAGTCGCTCAGTCGTCTCTGACTCTTTGCGACCCCATGAATCGCAGCACGCCAGGCCGCCCTGTTCATCACCAACTCCTGGACTTCATTCAGACTCACGTCCTTCAAGTCCGTGATGCCATCCAGCCATCTCGTCCTCTGTCGTCCCCTTCTCCTCCTGCCCCCAATCCCTCCGAGCATCAAAGTCTTTTCCAGTGAGTCAACTCTTCACATGAGGTGGCCAAAGTAATGGAGTTTCAGCTTTAGCATCAGTCCTTCCAAAGAAATCCCAGGGCTGATCACCTTAAAAATGGACTGGTTACATCTCCTTGCAGTCCAAGGCACTCTCAACAGTCTTCTCCAACACCACAGTTCAAAAGCATCAATTCTTCGGCGCTCAGCCTTCTTCACAGTCCAACTCTCACATCCATACATGACCACAGGAAAAACCATAGCCTTGACTAGACGAACCTTCATTGGAAAAGTAATGTCTCTGCATTTCAATATGCTATCTAGGTTAGTCATAACTTTTCTTCCAAGGAATAAGCGTCTTTTACTTTCATGGCTGCAGTCACCAACTGCAGTGATTTTGGAGCCCCAAAAAATAAAATCTGACACTGTTTCCACTGTTTCTTCATCTATTTCCCATGAAGTGATGGGGCCGGATGCCATGATCTTCATTTTCTGCATGTTGAGCTTTAACCCAACTTTTTCACTCTCCACTTTCACTTTCATCAAGAGGATTTTTAGCTCCTCTTCACTTTCTGCCATAAGGGTGGTGTCATCTGCATATCTGAGGTGACTGATATTTCTCCCAGCAATCTTGATTCCAGCTTGTGTTTCTTCCAGTCCGGCATTTCTCATGATGTACTCTACATATAAGTTAAATAAGCAGGGTGACAATATACAGTCTTGACGTACTCCTTTTCCTATATGGAGCCAGTCTGTTGTTCCATGTCCAGTTCTAACTGTTGCTTCCTGACCTGCATACAGATTTCTCAAGAGGCAGGTCAGGTGGTCTGGTATTCCCATCTCTTTCAGAATTGTTCACGTGTCTTAAGACAATACAAATACTTAACATACACATTTTCCTAAATGCGATTTTGAGAGAAATTCAGGTAAGTGTAAATAAATTACAAAAGCATCATTTTTCTTGGTAAAATCAGTTTATACAGTTGTTACACAGAAGAACTATACAAAAAAGATCTTCATGACCCAGATAATCACGATGGTGTGATCAATCATATAGAGTCAGACACCCTGGAATGTGAAGTCAAGTGGGCCTTAGAAAGCATCACTATGAACAAAGCTAGTGGAGGTGATGGAATTCCAGTGGAGGTATTTTAAATCCTGAAAGATGATGCTGTGAAAGTGCTGCACTCAATATGCCAGCAAATTTGGAAAACTCAGCAGTGGCCACAGGACTGGAAGNGTCTGGAAAAGACTTTGATGTTGGGAGGGATTGGGGGCAGGAGGAGAAGGGGACAACAGGAAATGAGATGGCTGGATGGTATCACTGACTTGATAGACGTGAATCTGAGTGAACTCTGGGAGTTGGTGATGGACAGGGAGGCCTGGAGTGCTGCGATTCATGGGGTCTCAAAGAGTTGGACACAAGTGAGTGACTGAACTGAGCTGAGGAACAGATTTTATGATCTCAATCCTTGCATCTCCTCAGATCTAGAGAAGCACTAAATCCCTTCATGGTGACATCAGATCCTCATGATTAACAAAAANTGAGTGACTGAACTGAGCTGAGGAACAGATTTTATGATCTCAATCCTTGCATCTCCTCAGATCTAGAGAAGCACTAAATCCCTTCATGGTGACATCAGATCCTCATGATTAACAAAAACCTTTTGTAAAATGAGTGCTTCATGGTATTGAACTGCTCGTTCACCAAAATCTTATATATTGACTTTCCTCCACTGCCGTTTTGGAGCAGTCTCTCATAGCTATCTGAGATGTTGCCTCTCCAGCTGCAGTCCTCATTCTGCCCCAAATAAAACTTAACTCACAACTCTCAAGTTGTGCATCTTTTTTGTCAACAGTTATGGCAACCATGAAGGACCCAGAGTGGACTTGCTTTCTTCGACTGGACTCCCTGAGGAATCAGAGCTTTGGTACCAGCAGCGGCCCCTTGTGCCCATCTACCTCCTCGGAGAGTGCAGACAAATTTGGGTAAGTCTTTCCTGGTTCTTGAATCTCCCGTACTGGTTGAGATTCTCAGTTTTATTTGGTGGTGGAGCAGGTTACCTGCCCTCTCCTAGTAGGAAAGATACTGGGTGGGCTTGGGTGAAACACCTGGGGCATACCCACTCATGGTCTAGACACTGAGTGGGCCTTAGTTGAAAGATACTGAGGAATTTCCACTCAGTCAAAAGATACTGGATGGGGGGCTGGCTGAAAGATGCCAGCAGAATTTCCAACCCAGTGGAAAGGTACTGGGTAAAGGGGCTCAATTGGAACAAAATCGAGGACTACCCAGGGCTCAGCTGAAAGATGCTGAAGTCGCTCCATTGTAGGGGACTGAAAGGTCCTGGCTGAGTGGTTAAGTAAGAGGCTGATCTGACACTAAATTTGACTGCCATTTTAGAATTTGTCAGGATAAAGTGAGGAAAATACATGAGAACTTGGCTCTGAAGAATAGGGACAAGACTCCTCCTGGCCAGTTCCAGTTTTCTCAGGTGGCTGAGAAATTTACAGGCATGGTGGAGGCCTAGTCTTCATACCATGCAGTGGTCCCATAGGGAAACCCACTCATTAAGTAACACACTTGTTCATCCGGGTCTCACACATAAGGACTGGCTATTTAGCGACCTGAGCAGCCATGATGGTCTTAGATTGCTGGAGGCAGAATCCAAGACACGCAAGATGAGTTCAAATGACTCTGGGGCGACTCCTGGAAGAGTTAAGCTCACAAGCAGCACGTAGGCCCACTACACAAGTGCACTAGTGATTTTTATCCCTGACAAATTCAGCTTAAAATGGGAAACAAGCTTTCAAAAACAGAAACAAAGGGGTGTCAGAAAGCCAGCCTCTGACTAACACTCTAGACAGATTCATATACAATACATAGGGAGCTCATACTTGTGAGTATGAGAATTGGAGAAATTATAGTTAATTGGAGAAATTATACTAAAAGGGATCGCAAACTAAAATGGCCAAACTGGGGTTCTTTTGATATTCTAAAACTGACATTTTTGTGTACACAATTAGAAAAGGCTGGCCGTGCTTTGATTGGTATCTAGAAGCTTCTAAAACAGGAAATAATAGAGGAACTTCTTCGGAGATAATCAACAAAAAATAGCTTGAAACTATCAGAACTAAAAAGGCTGCTAGTGCTGACTTTGCCAGGTCATAGGTCTAGTGGAACTGGGAGGTCACATTCGGCATTTATGCAATTTGGCTTTTGATTTTGGGGCATCACTTTACCGTCTTTTGGGGGCACTCTTGTCACTTGGCTTTTGATTTCTGGGCATCTCTTTGCTTTTTGTTTCATTTGGAGTGTGACTCTTGGCTTGTGAAGTTCTGGTTTGGTTTGGTTTGTTGGTTTGATTTGAGTACACAACATCTGGTACAAACTGTTCAAGCTAATATGTGAAATGCTCACTCTAAGGTTTCCCACCTGGGAAACCCTTGGGAAAATTTTTTAAATGACTGGTCAATCTATAGCTATGACAAGAAAAGTGACCTAAAAATATTAGATCTTTACTGACATAGGATGGGAAAATGAACTGAAGTGTCCTTATGTCTAGGACTTCCTGCTGTAATCAACAGCCTGGGGCTGATCAAACTAAGACCCCTACTTCCTCAGAGGGGCAATCCCTGCTGGGACCAATCTGCTCTTGTTATCAGGGCCAAGATGAGTACTAAATTTGAGTCTTGTTGTGGTCAAACAAGAGATGGCAAGAGTGAATGTCGACATTCTAGGAATCAGTGAACTAAAATGGACTGGAATAGGTGAATTTAACTTAACCATTATATCTACTACTGTGGGCAGAAATCCCTCAGAAGAAATGGAGTAGCCATCATGGTCAACAAAAGAGTCTGAAATATAGTATTTTGATGACAGAATGATCTCTGTTTGTCTCTAAGGCAAACCATTCAATATCACGATAATCCAAGTCTATGCCCCAACTGGTAATGCTGAAGAAGCTGAAGTTGAACGGTTCTATGAAGACCTACAAGACCTTTTAGAACTAACACCCAAAAAAGATGTCCTTTTTTGGGTCAAGAAACACCTGGAGTAACAGGCAAATTTGGTCTTGGAATGCGCAATGAAGCAGGGCAAAGAGTAATAACGTTTTGCCAAAAAAAATGCACTCGTCATAGCAAACACCCTCTTTCAACAACACAAGGAAAGAGTCTACACATGGACATTACCAGATGGTCAACACCAAAATCAGATTGATTATATTCTTTGCAGCCAGACATGGAGAAGATCTATACAGTCAGCAAAAACAAGACTAGGAGCTGACTGTGGCTCAGATCATGAACTCCTTATTGCCAAATTCATACTTAAACTGAAGAAAGTGGGGAAAACCACTAGACCATTCAGGTATGACCTAAATCATATCCCTTATGATTATACAGTGGAGGTGAGAAATAGATTTAAGGGCCTAGATCTGATAGATAGAGTGCCTGATGAACTATGGAATGAAGTTCGTGACATTGCACAGGAGACAGGGATCAAGATCATCCCCAAGTAAAGAAATGCAAAAAAGCAAAATGGCTGTCTGAGGATGCCTTACAAATAGCTGTGAAAAGAAGAGAAGGGAAAAGCAAAGGAGAAAAGGAAAGATATAAGCATCTGAATGCAGAATTCCAAAGAATAGCAAGAAGAGATAAGAAAGCCTCCTTCAGTGATCAATGCAAAGAAATAGAGGAAAAAAAACCAGAATGAGAAAGACTAGCGATCTCTTCAAGAAAGTAAGAGACACCAAGGGAACATTTCATGCAAAGATGGGCTCGATAAAGGACAGAAATGGTATCGACTTCACAGAAGCAGAAGATATTAAGAAGAGGTGGCCAGAATACACAGAAGAACTGTACAAAAAAGATCTTCATGACCCGGATAATCACGATGGTGTGATCACTCATCTAGAGCCAGACATCCTGGAATGTGAAGTCAAGTGGGCCTCAGGAAGCATCACTATGAACAAAGCTAGTGGAGTTGATGGAATTCCAGTGGAGCTGTCTCAAATCCTGAAAGATGATGCTGTGAAAGTGCTGCACACAATATGCCAGCAAGTTTGGAAAACTCAGCAGTGTCCACAGGACTGGAAAAGATCAGTTTTCATTCCAATCCCAAAGAAAGTCATGCCAAAGAATGCTCAAACTACTGCATAATTGCACTCATCTCACATGCTAGTAAAGTAATGCTCAAAATTCTGCAAGCCAGGCTTCAGCAATACGTGAACCGCGAACTCCCTGATGTTCAAGCTGGTTTTAGAAAAGGCAGAGGAACCAGAGATCAAATTGCCAACATCTGCTGGATCATGGAAAAAGCAAGAGAGTTCCAAGAAAACATCTACTTCTGCTTTATTGACTATGCCAAAGC
>SJYW01012670.1:543549-585184 GCA_006410735.1 Raphicerus campestris
AGCCTTGACTAGATGGACCTTAGTCAGCAAAGTAATGTCTCTGCTTTTGAATATGCTATCTAGGATGGTCATAACTTTTCTTCCAAGGAGTAAGCGTCTTCTAATTTCATGGCTGCAGGCACCATCTGCAGTGATTTTGGAGTCCAAAAATGTAAAGTCTGACACTGTTTCCACCGTTTCCCCATCTATTTCCCATGAAGTCATGGGATCGGATGCCATGATCTTCGTTTTCTGAATGTTGAGCTTTAAGCCAACTTTTTCGCTCTCCTCTTTCACTTTCATCAAGAGGCTTTTTAGTTCCTCTTCACTTTCTGCCATAAGGGTGGTGTCATCTGCATATCTGAGGTGATTGATATTTCTCCTGGCAGTCTTGATTCCAGCTTGTGTTTCTTCCAGTCCAGCGTTTTCTCATGATGTACTCTGCATATAAGTTAAATAAGCAGGGTGACAATATACAGCCTTGACATACTCCTTTTCCTATTTGGAACCAGTCTGTTGTTCCATGTCCAGTTCTAACTGTTGCTTCCTGACCTGCATACAGATTTCTCAAGAGGCAGGTTAGGTGGTCTGATATTTCCATCTCTTTCAGAATTTTCCACAGTTTAAGAACCAAATCTGCCATCTCCTTGATCTTGAACTTCTCGGTCTCTACAACCATGAGGGGAAAAGTCTGTTGTTTACACCCAATCTATGGTATTTTGTTATAGCAGCCCAAGCAGACTAACACAATTAATTGTAAAATATTTTGGAAAAAAAAAAAAAAAGATGACTGACAGTCAAACTGAAAAAAGAAAGAAAGAAAAAATACTTTTGCCCTAGAAAGAATTATATTCTATGGTATGAAATAAATGCTGCATTCAAATACTCAAGATAAAAGAAATGTAAAGTTGTTTGTTCAGTTCAGTTCAGTCACTCAGTCATGTCTGACTCTGTAACCCCATGAACTACAGCACGCCAGGCCTCCCTGTCCATCACCAACTCCAGGAGTTCACCCAAACTCATGTGCATCGAGTCAGCAATGCCATCCAGCCATCTCATCCTCTGTCGTCCCCTTCTCCTCCTGCCCCCAATCCCTCCCAGCATCAGAGTCTTTTCCAATGAGTCAACTCTTTGCATGAGGCGGCCAAAGTACTGGAGTTTCAGCCTCATAAGTTATTAGTTAGCCTTATATGTAAATAACAAAAATGCCTGGTTAGTTGAGGAAGAGATTTTTCATATAATCTGAAATCAGTAAAAGTTAGCATAGAAATCAACAGAAAGTAAGCATATTTCACTACTGAAAAAAAGCAAAGATGGACTTGCTTTCAATTGCAAGACACAAGGGAAAATGGGGCATGATGTAAGAATCAATTAATGCATGTAGATGGAACATAAAGTACATTAATGTACTGAAATGCTCCTGCATCCTTATCCTCTACTGAAACACTGGGCTTTGCAAATCTTTCTCTTCTGCCTGCATTACTAGCTTCCTCCTCCTCTTTTCAACATCTACAAAACTTCGCTATTTCACAAGACAACAAATCAAAGAACTGCCTGCCTGCCCTCTGGATCCCAAGCTCCCTGAGGCACAGAATCACATTTTGTTCAACTTGTCCTTTGCTGTGTTTCCCTTTCCACTCCTGCTACTGTTGCTCAAAGAGCTGGAGAGTGTCTTCTCTCCCACTGCTGGAAAAGGGAAGATAGTTTAGAATGTCAAAGTAGAATGGGCAAAAACCCACCTTGAGAGGATTATTAAATCTTTGAAGAAAGGCAGAGAAAGATATTACAAAAAAAAAAAAAAGAAAGAAAATTGCAGGCCAATTCTCACTGATGAACATCGATGCAAAATCATCAACAAAATACTGGCAAACTGAACCTAACAATACATTAAAACGATCATACACCATGATCAAGTGAGATTTATCCCAGTGATGCAAAGATTTTTCAATATCCATAAAACAATCAGTGGGGTACACCACATCAACAAATTGAAGAATAGAAAACTATATGATCATCTCAATAGATGCTTGAAAAGCTTTTGACAAAATTCAAATCATAAACACCCATTTATAATAAAAACTGTATAGAAAATGGGCAGAATACCCAGCATGCTGTGCTCAGTCTCTCAGTTGTATCCAGTCTTTGCAGCCCCATGGACTGTGCCCCTCCAGGCTTCTCTGTCCATGGAATTTTCTAGGCAAGAATACTGGAGTGGGTGGCCATTTCTTTTTACACCAGATATTCCTGATGCAGGGACTGAATGCATGTCTCCTGCATTGGCAGGTGGATCCTTTACCACTCAGCCATCTGCGAAACACAGAGGGAACATACCTCAACATAATAAAGGCCATGTATAACAAACCCATAGCTAATATCACACTCAACAGTGAAAAGCTGAAAGTATCTCCTCTAAGATCAGGAAAAAGAAAGATGTCCACTCTCACCACTTTTATTCAACATAGTCTGCCCTAGCCATGGCAATCAGAGATATAGAGAAAAGGACTTTTCCAAATATATTTATTTTGCCCTCCACAACTTCATCATTCATCCAATGTGCCTATGTGTCCCCCACTGACGTGCATAATGAGTAAATGAGCAAAGACCTGATGGTGAAATAATTTTTTTGTGTAGGACATCTGGTTCAAATGGGCTTTACAAACTGATATGGGAAACCACTGCTTTTATGATAAAATATATGCTCATTTTCCAAAGAATATACTTACAAATTCTGGATCACTACAGAAAGATACCACCTATACTGGATATACTTTCTGACTTTTTATTTAAGTTTGTTTTTCATTATATAACATTAACTACATGCTGGCATTTATATTTAGGTTTAGAACTACCAACACATTTAGAAATAAGTGAGCTAAGACTTTTTCAGGCAATTTCAAAATATTTTTGGTTCATGGAATGCCTATGTATCCTGGAAACCTTTTGCAAAGTCCCCTAAAGACCATTTGCTACCATTAAGTAAGCAGCAGGTTCTGCTTGTTTAAATGGCAATGGCCACGGCAATAAACACATTCGGCAAAGGTAAAAAAATTTCTATAGTATTGAATATCCCTCTGTTTTAATCAACCAGATTCCCATTTCTTATTTTGTGCTTCATTCTCCAGTGGAAACTTTTATATCAAATGCAACTGTACATCATGAGAAAGAGAAAAAATACATAAGACAATACATTAGAGATACATTTCCACATGAGACCGAGGGAAGAAAGTTCTTGTTTCAAACTACATTTTAACATAATAAAAACCTTTTAAAGCCAAGGGAGTATCCATTGAGAACCAGTATTTAGCAGAAATACACACACAGGTATGAAGAATGAAATAAAATACACCACTACACCTATTCAAAGCCTCTAAATCCACTACTGTTTCAGTGTTAAAAACATACTATGTTACCTGGCCTTTTAACAATGAATTTAAAATTGTTATAAAGCTATTAGTTTAGTACTCTACACACACACACACACACACACACACACACACACACAGAGTGTATAAAGTGGTAGCAACTTAACTATTTATCGGGTGGTTAAAGAATAATGTGGCGATTAATTACTGCACTTAATGATATTTCTTTGAAAATATATATCATTTACAATGGCCACATGTCCTTTATAAATCATTAAATGCCCCTATGAGGGCTAGTATAGGAATCCACAGTTATCCGTTCCCCAGATGTTTTTTTTAATAATAAACAACCATAAGAAGTAATACTAATGAAGAATGAAATTTTTGTGAAATAACCCTTGGATATAAGCATATAAGCACTCTCACCCTTCAAATTTTAAATCATTCTTTGTTCCAATCTGTTAGCATGAGTTTGTGTGCCCAGCTTGCAGTGAGGCCAAATACACCAAAACCTNAACTCAAAAGGGATTAAAGATCTAAATGTAAGACCAGAAACTATAAAACTCCTAGAGGAAAACATAGGCAAAACACTCTATGACATAAAACACAGCAGGATCCTCCATGACCCACCTCCCAGAATATCGGAAATAAAAGCAAAAATAAATAAATGGGACCTAATTAAACTTGAAAGCTTTTGCACAATGAAGGAAACTATAACCAAGGTGAAAAGACAGCCTTCAGAATGGGAGAAAATAATACCAAATGAAGTAATTGAGAAAGAATTAATCTCAAAAATATACAAACAACTCCTGCAGCTTAATTCCAAAAAAATAAATGACCCAATCAAAATATGAGCCAAAGAACTAAACAGACATTTTTCCAAAGAAAACATACAGATTGCTAACAAACACATGAAAAGATGCTCAACATCACTCATTATCAGAGAAATGCAAATCAAAATCACAATGAGGTACCATCTCACGCCGGTGAGAATGGCTGCTGTCAAAAAGTCTACAAACAATAAATGCTGGAGAGGGTGCAGAGAAAAGGGAACACTCTTACACTGTTGGTGGGAATGCAAACTAGTACAGCCACTATGGAGAACAGTGTGGAAATTTCTTTAAAAACTGGAAATAGAACTATTATATGACCCAGCAATCCCACTGCTGGGCATACACACCAAGGAGACCAGAACTGAAAGAGCCATGGGTACCCCAATGTTCATTGCAGCACTGTTTACAATAGCTAGGACGTGGAAACAACCTAGATATCCATTGGCAGATGAATGGATAAGACAGCTGTGGTATATATACACAATGGAATACTCAACTATTAAAAAGAATGCATTTGAATCAATTCTAATGAGGTAGATGAAACTGGAGCCTATTATACAGTGTGAAGTCAGGAAGAAAAACACCAATACAGTATATTAATGCATATATATGGAATTTAGAAAGATGGTAACGATGACCCTACATGCAACACAGCGTATGGCAAAAACCACTACAATATTGTTAAGTAATTAGCCTCCAGTTAAAATAAATTAATTTTTTTAAATAAAATAAAATAAAGAAAATCCAGGCCTGAATATATCCCCTTGTGAGGTTCTTAACCCAGCTACCCTCCTGCCTACCTGAGGTCTCTCTCCCCTTTCACTCTTGCCTAGAAACTTTGGACCACTGGACAAAACCCTGAGAGGGATTGTCAGAAGATCCTCTGACCAACTCTGAGGAAATGTGGTACATTGATGGAAGCAGCTTTGTCTTTGATTGAAAAAGAAGGGCCAGATATGCAGTAGTCTCCAATTTTGAGACCACAGAGACTAAGGCACTGACACCAGGTACTTCAGCCCAATTAGCTGAGTTCATAGCCCTGACTCAAACTTTAGAGCTGGAAAAAAGGAAAAAGAGTAGCCATATACACTGTCTCCAAGCCTGCTTTTCTGGTGCTACATGCACATGCTGCTATTTGGAAATAAAGAGGCCACTTGACCACATCCTTAGGGTCTTGGAGGCAGTCCATCTGCCCACCAAGGTTTCCGTCTCCCATTGTAAAGTACACCAAAAAGGGAGCATGAAGAAGTGGCACAAAGGAACTAAACTGCCTATTAGGCAGCTAAGAGCACAGCATTACAGAACAATGACCTAATAGGGATTGCCACCTTAGTTCCACAGATTAATTTGCCAGAAACTCCATCATATACTGAAGGTAAGACTCAAATCTAAGAGTGAGGACTTTCAAGAAGAGCTTATGGAGTGGTTCCAAAAGGAGGGACTCCTTTTTCTGCCTGGGAACCTCCAGTGGAAGCTGGTTAACTCCTTACATGCCACGACTCATTTAGGGGCAAAGGCCCTCCAAAGATTACTAAAACGGTCCTTCAGAGGAACAGGCCTCCAAACTGCCTCCAAAGGCAGGCAGTCTCCCCCTATCTCACCTGCCAGTTAAACAACCCCCAAATAGCTCGAAGACCCTAAACAGCCCATCCCATCCAACAACGTGGGACCTACCCAGGAGAGGACTGGCAGATGGACTTCACCAGATGCCAGTTTCTCAAGGATATAAATACCTATTAGTCATGACAGATACATTCACAGGATGAATTGAAGATTTTCCCAGACTGAGAAGGCTGAGGAGGTGGTTAAAAAAACTGCTCCATGAAATCATTCCAAGATTTGGTCTGCCCAAGTCATTACAAAGTGACAATAAGACATCATTTACTTCTAAGGTCACTCAAGGGGTCTCTAAAGCATTGAGCATTATTTATTATCTCCATTGTACCTGGAGGCCTCAGTCTTCAGAAAATGTAGAAAGAGCCAAACAATTCTTAAAATCAGTGATAAAAAATAATAACTCAGATGGAAGAAGGCTTTACCAATAGCCCTCCTCCCCACCATATTGCCCCTAAGGAACAGGTTGGTCTTTGTCCTTATGAGATGCTATATGGGAGATCTTTTGTTTATGTCAGTGACCTCTTCCTAGATCCAGAGGCTCAGACCCTCTGGTCTTATGCCATGGCCATTGGGCAATTCCAACAGGATATGTGCTTGTTGGGTGTCAACCAGAACCCAAAAGATTCTAAAAAGTCACCACTATATGCTCCAGGAAGTCAGGTTCTAATTAAAGTCTGGAAAAATGGGTCCCCAGAGGCTCAACTCCAGCCCACATGGAAGGGCACCTTCCCTGTAATACTTTCTGTCCCCACAGCAGTCAAGGTACCAGGACATGACTCCTAGATTCACTACTCATGAGTCAAAGTTTGGAAGAAAACAGAAAAGGACACTCAATACACCCGTGAGCCCCTGGGAGCCATCAGATACCTACTCTGGACTACAGATGAGTGTCCTTCTAACGAACACCCCCAAAATTAAGTTTCTGGGGATAAGATTTCTCAGGACAGCTCTAACAAGCCAACACAGTTTGGCAGGGATTGTACTTCATAATAGACAGGAGATAGATCTCCTGATCCCTGAACAAGGAGGGACTTGAGCCATCTTGAATGAGACATGTTGTTTCTGGGTAAATACCTCCAGCTAAGTTAAAGAAAGTCTTACAGTCCTCAAGAAAAACATTCCAAAGCCTACAGGACCTCAAAGAACAAGCTGGAGAGTCCTCAGGGTGGCTACAATTTCTCTTTGGGGGATCCTTCTCCTGGCGAGGGGGAATTTGGAGTTGGCTAATGCCCCTACTAATCCTTACTATCACCATATTGATGCCGCTTATGATTGCTCCATGTATTATCAACCGTCTAACCTGTTTTGTCTCTGCCAAGGTCAACAAACTACAACATGCAGTGCCAGTTCAACAAGGATATATAAAACTACAGCCAACCACAGAAAATATCACTCACCCTTAGATGGACACCACAATGAGGACTCTGAGGCTTGAGACTAGCACGAAAGGGAGGCCCAATGCCCCTCACCATCCCAGTTCTGCAGGAAATAGCCAGAGAGACCTCGACACCCCTATTCCCAAAGAATTGGGCCTCCCATCTCCTGAAGGGGGAATGTTAGGTAATTAGAATAAGAAAAAGGAATCCAAAATGGTGGTGCCCAGAAGATAAAGAAAGGGAAAAGCCTGTGAAAACAGAACAAACGAAGGCCCGAGGACCTGAGTGAGAACCTCAGGTGAAACAAACAGCCCCTTGGCTAGTCCAATTTACACAGAGCAGGCTCAGGGGGAGGATGAAAAACATGTAAAAAGAGGAGCCAAAATTGAGCCTAAGGCCTCTTCCTCGCTTCATGTCTTTTGGGTCAGCCCGCCCTCATGCCTCGATTTTCCTTTGCTTGCCAAATAAAACTGAGTTGTAACTCTTGCCCACCCAGCGCTTCAAATTTTTGCTGTGACGAGACAGAACCAAGGAAATTAGAAACTTCCCTGAAAACCTGATATTCAAAAAAGCAGGTTATGTCTTGGCTTTGGCTTACTTTACTAGTGGCTAAGTGGAGGTGTGATGAGCTCTTAAAGGACAGATTAGAATTCCAGATGCTCCAGCCACCACAGTACTCCGTTCTGAGAGCAAAATTCACAGAACTGTGAAAATCAGTTTAGGTGGGTTGCTCATTTTGCACAGCATTTTCCATTTCACATACAGTCCACGAAGTCAGAGGCCCTATCCCCTATGCTTTGTGAGGGAATAAGCCATAGCATGTTGTCTAACAGGCCAGAGAGCAGCCAAGCAACATTCAAGGCCATCAAAGTTCACCAAACTTGAGGCTCACTGGCTTCTCTCGAGCAGTATTTTCTTCTCAGGGGAAAAAAGAGCAAAAAAGACTTGTTTGAAGTGTGAGCCCCTGTACAGTGTGCACCTTTTGAAGACTGGAAAGAGCAATTCCTCTCTTGGGGTCTTCACCTGCCTGTATCAGAAAGCAGAGTCGCCAGTCTTTATCTGTATGCTAATATCCCTGTTTTCTTGAGTAAAAGAAAAGTCTGCTGGGAAAGTCTCCCAGGGCTCAGGTAACTGTGTGAACCTGGAGGTAAATTAGAGTTGAAGCTTCAAAGACTCTTTAGGGATTCCTGAAAGCAGGTCTTAAGGACTACATCATCAACAAGAAATAGCCAATTAACAATAAAATAACAGCAGAGGTACAAAATACCACTTCTAGAAAAGGGATTGATTAACTGAGACTGTGTACAGTTTCAGAGAACTGAGGAAGCCTGGTCCCCATCGTTTTTTTTCCCCTTGAGATGTTTACAGTCATGGGACAGCACCTCCCACACACACTTAAACACAATACATACAAAACTATGTCTCTAATGTAGAAAATGCTAATTACTGAATGGATTAACAGAGTTCTAAAAGTGAAACTATCACTTTAATGCTTGCCACAGAAATTATTTTGAATGTATTATTATTTTCATTTTTAAAGAACTTCATTGAGGTAAAACTTGCATACAATTTCTCACTAAAAACGTAAAATTTAGTGTTCTTTTTCTGTCGAGTCAAAGGATTGTGCAACCATTACTACTATGTAATTTTAGATCACTTTTGTACCCCCTGAAAGAATCTATGCATCCATGAGTAACAAGTTTTCTATTTCTTCTACCTGTCCTCCCCATAACTAAGTCCAGAGTTGTTGCTAATCTATTTTGTCTCTGTAACTTGTCTCTTTTAAACTTTATATAAATGAAATCATACATTATCTAGTCTTGTCTAGTTTATTTCACTTAACATAAGGTTTACAAAGTTCATCTTTTCTCTTATTTTTCAATTTTAAATATTTTTCATAAGTCTTAATATAAGACTTTACATTCAACCCTATATAATTTCATCTTTTTAGTTATGGTTCATGTTCTGACCTATCAAAAATAATTTTAACTTACAACAATCCTTCAAACAGTTATTATTTTACTAACAAAAAATAGTGACAGCATGGTCTCTGGTGGGGGATAAAACAAAGGTGAGAGAAAGAAAGAGACAGTAATTACCACTTATGGGTGCTCAGTCAGTCAATCATGTCTGACTCATCATGACCCTATGGATTGGAGTCCTCCAGTCTCCTCTGTCCATGGGATTTTTACAGGCAAGAATACTGGAGTGGGTTGCCATTTCCTTCTCCAGAGGATCTTCCCCAGCAGGGTATGAAACCTCAGTCTCCTGTTCTGGCAAATAGGTTCTTTACCACTGAGCCACTTAGGAAGCTTTATAAAGCAATTAATTCATGCTAGTGAAGTCACTCAGTCCTGTCCGACTCTCTGTGACCCCATGGACTGTAGCCTACCAGGATCCTCCATTCGTGGGATTCTCCAGGCAAGAGTACTGGAGTGGGTTGCCATTTCCTTCTCCAGGAGATCTTCCCAACACAGGAATTGATCCCAGGTCTCCCGCATTGCAGGCAGACGCTTTACCATCTGAGCCACCAGGGAATCGTCCTCTAGAATAATTTGCATATAAGTAGCACTACCCATATAACAACAATACTCCATTTTATAAACAAACTAAAGCTTAAACCAAGAAAGTAATTTGCTTATGCTCACACAGCAAGGAAGCTTGGGGTTCAAATCCAGATCTTTCTGATTTTCTGAAGCCCATACTTTAAACCAGTAGGATCCATGATCTCCCATGCATGACATTCTTTAGTTCCCAGTTACATAATAATATCCAGGAGCAACACTATGTACATTTTCTATACACATATTAGTTCATCTTAGTAAATGGAAAACATAATAAAATAGATATTGTGATCTTCAACATACATTAAAAGANCATGACATTCTTTAGTTCCCAGTTACATAATAATATCCAGGAGCAACACTATGTACATTTTCTATACACATATTAGTTCATCTTAGTAAATGGAAAACATAATAAAATAGATATTGTGATCTTCAACATACATTAAAAGAATCTTAAATTCAGAAGGGTTAGGAAACCTGTCCAAGTTTACCAACTAGTGTGTGACAGATCTGGTGTTTATATACATTCTTTTTCATAATGTAGCAACTCCATTTACTAACAGCGGTTTCACCTAAGGTTGATGCAATCCTGATACTCACCTTTTCTACCCATGAAGAAACACAAAAGAATCTTTGGATTCTTTCTTCATTTCCAGGTACTCAGCAGAGAAAAGCAGTGGGGTAAACAAGCCAAAAACTCCCAAATATCTGTTCTTCTAAGGAAGACTACTGGCCCATTAACAAACGTCTCCATCAGTATCTTACCATCTGCTGTTTGTACTGTACTTGTCAATATTGAGCATCACTTGCAATTCATACAATCATAAAAAATCTCAGAAACCAGAGTACCAGCGTGAAAAAAAAAAAGCTAATTCAAAGACGGTTTTAGAATCAGATAACACATTCACTGCACAAGTATAACTAGATGGAAACAAGTTATATCCTCTGCATGTTTTCTATGTCCATGAAAATTTATTCAATTTCCAACACTAGATTGAACAGGACTGGCAAATTACACAGTGTAATCTCCACTTCTGCTGACCCACTTGACGTTTTTCCCACTCATCTAATTCTCAAGTCTCAGATTATCCAAACTAATCTGTTTAAATTCAAAATACAATGAAATGTAATTATCCATGTCATAAAGAGTACTGATATTACAGCAGACTAAGGTAGACTACAGCACAAAAATATTATATTCGGCCTTTAAATACCTTAAATATTTTCACACAATAGATTTTTCTTTTCTTAAGACTTATTTTGTTCCCTTGTACAAATTCAAACCAAACAGAAGGTAAAGTTGGTAGTCCCATATGGCAGCACTTTAAGGGAGCTAGAAAGATTAACTACCTTCCCACTTATAACTAGTCATTCCTTGTTTTATATAAACTTTGCTCCCTTTCCTGAAATGTTCTTTTATTTCAGAATGCCCCTGTGAGGGGTGACATATTAAAGCACAATCAGCTGAGAATGAATGAATTTATTATGATTAAGAAAACAGATAAAACAATATTTTTTTTAACAATAAGTACCTCAGAGAAAAAGATCATCACTGGGTTCTATCCCATGTCAGTGCAAAAATTCTGATTATAAATATTGCCCCTTAGATGTAAAGGTTCAAGTGTTTCTGTAATTCATCAGGAAATAGCAAAGATATGAAATAAATTTATTATCTTTCATTTTGAAACACAGTGTTCCCCCTATCCAAGTAATAAATATTCTAGGAGTGATAACAATTTGATGGTATTATCAATAATTTCCATGAATTCTGTAAATATAAAGTTGTAAGTAAGCAGTCTTCAAGCTCAGTGGTGAAAGATTCAAATACAATAAAATGACAGACTACAAAAAAAGCAAAGGGCAGTAATTCTTGGATTACCTTGAAACAGCATCTACATGTAGAATTTTTACCTATATACAGAGATGCACTATTTTTATGCAATAGGGAAATGTTATTTCTTACAGAAAGAATAATGCTGCATATGTTCTTACATGGAAAGTATATGTATAATCCAAGCTAAATGCTACACAGATGTGCTAGTTATACAATCAACTCAAATAATAGTACTGTATATTAACAAAAATATAGACAAAAAGAAAGGCTAATAAGATACATATTTACATTAGAAAATGTTAAAAATAAAACTTAATGATTCCCTCATGGTCCAGTGGTTAAGAATCCACCCTACAATTAAAGGGACACCGTTTCTTCCTAGAAGATTCCACATGCCTCAGGGCACCTAAGAACATGCGCCACAACTACTTAGCCTCCTCTTTAGAGCCCAGGAGCCACAACTCCTGAGCCCATGTGCTTCAACTACTGAGGTCTACGTGCCTAGAGCCTGTGCTTCACAACAAGAGAAGCCACCACAGTGAAAAGCCCGAGACCACGATGGAAAGTAGCCCCTGCTCTTGGCAACTACAGAAACTTTGTTGCATGCAGCAACAAAGAAGACCCACCACAGTCAAAATATATAATATAAAAAATAAGTAAACAAAGAAATCTTAAAAAAACTTAATCATTTGAGTANACTTTCAAGTTCTATACAATTTTAAGCAATGCAGCGTGCTAGGTATAACTATATAAGTCCCATATTTTAGGTCTTTAAAGATGAAGATATTTGGATAATCTTAAATCAGCTAATATTTCTTTCATATTAACATTTCTCAGGGCTGATCCACCACTTAGTGGCTACACAATATACTTCTTCCCTGGGGATTCCTTGTCCATGCTACTCCTTTACTTCTGAATAATTATTCCTCAATTTGTAATATGTGCATGTGTTCTTACTCCCTTGGTAGTGTCCGACCTTTTGTGACCCCATGGACTGCAGCCAGCCAGGCTCCTCATGGGGATTCTCCAGGCAAGAACTACCCTCCTCAGTTTGTAATACTGCCCCTTCAATTTTGTTCACTGTGTAGAATCTTTTATGTAAAACTCACTATTGTTCTGAAGTTTGGTTTTCCTGGCAGCTATCTTGCTGCTTTANCCAGGCTCCTCATGGGGATTCTCCAGGCAAGAACTACCCTCCTCAGTTTGTAATACTGCCCCTTCAATTTTGTTCACTGTGTAGAATCTTTTATGTAAAACTCACTATTGTTCTGAAGTTTGGTTTTCCTGGCAGCTATCTTGCTGCTTTACATATTCAAAAATGAAGGAATGGTATCACTTGCACATGGAATCTAAAAAAATGATATAAATTTTTTGCAAAGTATAAATAGGCCCCCAAACAAAAAAGACAAACTTATATGATTACCAAAGGAGAAAGGCATGAGGGACGTATAGTGAATATATTTATAGACTTGACATATTTGTGTTTATTGGACTATTTTAGATTGTAAGTGATCATTCTTAATAACAATATTCATTTTGCATAGAATTGAGCATTTGAAAATGTAAACATCTATGCTGATAGAGCCCATAAACGGGTGCAAGAAACACAGGGCAAAGGAGTGATAACAATATAATGTAGTTAAGAGTTTTAATGAGGTATCTGACAATGAAAGGGCAATATTAGTATTGGAGGCAGCAACAAATTTTCCTCTGACTGCCAAATTTACTGAACATATATTGCCATATTATAGAATGTACTAAGCCCATATGACTTCATTTAATCCTCACTGCTGTGTTCTGTGACAGGGGCTTATATGGATGAAACACACAGAGGTTAAACAAACAACTTACCAAAGTAATACAGTAGTGGAGTCAAGATTCACTTTCAAGACAAAACAGGGTCTTGAAAGATGAAAAGTTTTTCATTAGGTGATAAAAGTGGGAAAGAGTAGGCTAGTGATGGGAATAAAATGTATTAACAGCCAATAGACACAAGTATGTGAAAGAGACACCAGAGGGACAGGATTGGACAGGTGATGGGAGCAGCCCAAGGCCAGGCCTCTTAAACAGGCTGCCTCCAGCTGCTTTTCTACCTAAATATCTATAGTGATGTCATCCTTTGAACATTGTGTCTATAGGAAACTCAGGTTAAACCACAAATATCAACATACAAGAAAGAATGATTCAGCAGCCTTAGAGCCCCAGACCTAATAAATACTTAGGAGAGAGACTCACAGACAGTAAAGAAGAAAGAATACTGAGCTGGGAGGAAAGGATCAAGATCTCCTCTTGATATTTAGTCCAGCAAATCAGCTGATTTTCCACTCCTACAGCTGAACTGTCTTTGCCACAGTACAAACATTATTCCATTTACAGAAACTTATTTCAACAATGGAGTTTTCAAGTCAGAGTCTGTATGTTTTAATTCTTTATTATGTACTATGCGTTGAACTATTACATAAATATATGCATGTGTACATATGTATGTGTACTTGTCTATTCACAATATGGTACTATACTCAGAGATGCAATATGCTATTAGACACAATGAATAAAATAAATAACATTTTAGAATTGCTTTACTCATTTCTGAGTGAGGTTTCACTGAAAAATCACAGTAGTTTGTCTCTTTCCTTCTTTACTTCTATCCTCCCTCCCTTTCATCCATTTTTGCTTCTTTTCTTCTTCCTTGTTTTGTTCATCCTTCTGTTCTGAATTATCAGCTAGGAGTTATTTTGATATTGGAATAGAGAACCTTCTATAATTAAGTCATCCATTCAAATCAGATCAATATGGTCAGTCACCAAAATTTTACTGGACTATGACTATTATGAAATTGAGTAAAGTTTTCCATCTCATAAAAGTCACAATCAACATGAAAAGGCACTCTTGCTTCCACTCAATTCTGTTCGTCTCCACTGTGATCTAACAATGCTTTATGTTTTAAATAGCTATGTAGGAACTTAACTTTTCCACCAGATAGTAAAATAATTTAGAAAAAAATTACTCTTAATAATAGAACAAGTTTAGGTTTACAATTCCCTTTTATAAACTGGTAAAACTTTTATATAAGTTTTATTTGTAAGTGGGTAAAAACTAAAAACTCTATCTCCCACTCACCTTTTCTTTCCATTTTGCACCCTCCATCTCAAAAAGAGACAAGAAAAAAAAAAAAAAAAGCCCAGAATAAGGCACTGAAGAATTACCATTACAATTCACATCCACTTTCTCTGAAGTTAAATGCACCTAAAACTATGATAGAAAACTCTTCTGTATTTAAATCACATTCTTCCAATTTTCAGGTTTATAGCATCACTCATTCATTTATTCAGGCAACTGTTTTTTGGTACCTAAGATATGCTAGCTTTTAAGTTAGGCATTAAAATAAAAGATAAATAAAACATTCATTCATTTACTATGCAGACCACAAAATCAGCATAGAAGAGAAATATTTTCTTCCTACTTACTGAAAATAGTCTTAAACATCATTCTAACCAGCTTTATCATTCCCACCACTGTCACAGGGATAGTATTACACTGAATAGCATGGGAAGAGGGCTGACCTAAGCTATGCAGATGCCACACAGTGGGGGAAAACTGGAATGAATGATGAGGAAGTATTTCCAGTGTCCTGCTCAACTGCCTTCCAAAGCTGACAGTAGTTCTTATTATTCCATTTCCTTAAGGGAGAATCTCACATCACTATGGATGTGAGAACTGGACTATAAAGAAAGCTGAGCGCTGAAGAATTGATGCTTTTGAGCTGTAGTGTTGGAGAAGACTCTTGAGAGTCCCTTGGACAACAAGGAGATCCAACCAGCCCATCTTAAAGGAAATCAGTCCTGAATAATCATTGGAAGGACTGATGAAGCNAAGCTGAGCGCTGAAGAATTGATGCTTTTGAGCTGTAGTGTTGGAGAAGACTCTTGAGAGTCCCTTGGACAACAAGGAGATCCAACCAGCCCATCTTAAAGGAAATCAGTCCTGAATATTCATTGGAAGGACTGATGAAGCTCCAATACTTTGGCCACCTGATGCAAAGAACTGATTCATTTGAAAAGACCCTGATGCTGGGAAAGATTGAAGGTGGGAGGAGAAGGGGACAACAGAGGATTAGATGGTTGGATGGCATCATCGACTCGATGGACATGAGTTTGAGTAAGCTCCAGGAGTTGATGATGGACAGGGAAGCCTGGCATGCTGCAGTCCATGGGGTCACAAAGAACTGGACATGAACTGAACTGAAGGAAGAATATTTTTCAAACATCACATTGAAAAAAAAGTTATTTATCTATGATTTACAGGCTTTTTAAGGATCAATTAAGCTTCCAGCATCACTCAAATTCAACTATACTCTTTTACCAAAAGTAATGACAATAGAAATATTTCAACTGTATGAGGAAAATATATTAAAACTGTAAATACAGAATAGTTTTTAATATGTGCAAAGGGATTAAAAGGGGGGAGGGGTGGATTTCCCTCATAGCTTAGTCGATAAAGAATCTGCCTGCAATTCAGGAGACTCAGGTTCGATTGCTGGGTCTGGAAGATACCCTGGAAAAGGAAATGGCAACCCACTTCAGTATTCTTCCCTGGATAATCCCATGGACAGAGGAGCCTGGCAGGCTACAGTCCATGGGGTGGCAAGAGTCTTACACGACTTAGTGACTAAGCCACTAAAGGGATAAAAGCTACTGCAGTGAACTGAATTCACTTTCTGCCCCCTTTCTCTACCCTCCACTCCCAGCCCCTACACTGAGGCAGTAGCCAAAGGAGGACACCAAAGTACAAAGATGAAAGAAAAGAGTCAAATTCTTGGATGAGAGTTCTAAGTTCTTGAAACCCTGGCCAAGAGAGATGTGAAAGTGGCTGAGGCCAGTGACCTGAAGGAACCTCAGGGTTGCAATAAAGAGGACACACAGTGACATGTGGAGGAACATCCATATCTAAGCATCTGCAGCAGGGACAGAGGCCAAACTCGTGTCACTTCACAGAATGTTATACAAAACCTTCCTTTCCGTGGCCGGAGAAACTACTTAAGCCATCCTCGGATCTTAAACTGCCAGCCCTGGTTCAAATGGGTTCAAATTAATTGAGGTTAGTTATAAGTAACTAGCTTAAGTTCTCTATCATTATTCTTAAGGCTCAAATTCCAAATCAAATTCAATCATAGGGGAATAAACTTTATTGTATTTCCTGTATGCTTGCCTTTGTATCATAGAACTTTCGTTTAAAGCCAAACTTTAATTCTGCATTTGCTCCACAAGATAACTTTTAATTAACACTACTTCATTATTTCTCATCCTCTAATTTTACACTCAGAAAAGAAAACCGGGAGCCTGTGTGCCCTATGTCTCACATAGTTTCTCCCTCTGGTGTCAACAGAAAAGATATTTGCTAGATCAGTAGAGTCCAGAGAGTGCAGTGATTTGCCAAATATGGTCCACTGGAGCACTGAGAATTTAGGGTTAGGTTTCAGCATTTGTCGCTGTCACTCAGATACTAAATCTATATTTACTTGGGGCAGTGAGTGGAGATTTAAATAGAAAAATCCAAAGCATCCAAGGTACTTTCCTTTCCTGACTTAGCTGTTTTTGAGAGTTACTCTCATGGAGCTATAGTCTTTCAAAACTGGTTAAATAAAATTATATTGGTATTATAAATTTTGAAGAAGATTAGCCAAAAAAATTAACTTTCCCTTTACCATTTTATGATTATCTGACCAGTCATTTCATGTCACTGTTCATGGGGATTCCAAACATAAAATATGACCAATGCTGAAATACAATAAGCATTCTCAATTTAAAAATAAAGATGTATGTCTAATTATGATAATAGTAACATGAAAATAGACCATTAATACACATTACTTTTAAATATATTAAAATTAAAATATAAAATTGTATATTAAAATTCAGCAGAATGGTCTGAAGACACAGAATTAGGGTTTAAAATCACCATATACCTTCAGATGTACAAATTAGGTGAACAAAGTCATATTTCTAATATTGGGGAAATTATTTATCAGTAAAGGCAATACAACATTCCTGCCCACCCCCTAAAAAAGCCAAAAAACAAAACTTGGATAAAATATAGAAGCTGCTCAGTAGGAAAATAATGGATGAAGTCTAGGAATTCACACTGTGGCTGCTGGGCCAGTAGCAATGTCGTAGGTGGAATGTAGAAGGGGATTCCAAAGAACATGGCTCAGCATGTATTATACAGCACAAATTATCTAGTCTGTATAACTGGAACCATTTTTCAAGTGTGGGGACTGGAGTTTGAATGGTGTTGGTTGGAAGACACCCCCAAACTAACATCACAGTGCATCACATCCTCAAGCGTTCCTATCTTTGAGCAATAGTCTGGATTCTTGTGCTTTATGTAAAAGGAAAAGGATGCTGACACTGAAGCTGTGCACATGTGGAGCCAGGAGGGATGTGGGAAATCAATGTACTACTCTCTTCTCAATTTTGCTGTGAACATAAAGGAACTCTAAAATATAGTGTAGTCGCTCAGTCATGTCTGACTCTCCGTGACCCCATGGACTGCAGCCCCCCAAGCTCCTCTGTCCATGGGATTCTCCAGGCAAGATCACTGGAGTAGGCTGCCATTTCCTTTTCCAGGACTCTAAAACATAAAATCTTTTTTAAAAATTGTCATTTTGGAGAAAACCTAGCTCAGAAATCATAGCTTTAGTGTTCAACACATTGCTTTTCTTTCTGTAAATCCTTACCTATTTTAATCTTGGAAGCTTTTTTTCCCCATCTCTACTTTGTTAATTTTAGACTTTCCACTTTCTTTACAACCTCACCAGCTAATTATTTTTAAAATTTTTTCAGTAGTTATAATGAATTAATGGTTATGTTTAAGCAATTTCAAATGACAGGTCCATATATATATGTATATATATATATAAACTAATGTCAACAATCAAATATTCTATTTACTATTGCCAGGAGAAATATCAATAACCTCAGATATGCAGATGACACCACCCTTATGGCAGAAAGTGGAGAAGAACTAAAAAGCCTCTTGATGAAAGTGAAAGAGGAGAATGAAAATGTCGGCTTAAAGCTCAACATTCAGAAAACGAAGATCATGGCATCCGGTCCCATGACTTCATGGGANATTTACATAGTTTTTCTTGAGAGAGTATCTGCCACCAAGAACGACAGTTCAAAAAGCATGTTGGTCAAATTTAGTGACTTATTAGATCTTTGCAGAAAGAATATTATATAATTTAATATATAACTTTTCTCTTGCTTAATATAATCTTTCTTAACACAACATGTCAAATTGTGAATTCTCTTTTGCTATAAAGAAACATGCAAGGAGTGGCATCTCTCATAGCCTTCCATGTCACACATTTCATAGAGAAAGTTATATAACAGAAGACAAACTTATTTCCATGCTGAAAGTTAAAAACTGATAATATTTGGAACACTAGGGCTTCCCTGGTGGCATAGTGGTAAAGAATCTGCTGGCAAAGTAGAAGACCTGAGTTCAGTCCCTGGGTCAGGAAGATCCCCTGGAGTAGGAAATGGCAACCCATTTCAGCATTCTCGCCTGGGAAATCCCATGGACTGAGGAGCCTGGCGGGCTACAGTCCATAAGCTCCCAGAAGAGCCGGACACGACTGAGCACAGCACAAATACACGATGTCACAGCATGCTACGTATTGATTCATGGGGACAGAACTTTTAAGAAGTTTGTTTGAAATAAAACATAAAGGTTCAAAAAAACAAAGTAGACAGTAGAGAAACATTTTAAATGCTCGCTCCTCTATTTTGGCAGCTTTAGGTGAGTAGATGGGGAATTTTAAAATGTTACCCAGACCAATCCTACTGACACTGCCTCTGATTGTCCCTACTTTTCCCATATGTATCATGTAACTAAATTCTGCCTACTCTTACAGCTATCTCTTCTTTCCATACTTACATTTCTTTAACCGCTTGAGTTGAAACCATCCAGACCACTACAAAAGCCTGGTGATCCCTGTTTCACCTTCCTCTCCTAGAAGCCACCACTGTTGCAACTGGGCACACAAAACACCAACAAGGACCCAATTATCCAACAGGCTAGTTCAATCGTAAGACATGTAAAGGCTAGATGCTGTGTCATAGTTCTTTCTCTCCAAAGTGTGTAGCACAGTATATTATATAGAGAGTTCAGGATTAAAAGCACCCACTAATGCAACTCCATTCCCAGAGACTACATACAGTGTAGAACACAATATATATTCAATAGAACAGGTTTTGAATGAATAAGCATTTTTACTGAACTAATATAACCTATACATTCTTGCCAGATAACCCTCCTAAAATACCTAAAACATATTCCCACTTCAAAAATTTTCAGTGGCTACCTACTTCCACCTGGATGAAATCCATCGAAGGCATTCCACAACCCAATCTCTCCCTGGTACTTTCCTCTGTTTCTGCTCATTAATTCTTCCTAGAAGGCCACACGGCAGAGTAGAAAGGGCCCTGCTTTTGATATCAGAATGGTTACTGAGTTATGTGTGAGTCTTGACTTGATGGCTTACTGATGTATGATATTATAAACTCTTTGAACCTCACATTGTACTAAATAAAAGCAATTACTACTTGGCAGAAGTTGTAAACAAAACATAATAATCAAAATACACTTAGCAGATAGGGCACAGGAAGGAAGAACTGTCTCCTACTGCAGCAATGTTTCTTTCTCAGTCAGATTATATACTCTTAACCTTTGTTTAGTATGTTCCTCCTGATGGCTGAAACAGAGAATTCAGCCTACTATTACTGACACCCAAACTCTGTTCATTCTATAAGGCCAGCTCAAAAGCTACTCTGGTCTTACATAAGCATCATATTCCAGCACCAAGCAGATGTAAACACAACTGGTAACCAGGTAATGAAGGGTGGGCCCGAGATAACGTTATTCAGTAAGAAAATAATTATCTATAACGGAAGAACAGATAGGTCTAAATTAGTGATCTGATCTCAGAACTTTAAGCCACCAACAAAAAGTTCCCTCTCAGTCTCGGAGGCTTTAAAAGAAAAGCTGTAATGGGGAGGACTGCAAACGAGCAACTTGGTAAACGTTGCAAGTGTCATACCTTCCATGAACTCTCTCCCTCTCCATGACAGCATAAGCCCAGAGTTGTTACTCCTTCTGCATTCACTGTAGCACTACTGTACACTGCTGTAAAGCACACATAGCTTTGCAATGTTAATTACTTCTTAAGTTATACCTATTAGTTCACCAGATCACAAATTCCTTCACAACAAAACAATGCCAGATTCTTTAGGCTTTCCATCAGTGTTTTTTACATAGTAGGTATTCAACAAATATTTGAATGACCGTTTTATGTGGATGGTCAGGTAATGAAAGCATTGTGTTATTTCTTTTTTAATTAATGCTAGTACATTTAAAAATGTTATTTTCTACAAATCATGCAAGCCAAATATAAATGGTTGCATGTAATTCTGAACGCACCTTACACAGCTCTCCAGTTTTTAAATGTTATTTCTCCTAATAGTCCTTAATAGAGGACACTGACATATTGAAGTATGGTACCCAAGATGATGTAGATGTTAGCAAAAGCAGAACTAATTGCTGAGTTCTCTAAGTCAGTAGCCATCAACCCTGGCTATACCATAAAATCATCTGGGGAAAAAAATCTTTTTAATACCAATACCAAGCCAATTATTATAGTCTCTAGGACAGGAACTAAATAATGGTTTTTTGAAAACTTCCCAGGTAATTCAAAAATGCATATGTGCTTAAAACCACTGAATCATGCTTAATTTCAATGAACAACATGAATTGCTAACAGTTGCTAAGAAAGTCACTAAGATCTCTTCTGCTCACTACTGTTTCCTGGGTTTTAAATATTTAAATATTTGAAACACATAGTCTTTAATAAGTATTTTTCTACCACTCTTGCACCGCTATCTATCCAATATACCCTTTTATTATGATTACCTCAGCCTTAAGAAAAAAGTAATGCATGTTAACAGTCAGATAAAAATTACCTCTCTTATGAGCTCAGTGAGTGAAGAAGCAAGCTACCTCAGGGTGGCTGACGACAGGTGACTGGTCTGCAACATTTAGGAAGTCCCTTACACCTGTCGAGGGATGCAAAGACTGCAAGAGAGAGGCTGAGTCTGACCGAGCAGGCGCAGAAGGGCAAACAATGCTCCAACTACTGTTGGCAGAGCTCTAAAAATAAAACTACAAAAGCACTGGGAAGGCAGAACGCATTCCTAACACTTGTTCTCTTCTATTTTAGTCTGTTACGAAGCAGGTGACCTCAGCACCAAGCAATGAGTCTTTTAAGTTTCTGTATCCCTCACTTTCAGCAATGATCCTCAGTTATGTTGCCATGACTGAATTCATTCCAACTGTTTCATATTCATAATCATAAAGAGAATCTTTTTTTAATCTTTCAAGACTGCTCTCTCGTAGGATTACACTCTAAAATAAGCGTCTTTGATATTCATTTGCCTATCTTACTTTGAAGATTTCTTTCACATGTATTATTCTGGGGAAAAACTGTTTATCTGTTAATATTTTATGTATTCTTTCCGGGGCTCTTGGTCTAAGAAGCAAGAGTTAAAAGAGTTATTAACACATCCAGAGAAATAGCAATTTAAATGTCTTCCACCAAAAAATCACTGGCCCACAGAAAGGAAAATTACAGACTTCCTAATAACATATTTCATGAGCCAAATAAGGTCATCCTTATTTTAAATGCTATTTTAAATGTTTGGTCCAGAATAGTTCTGCATGAGAAGGTAATAAAATGTTGAGGAGGAGAGCAAGTTTGGCATCAGCTCAGAGCTGCATCCTGCGTCCACTGTTGCTGGTCTGAAGCACAGAATTTGGCTGCTCAAGACCTCAGCTTCTTTTTCATTTATTAAAGATGAAAATAATGTCTATCCCTGTTTTATAAAGGTCAGAATTAAATAAGGCAGTATCAGCAGGACACTAGCTTACTGTCTGGGCCCTAGCACTCAATAAATACTACAGATGACAGTTACTGGTGACAATAATCTATTGATATTAGTCAATGAGCAGCAGATGATCGAACCATCAAGAAGCAATACTGTTTTAACTGCTGCTGATGTTTTTAAGTAGGCACATACTATTTATATCTAAGAATCCAAAATCTCAAAGCCTTTTTTCTAAACAGGTTTGCCTCTTACTGTTTTTCTGGCAGAAAGCACATAATAGAAGTGAAAAATATCTTGGGGAATTTTTTTTCCTGGGTGGTAAACTTTGCTAGAGGAAATTTTGCATTTTGGTACATTTCTCACAAAATGCATATACTAGAGATGCCTATATTTGATGAAAAGTTGAAATTATTTCATAGAAATTGATAGTGCCTCAAAACGTTCAACTCCTAAGCTCAAGCCAAAACACAAACACATACACACACACACACACACACACACATACAAGCCATTAATACAGATCCCAGAAAAATCCTGATTCATGATTAATCATTATCACTTTACCTAAATCTCAAACAATGTAATTGAGTTTCCTCCCACCAAAGTGTCATGGAATATATGAGAAGTCATTTTTACAAAGTAAACTTTGATCAAAATTCTGGGTTCATTTCACAGGCATCACCACTGGACTGGAGCTGTCTTCCCAGATACTGTTCACATGTTACATTTTTGTATTTGTATCTAAAGCTATCTGTGTCCTAACTGTTTCAGCCATTTTCTCTAGTTTGATTCTCAAAGAAAATAGAAACCAGTTGTAAATCTAGTGAAAACTAGTTTTATTTTTTAAACAGTATATATACTAAGTTGCTTCTCACCTTATTCTTTAGACCAGAAGTCATTAATTATTGGTATAAAAGAGGATAATTATGCAAAAATCTATGTTAAAAATACTTGAAATTCAGAAAGTCCTTTTAGAGTAAACATCATATACCTCCCTTGAGATTAACAAGACATTGTATTAAACTTAGAAAGAACTGAAATATTTCCCAAGTACTTTTAGATGTAAAATGATGAGGGAAAAAAGCTCCAAAAGGTTTATAAACTACTAGCAAGTATATAAGTATAAACTAGAAGTTTATACTTATTTCTAAGTAAGTATAACTAAGTTTGCTAAAAGTAAGGTATTTAGTTTGCTAAAGTATTTTAACTATATTCAATGTGTCTAAAAAAGAAATGATACTATTTGAATTAGTTTGCATATCTGTTGTACAAACTAAACAGATTTACACAGCATACATGAATATTTCTTGGATAACTTTTCTGAGCATTTCTCAAGTGGATATTTCTCAATCACTTTTTTTTACTGCAGATCTATTCTTATGTCTGTACAAGAGGAACATTGCATTGACTTATTAATTTTCCTTCTATAATATCTAACATTTGCCCAAAGGAAAATGGGTCATCAGCAAGTTTATTTCTATTCATGCTCTGATTTCTCAGCCAAATAAGTGACAGGTCTGCACTTTCAGACCTGGGCTGAGACTGTTTGTTCAGACGTCTTCCCATCTCTGAGTTGCTGGTCATATTCTTATGACCAGCAAGTCCCTGAGGGGGTCCAGAACAATGTCTGACACTGATTTTGGCTAGAGTCTCATTATTCCTTAGAAAAATAAATGGAGCTTATTCTATTGTATGGGTGGTTTACAAAAAAACGAATTGTTTTTTTTCAATTCTTGATTACAACCAAAACACTTGTTAACCCAAAATAATCTAGAAAAAAATAATAAAAGTAAAATAAGTATTAATAGTAAGTAAAAATAAGTAACTGTCCTATGAATTATCTAAGCTATGATCTTACGCAATGCCTTTGTTTCTTCAAGAACTAATATACTGCNTGTTCACATGTTACATTTTTGTATTTGTATCTAAAGCTATCTGTGTCCTAACTGTTTCAGCCATTTTCTCTAGTTTGATTCTCAAAGAAAATAGAAACCAGTTGTAAATCTAGTGAAAACTAGTTTTATTTTTTAAACAGTATATATACTAAGTTGCTTCTCACCTTATTCTTTAGACCAGAAGTCATTAATTATTGGTATAAAAGAGGATAATTATGCAAAAATCTATGTTAAAAATACTTGAAATTCAGAAAGTCCTTTTAGAGTAAACATCATATACCTCCCTTGAGATTAACAAGACATTGTATTAAACTCAGAAGTAACTGAAATATTTCCCAAGTACTTTTAGATGTAAAATGATGAGGGAAAAAAGCTCCAAAAGGTTTATAAACTACTAGCAAGTATATAAGTATAAACTAGAAGTTTATACTTATTTCTAATTAAGTATAACTAAGTTTGCTAAAAGTAAGGTATTTAGTTTGCTAAAGTATTTTAACTATATTCAATGTGTCTAAAAAAGAAATGATACTATTTGAATTAGTTTGCATATCTGTTGTACAAACTAAACAGATTTACACAGCATACATGAATATTTCTTGGATAACTTTTCTGAGCATTTCTCAAGTGGATATTTCTCAATCACTTTTTTTTACTGCAGATCTATTCTTATGTCTGTACAAGAGGAACATTGCATTGACTTATTAATTTTCCTTCTATAATATCTAACATTTGCCCAAAGGAAAATGGGTCATCAGCAAGTTTATTTCTATTCATGCTCTGATTTCTCAGCCAAATAAGTGACAGGTCTGCACTTTCAGACCTGGGCTGAGACTGTTTGTTCAGACGTCTTCCCATCTCTGAGTTGCTGGTCATATTCTTATGACCAGCAAGTCCCTGAGGGGGTCCAGAACAATGTCTGACACTGATTTTGGCTAGAGTCTCATTATTCCTTAGAAAAATAAATGGAGCTTATTCTATTGTATGGGTGGTTTACAAAAAAACGAATTGTTTTTTTTCAATTCTTGATTACAACCAAAACACTTGTTAACCCAAAATAATCTAGAAAAAAATAATAAAAGTAAAATAAGTATTAATAGTAAGTAAAAATAAGTAACTGTCCTATGAATTATCTAAGCTATGATCTTACGCAATGCCTTTGTTTCTTCAAGAACTAATATACTGCCTAGCCCATGATTGACAATGTTTAATTATTTTGTTGTTGTTCAGTCGCTCAGCTGTGTCCTACTCTTTGTGACCTCTATGGACACAAATATAAATATATATCTTACTAATCTAATTAATTAGTATATGTTACATATACACACATATTTACATCTGTTCGGTTGCTCAGTCGTGTCTGACTCTGTGACCCCATGGATCCCAGCACACCAGGCTTCCCTGTCATCACCAACTCCCAGAGCTTGCCCAAACTCAAGTCCATCAAGTTGGTGAGGCTGTCCAATCATCTCATCCTCTGTACCTATATATTATATAGATGCAATACATATCTGATACATGAGATACATAATGTGTATATGCATTCATAGATACAATGCATATTTATAGAAACATTACACTGAATATTTTACTAATGAGGTTATAGTATCATGAATGGTATTTATAACAATCTATATGCCAGAAATATTAGAATATCAATGAAATACTAAAATGATAAACCAAGACAAAATTGTAACACAGTCATAATTTTAAAATTATCGAACACAAATGCTAGTGTCTAAACAAGACGGTGGGTGTCTACGTGCTTGCCAAGTCACTTCAGTCATGTCCGACTCTATGCGATGCTATGGACTGTAGAGCCTGCAAGGCTAGTCTCTCCATGGGATTCTCCAGGCAAGCATACTAGAGTGGGTTGCTGTGCTCTCTCCTCCGAGATCTTCCTGACCCAGGAATAGAGCCCTTGGCTTTCACACCTACCTGCACCGGTAGGTGGGTTCTTTACCACTGGCACCATCTGGGAAGCCAACACTGCTTTTCAAACATAAGACGAGCACAGAAAAAGGGAGGAACAGAACCACCAATCTTAATGATGGGTTTAATATTATACAAATCCAACACACTGGCTTAAATGAGGAAAAGGAATAGCCTAACATCACATATCAATATTGTGCTCTACAGCTGGCTCAAAGTACTCCATAATATCTCCACATTTGAATGTCACAAGCACACAGTGAGCTCAATAAGNACATCACATATCAATATTGTGCTCTACAGCTGGCTCAAAGTACTCCATAATATCACCACATTTGAATGTCACAAGCACACAGTGAGCTCAATAAGAAAGATCATTTGAAAGCATTTTACTGATGAGGAAATAGAGACTGAAGTGTCAAACACTGTAAACATGGGCCCATGGCTGGCAAGAAAGCCTAGGTCACAAATGACCCTACACATATACTATAGAGCTGGTTACTGGAACCATCAAACAAACTTCAGGAAAAATGACAAGTGTAAAGAACTACTAAGCATAATAACATTGAAATATAGAGTGTTAATCTATGGTAAGTAAGAGTAGCGAGTGTTAGAAGTACATATCAAGCATCTATCCAGGGAGACCAGGGTGCAAAGAGCACCAAATCTTGAAAGAAGACACATGTAGTACTGATTCCACAGACAAGTGGTTGTGACCCACTCTAGGGAGGTCTATGTGTCCAGAAGGTTTATTATAACAATGTTTTCTTCAAGAAGGTGGACACAGTACCAGCGCTGATAGTTCAGAGTGAGCCCCACCTCCGATTCTGTGAGGCTGTACATGCTGGGAGTGTACACCTCGGTGNCCTGGATACTAGGGGAGTTTAGGGGAGAACGGATACGTGTATACATGGCTAAGTCTCTTCGCTGTTCACCTGAAACTATAACAACACTGTTAATTGGCTATACCCCAACACAGAATAAAAATTTTTTTAAAGATTAATATTGTGTGATATATAATAAATATCCTACTTCTCGATGTATTTAAGGAAAGCATATATTCAGGATAAGAAGCAGCTAGAACAAGTATGTCTCAACTATTTTGCTTTTTTTAAGAGTTGACATAGCTACAATCCAGACATACATACATTAGTTTATAAATACTCAATATTTTACTATATGTTACATATACATTAATAATATGCAATCTAAATTTCCTACTAATGACACCATATACTGGAATGCATGCATTGGTGATAGAGCCTGAGCACAACATTCACTATATAATTTGGTGTCTGAACCTGGACACTTCAAAAGTGACAGTTGTAGTATTAATAAGAAGGGTGGGTAACAAGCAGAAACCAAATGGGTTCTGGTCAAGCCCAACATGAGGATAAGTAAGAAACAGAACTGGGCTGAACGAAAATGCTGGAAGATAGACACCTTTTCCTTTATTAGTCTGTTGTAGAGAAGGGGAAAGGCAATGATTATCCTACTCATGTAGGACTACCTATAAGGAGAACACCTATAAGAAGAGAGAAATGTGAGGAAATGCACTAGATTTTCCATAGTATCAGAGTATAATATATATTCATTTTGTGAATAAAATGATATGCCTGAGAAAAGTATGAGATTGGACAATATGAAAAGGAAATATTGTTAATCACATAAAGGGGGATCTTCCTAGCCTCTCCTAAATATATATGAGTAGAAAACACTTCTGAATTATTTCAGTTCAGTTCAGTTGCTCAGTCTTGTCCAATTCTTTGCCACCCCATGGACTGCAGCATGCCAGGCCTCCCTGTCCATCACCAACTCCCGAAGTTCACTCAAGTCCATTGAGTAGGTGATGCCATCTAACCATCTCATCCTCTGTTATCCCCTTCTCCTCCCGCCCTCAATCTTTTCCAGCATCAGGGTCTTTTCTAATGAGTCAGCTCTTCCCATCAGGTGGCCAAAGTACTGGACTTTCAGCTTCAACATCAGTCCTTCCAATGAACATTCAGGACTAAATTCCTTTAGGATGGACTAGTTGGATCTCCTTGCTGGCCAAGGGTCTCTAAAGAGTCTTCTCTAACATCACAGTTCAAAGGCATCAATTCTTTAGGGCTCATTTTTCTTTATAGTCCAACTCTCACATCCATACAGGACTACTGGAAAAACCACAGCTTTGGCTAGATGGACCTTTGCTGGCAAAGTAATGTCTCTGCTTTTTAACATGCCATCTACGTTGGTTATAACTTTTCTTCCAAGGAGTAAGCGTCTTCTAATTTCATGGCTGCAGTCACCACCTGCAGTGATTTTGGAGCCCAAAAAAATAAAAGTCTATCACTGTTTCCACTGTTCCCCCATCTGTTCGCCATGAAGTGATAGGACCAGATGCCCCACGATCTTCGTTTTCTGAATGTTGAGCTTTAAGCCAACTTTTTCACTCTCCACTTTCACTTTCATCAAGAGGCTCTATAGCTCTTCTTCACTTTCTGTCTTAAGGGTGGTGTCATCTGAATATCTGAGGTTATTGATATTTCTCCCGGCAATCTTGATTCCAACTTGTGCTTCATATAGCCCAGTATTTCACATGATGTACTCTGCATAGAAGTTAAATAAGCAGAGTGACAATATACAGCCTTGACATACTCCTTTTCCTATTTGGAACCAGTCTGCTGTTCCATGTCCAGTTCTAACTGTTGCTTCCTGACCTGCATATGGAGTTCTCAGGAGGCAGGTCAGGTGGTCTGGTATTCCCATCTCTTTCAGAATTTTCCACAGTTTGCTGTCATCCACACAAAGGCTTTGGCATAGTCAATAAAGCAGAAATAGATGTTTTTCTGGAACTCTCTTGCTTTTTCTATGATCCAAGATGTCGGCAATTTGACCTCTGGATCCTCTGCCTTTTCTAAAGCCAGCTTGAACATCTGGAAGTTTACAGTTCATGTACCGTTGAAGCCTGGCTTGGAAAATCTTGAGCATTACTTTATAAGCATGTGAGATGAGTGCAACTGTGTGGGTAGTTTGAGCATTCTTTGGCATTGCCTTTCTTTGGAATTGGAATGAAAACTGACCTTTTCCAGTCCTGTGGCCATTGCTGAGTGTTCCAAATTTGCTGGCATATTGAGTGCAGCACTTTCACAGCATCATCTTTCAGGATCTGAAATAGCTCAACTGAAATTCCATCACCTCCATTAGCTTTGTTCATAGTGATGCTTTCTAAGGCCCATTTGACTTCACATTCCAGAATGTCTAACTCTAGGTGAGTGAACACACCANCCAGCACACCAGGCTTCCCTGTCATCACCAACTCCCAGAGCTTGCCCAAACTCAAGTCCATCAAGTTGGTGAGGCTGTCCAATCATCTCATCCTCTGTACCTATATATTATATAGATGCAATACATATCTGATACATGAGATACATAATGTGTATATGCATTCATAGATACAATGCATATTTATAGAAACATTACACTGAATATTTTACTAATGAGGTTATAGTATCATGAATGGTATTTATAACAATCTATATGCCAGAAATATTAGAATATCAATGAAATACTAAAATGATAAACCAAGACAAAATTGTAACACAGTCATAATTTTAAAATTATCGAACACAAATGCTAGTGTCTAAACAAGACGGTGGGTGTCTACGTGCTTGCCAAGTCACTTCAGTCATGTCCGACTCTATGCGATGCTATGGACTGTAGAGCCTGCAAGGCTAGTCTCTCCATGGGATTCTCCAGGCAAGCATACTAGAGTGGGTTGCTGTGCTCTCTCCTCCGAGATCTTCCTGACCCAGGAATAGAGCCCTTGGCTTTCACACCTACCTGCACCGGTAGGTGGGTTCTTTACCACTGGCACCATCTGGGAAGCCAACACTGCTTTTCAAACATAAGACGAGCACAGAAAAAGGGAGGAACAGAACCACCAATCTTAATGATGGGTTTAATATTATACAAATCCAACACACTGGCTTAAATGAGGAAAAGGAATAGCCTAACATCACATATCAATATTGTGCTCTACAGCTGGCTCAAAGTACTCCATAATATCTCCACATTTGAATGTCACAAGCACACAGTGAGCTCAGTAAGAAAGATCATTTGAAAGCATTTTACTGATGAGGAAATGGAGACTGAAGTGTCAAACACTGTAAACATGGGCCCATGGCTGGCAAGAAAGCCTAGGTCACAACTGACCCTACACATATACTATAGAGCTGGTTACTGGAACCATCAAACAAGCCTCAGGAAAAATGACAAGTGTAAAGAACTACTAAGCATAATAACAATGAAATATAGAGTGTTAATCTATGGTAAGTAAGAGTAGCAATGAGTGTTAGAAGTACATATCAAGCATCTATCCAGGGAGACCAGGGTGCAAAGAGCATCAAATCTTGAAAGAAGACACATGCAGTACTGATTCCACAGACAAGTGGTTGTGACCCACTCTAGGGAGGTCTATGTGTCCAGAAGGTTTATTATAACAATGTTTTCTTCAAGAAGGTGGACACAGTACCAGCGCTGATAGTTCAGAGTGAGCCCCACCTCCGATTCTGTGAGGCTGTACATGCTGGGAGTGCACACCTCGGTGAAAATGTGTGTTTAACGTCCTGGCGCTAGCTATCATTTATACTTATAATCATATCATCAGCATCCTAAAAATGTACACAGTAACAAATTCATACTCTTCTAACAAAAAATGTCCCAAACTAGAAGGTACTATTATCATATTATTTTATGAGAAGAAATAAAAGCTTTCCAATTTGGCCTCTATTTTTTTTTTTTTAATTAAACTAATCTTTAAAGGCCTAAGGGTTCTGTTTATTTCTTGGGAAGTCTGTCTGGCAAGAATCATCCTATTCATCCATCACATATTTTCCTAAATCTGGAGCAGACCTATTGGTGTTGTGCCAGGGAGGAGTTCAAGCATAATAATATCAGATAAAAGTCTCTTTGTAAGGAAAGGCCAGAAAAATGTCTTCAGTATGAAATCTAGGAGCTGCATGAAACTCCCTCAAATTTTTACCTCTGAGATCTCAAAGACAAACTCCGTTGCTGCATACATCTTGTTTCTAGTCTAGTCAGGTAGGTTTTGCACAACTCTTAGCCACTGCACAGGCTGAGTAAGAATATGCAACAGTAGCCTTTGAATATTCTTCCTTAGCTTAAATGTACTGCACTTTGTCTTTCATTAGTTCAATCTTAATTTTTAAAAGAAAAAACATCTCAAAGACAAGCCAGTTAGCAGGCAACCATATATGTGTATGGCTAGTACATGATGCTGAAGCTGAAGCTGTAATACTTTGGCCCCCTGATAGGAAGAGTCGACTCAGTGGAAAAGACCCTGATGCTGGGAAAGATCAGGGAAGGCAGGAGGAGAAGGAGATGAAAGAGGATGAGATGGTTGGATGACATCACCAACTCAATGGACATGAGTTTGATCAAGTTCCAGGAGATGGTGAAGGAGAGGGAAGCCTGGCGGGCTGCAGTTCACGGAGTCACAAAGAGTCAGACATGACTGAGTGACTGGACAAGTACATATATACACACCCAGTAAAAAAATATTGGGAGTATAAATACATGAAACATTCATAGTTAAATGTTCTACAGGATTTATTTTTAATGATGTCTCATTTAAAAGGAAACCACTGAAATAATCATGGTATCTGATGACAATCTGAGCCACCAGCTACTGAATGACTCAGTGTTATTCCTGACCTCCTCAAAAGAGGATCTTAGACATCTCTACTACTGTACTGAGGCTGCCATAAAGCAAAGCACCACAAAACGGGTGGCACAGAACAGAAATCTACCACCTTACAGGTCTGAGGGTTAGAAGTTTAAGATCAAGATGCCAGCCGGGCCACGCTCGCCCTGGAGGCACTAGGGAGGAACTGTTCCAGGCCCCTTGCCTAGTTTCTGGTGGGTCCTTGGCTTTTGGCAGCACATGGCACTGTCCCTATGTTTGCGTCAGGGTCCAAATTTTCTCTTTCTATATGGATATTTGTCATAGACTACAGCCCACCATTCTGCAGCTTGAACTAATTTAAACTGATTACAGCTGCAAAGACCTCATTATAAACTAAAGACACATTCTAAAGCAAAGGTGGTTAGAGCTTCAACACAGAGATTCTGGGAGAACACAAGTCAACCTATGATAGTGTCCCATGCAGGGACTCAAAAGCAGTCTCACACATAATACATAAGTTAAGAATGTTCTTCATATTAATCGTTTGCATAGCTTGATAATTCACAGCTGTATAGAAAGTTTAATATTGTATGTGTATATATACAAAAGCTTTTCCACTATGCTTGAGAAAAGCTTGAGAAAGAACATCAAAAGAAAAAATAGAAGAGATGGAGAAACTGGAAAACATGAACTAAATTAAATGGGAGCACTGAAACTGAAATAGAGAAAGTGAAACAAATGAGATAAAAGAAAAAGATCATAATGATTATAGCAGATATACTTTAGAAGACTTGTGAATTTTTGCCTAACAATTTTGACATTTTGATTCTAATTGTTTGACTCAATATGAATAGAATGTTAGATTCTTATTTTTTTTTTAAAGATATGCAACAAGGAACAGGTTTACTGTTAGCATAGGGAACTATAGTCAACATCTTGTAATAACATTAAAAGGAAAATAATTTCAAAAATAATATATGTGTATAACTGACCATTTTGTTGTATACCTGAAACTATACTTCAATAAAATATCTATCTTAAGAAAAAAAGTGGATAACCAATAAGAACCTACTGTATAGCACAGTGAATTCTGCTCAGTGTTCTATGACAACCTGGATACTAGGGGAGTTTAGGGGAGAACGGATACGTGTATACATGGCTAAGTCTCTTCGCTGTTCACCTGAAACTATAACAACACTGTTAATTGGCTATACCCCAACACAGAATAAAAATTTTTTTAAAGATTAATATTGTGTGATATATAATAAATATCCTACTTCTCGATGTATTTAAGGAAAGCATATATTCAGGATAAGAAGCAGCTAGAACAAGTATGTCTCAACTATTTTGGTTTTTTTAAGAGTTGACATAGCTACAATCCAGACATACATACATTAGTTTATAAATACTCAATATTTTACTATATGTTACATATACATTAATAATATGCAATCTAAATTTCCTACTAATGACACCATATACTGGAATGCATGCATTGGTGATAGAGCCTGAGCACAACATTCACTATATAATTTGGTGTCTGAACCTGGACACTTCAAAAGTGACAGTTGTAGTATTAATAAGAAGGGTGGGTAACAAGCAGAAACCAAATGGGTTCTGGTCAAGCCCAACATGAGGATAAGTAAGAAACAGAACTGGGCTGAACGAAAATGCTGGAAGATAGACACCTTTTCCTTTATTAGTCTGTTGTAGAGAAGGGGAAAGGCAATGATTATCCTACTCATGTAGGACTACCTATAAGGAGAACACCTATAAGAAGAGAGAAATGTGAGGAAATGCACTAGATTTTCCATAGTATCAGAGTATAATATATATTCATTTTGTGAATAAAATGATATGCCTGAGAAAAGTATGAGATTGGACAATATGAAAAGGAAATATTGTTAATCACATAAAGGGGGATCTTCCTAGCCTCTCCTAAATATATATGAGTAGAAAACACTTCTGAATTATTTCAGTTCAGTTCAGTTGCTCAGTCTTGTCCAATTCTTTGCCACCCCATGGACTGCAGCATGCCAGGCCTCCCTGTCCATCACCAACTCCCGAAGTTCACTCAAGTCCATTGAGTAGGTGATGCCATCTAACCATCTCATCCTCTGTTATCCCCTTCTCCTCCCGCCCTCAATCTTTTCCAGCATCAGGGTCTTTTCTAATGAGTCAGCTCTTCCCATCAGGTGGCCAAAGTACTGGACTTTCAGCTTCAACATCAGTCCTTCCAATGAACATTCAGGACTAAATTCCTTTAGGATGGACTAGTTGGATCTCCTTGCTGGCCAAGGGTCTCTAAAGAGTCTTCTCTAACATCACAGTTCAAAGGCATCAATTCTTTAGGGCTCATTTTTCTTTATAGTCCAACTCTCACATCCATACAGGACTACTGGAAAAACCACAGCTTTGGCTAGATGGACCTTTGCTGGCAAAGTAATGTCTCTGCTTTTTAACATGCCATCTACGTTGGTTATAACTTTTCTTCCAAGGAGTAAGCGTCTTCTAATTTCATGGCTGCAGTCACCATCTGCAGTGATTTTGGAGCCCAAAAAAATAAAGTCTATCACTGTTTCCACTGTTCCCCCATCTGTTTGCCATGAAGTGATAGGACCAGATGCCCCACGATCTTCGTTTTCTGAATGTTGAGCTTTAAGCCAACTTTTTCACTCTCTACTTTCACTTTCATCAAGAGGCTCTATAGCTCTTCTTCACTTTCTGTCTTAAGGGTGGTGTCATCTGAATATCTGAGGTTATTGATATTTCTCCCGGCAATCTTGATTCCAACTTGTGCTTCATATAGCCCAGTATTTCACATGATGTACTCTGCATAGAAGTTAAATAAGCAGAGTGACAATATACAGCCTTGACATACTCCTTTTCCTATTTGGAACCAGTCTGCTGTTCCATGTCCAGTTCTAACTGTTGCTTCCTGACCTGCATATGGAGTTCTCAGGAGGCAGGTCAGGTGGTCTGGTATTCCCATCTCTTTCAGAATTTTCCACAGTTTGCTGTCATCCACACAAAGGCTTTGGCATAGTCAATAAAGCAGAAATAGATGTTTTTCTGGAACTCTCTTGCTTTTTCTATGATCCAAGATGTCGGCAATTTGACCTCTGGATCCTCTGCCTTTTCTAAAGCCAGCTTGAACATCTGGAAGTTTACAGTTCATGTACCGTTGAAGCCTGGCTTGGAAAATCTTGAGCATTACTTTATAAGCATGTGAGATGAGTGCAACTGTGTGGGTAGTTTGAGCATTCTTTGGCATTGCCTTTCTTTGGAATTGGAATGAAAACTGACCTTTTCCAGTCCTGTGGCCATTGCTGAGTGTTCCAAATTTGCTGGCATATTGAGTGCAGCACTTTCACAGCATCATCTTTCAGGATCTGAAATAGCTCAACTGAAATTCCATCACCTCCATTAGCTTTGTTCATAGTGATGCTTTCTAAGGCCCATTTGACTTCACATTCCAGAATGTCTAACTCTAGGTGAGTGAACACACCATCATGATTATCTTGGTCATGAAGATCATTTTTGTACAGTTCTTCTGTGTATTATTGCCACCTCTTCTTAGTATCTTCTGCTTCTGTTAGGTCCATACCATTTCTGTCCTTTATTGTGCCCATCTTTGCATGAAGTTTCCTTGGTAGCTCTAATTTTCTTGAAGATATCTCTAATCTTTCCCATTTTATTGCATTCCTCTATTTCTTTGTCTTGATCTCTGAGGAAGGCTTTCTTATCTCTCTTTGCTATTCTTTGGAACTCTTCATTCAAATGGGTGTATCTTTCCTTTTCTCCTTTGCCTTTCACTTCTCTTCATTTCATAGCTATTTGTAAGGCCTCCTCTGACAACCATTTTGCCTTTTTGTATTTCTTTTTCCTGTATTTCTTTTTCCTTGATCCCTGCCTCCTGCACAAACCTTCATCCATATTTCTTCAGGCATTCGTCTATCAGATCCAACTCCTTGAATCTGTTTGTCACTTCTACCATATAATCGTAAGGGATTTGATTTAGGTCATACCTGAATGGACTCATTGGAAAAGACTGATGCTGGGAGGGATTGGAGGCAGAAGGAGAAGGGGACAACAAACGATGAGATGGCTGGATGGCATCTGATGGACATGAGCTTGAGTAAACTCTGGTAGTTGGTGATGGACAGGGAGGCCTGGCGTGCTGCAATTCATGGGGTTGCAAAGAGTCAGACACGACTGAGCGACTGAACTGAACTGACTGGTCCAGTGGGTTTTCCCTACTTTCTTCAATTTAAGTCTGAATTTAGCAATAAGGAGTTCATGATCTGAGCCACAGTCAGCTCCCGATCTTGTTTTTGCTGACTGTACAGAACTTCTCCATCTTTGGCTGAAAAGAATATAATCAATTGACCATCTGGTGATGATCATGTGTAGAGTCTTCTCTTGTGTTGTTGGAAGTGGGTGTTTACTATGACCAGTGTGTTCTCTTGGCAAAACTCTACTAACCTTTGCCCTGCTTCATTCTGTACTTCAAGGCCAGATTTGCCTGTTACTCCAGGTATCTCTTGACTTCTTGCTTTTGCATTCCTTCCCCTATAATCTTTTTTGTGTGTTAGTTCTAGAAGCTCTTGTAGGTCTTCATAAAACCGTTCAATTTCAGCTTCTTCAGCATTACTGGTCGGGGCATAGACTTGTATCACTGTGATATTGAATGGTTTGCCTTGGAAACGAACAAGAGATCATTCTGTTGTTTTTGAGATGGTATTCAAGTACTGCATTTTGGACTGTTTTGGGGTCTTACCCCCATTTAAGCCAATCAACTAAAAAGGTAAACTATTTGTATTTTTTTTAACAACAGAAATAAAAGAAGCAAAGAAATTTCTTTTGACTGAACAACAGGAAAAAAAAAAAAAAAAAGAGTATCTTAGACCAGAAATTCTGGGTTTCCATTTTCACTTGTTTAATAGCATTCCCTCCTAACCAAAGTAGACAGTGATTTACAATGGGATTACTGTTTCTATACTACACCACTTTGTGTTGCCATTCTTGTAAGTACACTCTCCTAAAAGAGAACAATCAGCATGTAGCTATTCTCCATTTACAGAAAAAAGTAGATGAGCAGAAACACCTGGTAGTCATTTCATAGTTATCAAGATATTTCTGTGTGTGATCAGTTCAGACCAGCACTATTAAATTTCAAAGCTCCATATAAGACAGAACACTGTACAGTATACCTACAAATAGAACTGAGCAGTGCCACGACTTTGTCCCAGTAGTACTTGTACTGCTTCAGGGACTCTGCCAATTGTTCTCCCCTGAAAAAAATGGAGTACTGTCAACCAAGAAGAATCTTCATTAGTTTACTATATCACTTTCTCAGGTGAAACAAATACCCATAGGAAAGTGTATGTCCATGCTAATTACACTTTGCCCACAGGCCACTCTGGCAACTGTCCAGCATTTCTGGTATCTACAAAGCATTTTATTCAGTGTGCACAAGGACAGGAGAGATTGTCTCATTTCCGCTCCAGACTCAGCGGGAAAGAGCAGACACCAATATGCTTCTGCTAAAGACAAGTTTCACTACAAAATTTTCCTTCAGGAAATTCAGAGATCTCCAGGAACAGGAGAATTTTACCCTTGCACATGTGCCTATATGTTAAATAATTACACTTCCTGCTTCACCAAGCACTAAATTTAACAGCTTAATTTAAAAAATATTTTGAACTAGCTAATTTACCCTTTCAATGGCATGCTTATTATCAGTAATCAATGAATAAAACTCACTGGTGTGACAAAGTGTTAGCAAAATGCAAACACCACCTAAGCATTGTGGGAGTGAGCCAAAAATAGAAATCATGGCAAGAGGAATACATATCAGGGGCCAATTTATTGTGCAGATTCCATCTAGATCAGTGGTTCTCAACCAGGAGTGACTGTGCACCCAAGAAGATATCTGACAATGTCTGGTGATGTTTTTTTATTACTATGACTTGGAGAATCGCCACTAGCCTCTAACAGGTAGACCGATGATGCTGCTAAGTACAAAACACACGACAGACCAATGTCAGAAAGAACTATTTAGTCCAAAATATGAATAGTGCCAAGCCTGAGAAACCCAGCCTTACAATGTATGGGAAAATTAGTGGTTTTTTAAAATAAATTCCATGTGGTAATACTATTTTCCCTAGGTACATTTTAACAGACTTCCATAGTTATGTTCAGTGAAGCTTCTTTGGTTTGATTTTTCTAATTTGTCAAAATTATAATTTTGAATTGTTCCCAAATACTATAAAATTATTATGAAATTCTAAGAAAAATACTATAAAATCAAAACAAAATAGTCTAGCCTTTATTATGCTGTCTGAATTTAGGAGAAATGAAGATTGGTAAGATATATAAATGAATCAAAACTTAACTGCATGTAATACCAAATCACAACTTCAAAAACCTCTTAATTTCCAGTTTTCACCTCATAACCAACTCATGGTTTGGTTTTGTTTTTATAAAACACCACTTTTAACTCACCACATCATTAGGGCCAGAAACAGACCCATGCTTGTAGAAAGATACAAGAATGAGAAACGCTTTCAAAAATGTACCTAAATGAATATAAAGAAGAAATCTATTGCTATATCTTGAAAAATGCTAGAATATCTTCTCTGTGATATACTTTACAGAATAACTGCTTTACGCAGTTTGCAGTTCTTGTTTCCATATTTTAAACAACAACAATTTTGGAGAATACATGCCTTTGATAAATTTGTATTATGTTTTACTTGGAGCAGATTTTCAATCTTCAATGCAGAATGTAAAGTATTCAGAAAAATCAGAGTAGGAAGAAAGTCATAAGGCTTTCTCTAACACTGGCTGTATCACTTTTTTCTTTATGATTCAGTTATCCTTTATACTTCTTCAAGTGCAAGCCCTTCTTAATATCTTTATCTTTTTATTCCAATAGTCTTCCCCTCTTAATCTACCACACTGGTATTCCACTAACCATAATTATGTAAAATAACATTCTTGCTTCATTATTATAAAATACCACATATATTCAGCGTAGCTCTGTACTAGCTATGTCCAGCTCCTTATCAGCACTTTATTATGTGCCACTGCTCAGTTCAGCTCAGTCACTCAGTCGTGTCCGACGCTTTGCGACCCCATGGACTGCAGCACGCCAGCCCTCCCTGTCCATCAAACTCCCAAAGTTCACCCAAACTCATGTCCATAGAGTCAGTGATGCCAATAAGCCCTCTCATCCTCTGTCATCCCCTTCTCCTCCTGCCCTCAATCTTTCCCAGCATCAGGGTCTTTTCAAATGAGTCAGCTCTTTGCATCAGGTGGCCAAAGTATTGGAGTTTTAGCTTCAATATCAGTCCTTCCAATGAACACCCAGAACTGATCTCCTTCAGGATGGACTGGTTGGATCTCCTTGCAGTCCAAGGGACTCTCAAGAGTCTTCTCTGACACCACAGTTCAAAAGCATCAATTCTTCGGCGCTCAGCTTTCTTTATAGTGCCACTGATAACTACCTACAAAGACTTTAGAATAGTATCAGGATTCTAAGGGATAGTATCTGAAGTTACATAGAAAACCCCAAGAAATCATGCGCTCACAGCTTTTCCCAGGACTCTGTGGCAAACCACTGGTGAGAAAACTTTCAGAAGCGGAAAGCCCAGATGATCTTTACCTGACAGTGTTTGACAGCTGCAATCACAAAGTCAAAACAGAACCAGAGAAAACTCCTCCTTTAAACTATGATTTGCATTTATATGGTCTACATAATGAGGATATACCACTGGTAATAGACTCCCTTTAAAATCACCTCTCTGGGAAGATTCTGTTTATCCCCTGTTTCAGAGAGAAGAAGTCCTTTGAATTTTTTTAAAAGGTGGGGGGCGGGTCTCAAATGTTGGATGGAGCATAAACCCAAGGAAGAGCTTGTGTACACCTGTTCCATCAGGAAAGGAGTAAATATAGTGGTAGAGGGATAGGGAAAGAGGCAGATAAGACACAAAGGCACATTTCAACACAGCTGGTTACTGCCTCCATACTATTAAGTATGAGTCCATGTCAGTTCCTTGGGATAGCCCGCCTATGGGTTAAAGGGGACTTAGTTATATGTGCTTCTAAAGACTTTCACTTACTGTGTATTTTCTGCATCTTTTATACTTATTTCTCCCTGCCTACCTCACATCCCAAATTACTTTTAGAAAGACAGGGATTTCACAAAAAGGCTTACATAAGAAACTTGAAGCACAGGAAAAGACAGGGCCAACAGAATGAAAACTAATCATCTATTTCTCATTGTTTCATATCACAACACATCTGCCTTTTCTTTTTTGCTTAATAAGCATTCTTTGTAACCTTCGGGCTCCTTTCATATCCCTAAGTTTTATAAAGCACATATACATACATAAAATAGCAGTTTGGCTCAAAAAAAAAAAAGGCACAGCAGTCTTATTTTAACTCAGAACATCAACTTAAATAAATGGCCTCTGGTAAATAAACCTAAAACAGCATAATTATCATTAAAACGGATTCAATGTTAGGGTTCCTTCTGCTGTTAAGTCGCTTCAGTTGTGTCCAACTCTATGCAACCCCATAGACGGCAGTCCACCAGGCTCCTCCGTCCATGAGATTCTCCAGGCAAGAATACTGCAGTGGGTTGTCATTTCCTTCTCCAATGTTAGGATATTTCTAGATAATAATATTTCAAATAATATTTCTAAATAATAATATTTCATATCCTGAAAGATGATGCTGTGAAAGTGCTGCACTCAATATGCCAGCAAATTTGGAAAACTCAGCAGTGGCCATAGGACTGGAAAAGGTCAGTTTTCATTCCAATACCAAAGAAAGGCAATGCCAAAGAATGCTCAAACTACCGCACAACTGCACTCATCTCACACGCTAGTAAAGTAATGCTCAAAATTCTCCAAGCCAGGCTTCAGCAATACCTGAACCGTGAACTTCCTGATGTTCAAGCTGGTTTTTAAAAAGGCAGAGGAACCAGAGATCAAATTTCCAATATCCGCTGGATCATTGCAAAAGCAAGAGAGTTCCAGAAAAACATCTATTTCTGCTTTCTTGACTATGCCAAAGCCTTTGACTGTGTGGATCACAATAAACTGTGGAAAATTCTGAAAGAGAGGAGAATACCAGACCACCTAACCTGCCTCTTGAGAAACCTATATGCAGGTCAGGAAGCAACAGTTAGAAGTGGACATGGAACAACAGACTGGTTCCAAATAGGAAAAGGGGTACATCAAGGCTGTATAGTATCACCCTGCTTATTTAACTCATATGCAGAGTACTTCATGTGAAATGCTGGGCTGGAAGAAACACAAGCTGGAATCAAGATTGCCGGGAGAAATATCAATAACCTCAGATATGCAGATGACACCACCCTTATGGCAGAAAGTGAAAAGGAACTCAAAAGCCTCTTGATGAAAGTGAAAGTGGAGAGTGAAAAAGTTGGCTTAAAGCTCAACATTCAGAAAACAAAGATCATGGCATCTGGTCCCATCACTTCATGGCAAACAGATGGGGAAACAGAGGAAACAGTGATAGACTTTATTTTGGGGGGCTCCAAAATCACTGCAGATGGTGACTGCAGCCATGAAATTAGAAGA
>SJYW01012670.1:592110-609668 GCA_006410735.1 Raphicerus campestris
CCAAAGAAAGGCAATGCCAAAGAATGCTCAAACTACCGCACAACTGCACTCATCTCACACGCTAGTAAAGTAATGCTCAAAATTCTCCAAGCCAGGCTTCAGCAATACCTGAACCGTGAACTTCCTGATGTTCAAGCTGGTTTTTAAAAAGGCAGAGGAACCAGAGATCAAATTTCCAATATCCGCTGGATCATTGCAAAAGCAAGAGAGTTCCAGAAAAACATCTATTTCTGCTTTCTTGACTATGCCAAAGCCTTTGACTGTGTGGATCACAATAAACTGTGGAAAATTCTGAAAGAGAGGGGAATACCAGACCACCTAACCTGCCTCTTGAGAAACCTATATGCAGGTCAGGAAGCAACAGTTAGAAGTGGACATGGAACAACAGACTGGTTCCAAATAGGAAAAGGGGTACGTCAAGGCTGTATAGTATCACCCTGCTTATTTAACTCATATGCAGAGTACTTCATGTGAAATGCTGGGCTGGAAGAAACACAAGCTGGAATCAAGATTGCCGGGAGAAATATCAATAACCTCAGATATGCAGATGACACCACCCTTATGGCAGAAAGTGAAAAGGAACTCAAAAGCCTCTTGATGAAAGTGAAAGTGGAGAGTGAAAAAGTTGGCTTAAAGCTCAACATTCAGAAAACAAAGATCATGGCATCTGGTCCCATCACTTCATGGCAAACAGATGGGGAAACAGAGGAAACAGTGATAGACTTTATTTTGGGGGGCTCCAAAATCACTGCAGATGGTGACTGCAGCCATGAAATTAGAAGATGCTTACTCCTTGGAAGAAAAGTTATGACCAACTTAGATAGCATATTCAAAAGCAGAGACATTACTTTGCCAACAAAGGTCCATCTAGTCAAGGCTATGGTTTTTCCAGTGGTCATGTATGGATGTGAGAGTTCGACTGTGAAGAAGGCTGAGCGCCGAAGAATTGATGCTTTTGAACTGTGGTGTTGGAAAAGACTCTTGAGAGTCCCTTGGACTGCAAGGAGATCCAACCAGTCCATTTTGAAGATCAGCCCTGGGATTTCTTTGGAGGGAATGATGCTGAAGCTGAAACTCCAGTACTTTGGCCACCTCATGCAAAGAGTTGATTCCTGGAAAAGATGCTGATGCTCGGAGGGATTGGGGGCAGGAGGAGAAGGGGACGACTGAGAATGAGATGGCTGGATGGCATCATTGACTCGATGGATGTGAGACTGTGTGAACTCCAGGAGTTGGTGATGGACAGGGAGGCCTGGCGTGCTGCAATTGATGGGGTTGCAAAGAGTCGGACACGACTGAGCAACTGAACTGAAATAATAAAGAGGTGATTACCAGAAGGATAAAAGGTGTTTTCTTGGGTGTTACAGAAGGAAAAGAACACTGATTTGACATACTGTAAGTTTCTTAAGTGCAAAAACACCTTGTCACTATTTTCTCAAATGCACCTGAATATTAAGGGTTTCAATATTCATTCACATAACAAATCACTAGTTACAGGCATAAGTTTCTACAAAAATTTCCTGGTCAATAATGTGTTAAATCAGCAAGTTCAAATTTCATTCAAAAAATAAATTTACCGTGAAAAAAAACTGTGCTCATAAATTACTATATTGTGGACTTCCTGTCACATTCTTTTCATATTAGTATTTTTAATACAGTATTTTGCTATGCCAAAAACACAGAAAACTCTATGATTAATATGTATATGTGAACATCTTCTAACCCAGAAACCATCATAACATAAACAAATGTGGGCTCTCATACGCAAACATTAGCAAAGAATATGCATGCAGCATTATCAAAATATTTTAAGGATAACAATCACAAAACTATCAAAATGAAAACTGTTGAACTTGAATGCTGGAAACTCTGATTCATTACAGTCTTCCCTGGAAGTAAGTGCCTTTCTAACCAGTTTCTGGTACTTCATTTGTCCTTAAGGGGTAATTTTTAAAATATGTTCTGAGGTGATTTTACCTACACTAGATCTGCCACATCTAAGTCTAACTTCTCAAAGTAAGCTGCCAGCTAGTTACTCTTAAAAGTTGTACATAACGCCATGATTTTAAACATGAAAATTCCTAAGCATCACCTGGCAGGGCTGTTAAAAAGCAGGTTCGTGGGCCCACCTTAGATTCTGAGTAAATTCATGACCGATGCAGATGGTCCGTGGAGCACACTGACAGAGGCTATCTTCTTCAATACAGGCTAGAGTAATGTGGAATCACACAACAGAAAATTCTACAAGAATCAGACTTTCTCTAATTTCCATACAAGAGTAACTTGTTTTATTTTGGGGTTTTGTTTGTTTGTTCTTAAGTTTTTATTGCAGTACAGTTGCTTTACAATGCTGCGCTAGTTTCTACTATACAGCAAAGTCAATCAGCTGTATGTATAAATATATCCCCTCTTTTCTGAAAGGCATAAGTCTATTAAAACAAAGACTGGAATAAAACTTTAAAGGACATTTTTAAAAGGACTTCAACTTCATCAGATCTTCTCCTAACTTCTATTTTCATTGAGAAATTGTGCAAGGCTAAGTTTACATTTTTCTAGGCTCTGGCTTAAGACAAGAACCAGGTAATCCCATCTTCATTTCTGATTCTACCTCTAGAACTTCAGGATCACTAAACACAGGTTGAAACACACCACTTTAAATACAAGCTTTAAAACAAGTTTATCTATAAGTAAAATTTTGCTTCTGGCAAATGAAAAATCATGGATGCAGCATAAAACCAAGAAAGAGCTTGTCTACACCTGTTCCATCAAGAAAGGAAGAAATATAGTGGCAGACAAATAGCAAAAGAGGCAGATGGAGACAAAAGCACATTTCAACACAGTTGGAGACTGCCTTCATACCACTGAATATGATGCCTGTCAGTTCTAAGCAGCTCACCTGGAGGAAGGGCTGCTCAGATCACGTCTGCACAGGTGTGCCTGAAATAAAATCTAATTTAAAAATTGAGGATGGTCAGGGAAAAGAAAGAATACTGCAGTGACTTTCATTTTGGGGCCATCTAAGGTCAACAGAATAACCTCTCAGATAAAAATAAAATAAAAATTTTATTTAATTTTAAGCAGCAGAGGTCCTGTTTTTCTTGTTCATATACTCTTTAACCATATTTTCCCTACCTATTGTTTCATGCAGCTCTAGAAACAGCCCTAACTAACCCCTAACCAAAGCTGCTCACTACAAAGGTAAAACTTTATTTTCAGATGTGACATTTAAAAGGCAATGACATCTGGTTCTAAATTTCTAGCCATATTTTTGGCCAAATTGCAAATATATTACATTAAAATATTCATGCATGAAGGTCATCTTGGCAAGATATTTTAAATGATATGCACATAAAATGTAATAATTGATATTTTATTGCAATAATTAGCTATAATGGTTACCAAGGTGTTGGACAATTTCATGGGTAAGATTTCAGCTGATTTCTTAAAATCAATGGCCTTTGTAACAGAGATCAGCCCTGGGATTTCTTTGGAAGGAAAGATGCTAAAGCTGAAACTCCAGTACTTTGGCCATGTCATGCAAAGAGTTGACTCCTTGGAAAAGACTCTGATGCTGGAAAGGACATGGGGCAGGAGGAGAAGGGGACGACAGAGGATGAGATGGCTGGATGGCATCACGGACTCAATGAACGTGAGTCTGAGTGAACTGTGGGAGATGGTGATGGACAGGGAGGCCTGGCGTGCTGCAATTCATGGGGTCGCGAAGAGTTGGACATGACTGAGCGACTGAACTGAGCTGAATGTGCTGAATTGAACATCCTTTTCAAGAAATCTTTCTTCAAACTACACAGAAACAGCTACAATTTTTACTATGTAAAATCCACGAAGTTTTAAGAATTTGTCAACAAGGTATTTTTTGTGAGCTTATCCTGAAAAGTCATTTAAAAGAGATTACCATTCTGGGACGTTTAGCAAGAGTTTATCTAGCACTGTTAAGACTGGTATTGTTCTTGACCTGACATCGCAACTGTTAGCTGAAAGAAGCAACATCTTTATAAAAAGATCTAGTGCAATTCAATTCGTTTTAAGTAATTCACTAAAGAACAAAGTAAGAATCCTTTAAGACATTCTTAAAACATATAATTCTGACTTTTTAGGAAGCTATTTCTCAGCAGTCTGGAAAATTCATATAAAAGTCCTTGAGACAACTGTTCAGGAATAAGTGTATAGAGAAAGATATTACTCAGAAGGACTGCAAGAAAAGACAGAAAATAAAGAGCAGCTGATTTTATTGTGCCAGTCTACTGATATAATTTAATATGCCTCAGTTTTGTTAGGTAAAATCATATATATAACTTAAGGACATCTTTGGTAACGAACTGTCAGAAAAATCTCTAATTGAACCAACAGAAAGCAAAAATATTCTTGTCCAATAAAGCTTTTTAATGTACATGTCAACCTTAAAGCACACAGATGCATATGGAGTAAGTGACTTCTACAAAATGAAAAAGCTCTTGAATTCTCATTACTTACTAAGTGAACATTTGAACCAAAGATAAATGGAACATTGTATTCTTTGAAAAAAAAATTAATTGCCTTTTGCAAGAATCATTTTGATTCTGGATGTTATTCAACACAGTGAAAACATTTATACTTTTATACTTCAGCAGACACTGAAATCTGAGAAATAAGTAGACATTTTTATATAGCCTCAGCCTCAGAGACCAACTACACCTAACACATATAATTTTTTAAAGACAAGGTAAGGAAGGGGGAAAAGGAAAAAAACCTCACCTACCACAGGAATGTTTAAGATGTTTTCATCTTGATTCTGGGACAGAAAATCTTTGTGCAGTAACAATTTTGTGTCCCTCTGTTTTTTAATATATCCAAATAATTTCATAATCCATCAAGGGAATACTAGTTATCTTCACATGAGTCCTGACTTATTGAAATGGTCCTAAAAAGGGTATGTAGCCCATTTAACTTCATTACAGTACCAAAATATTTGTTTTACTGATAGCAAATGTTTAGACCTATGGCAAACAATAAATGTTCTAAAGAAAACACATTAAAAGTCAAATAAATTTGCTTGTGAAGAACATAAAATTTCGGTAAGGAACTACAGCATGTAACAATGTGAAACTGGCAGCTCCTACCAAGCCAAAGTATTACGATGATTTCGAGAAAAAATGCCATTTCTATCTAATAGCCAAAATAAAAGATAAGCATTAAAGTAGGTCATATCACTTTAAAAAAATCTTTTAATGTGAAAACTTTCAATTTTGGGAGTTGTGTTTCTTTTTACGCCACTTTAAACTGAAAACATTTAGTTACCTTAAATAGCCAAATCTATTTAACTAGAGTTACTCAGATTACACGCTGCAAATCCAGCTCAGGTAAAGTACAGAAATGGAGGGTGTTTAGACACTTTGATAACAGTCTGAAAAAGTAATGTTATGACTACTGAATATAATTTTTTTAAAACAAAGATTCATACCTCTCTAAATCTTATTTTTTTTACTGATTTTCAATGTATGCTACAAAAATACACATTTGCAATGAATACGAAATTTAAAAAAAATAAACAAACTCTGTTCCTTTAACACAGTTAGTATGAAAAGCACTGAATTAGATAGACAATTATTTTGGCCAGAATCCCGTCATGTTAGCAAATTAATTACTGCCAGAGGTATAACAAGACAAATCTTGAATAAATCAGACAATCAGCAGTACTTCTAAAACAAAGTCAGTAGGCATGCATGGTACAGAGCAAAGGCACACCTACATGCAAGATAAGAGGGGCCTTTTTTTTCCCAGGTAAACTTATTGAGTACCCAGTACTTAGGTACTGTGAAGGAGTATCTTATAATACTTTCATTGAAAAGCAGAAGCCACAGCTATTCACCTGAATCTAGTCAGTGAAGGAGAAATCACATGTGGATGCTTTCAGTTACATATGAACACTCCTGCATTAATACTCTGTAACTGGGGCATTAGTTAGAAAACATGACCATACCATAAATACATATAAGCAAAACTAGATGCTGATTAAATTTACAGAATCACCTAGTTTATACAGGCAGGGAAAGGCACACAATTTAGGGAGAGATCTAAGCTTTCATGAAGTGTAACCTTAATTTAGAAGTAACTTGATCCTTTACATTACAAAAGAACTGTCTTACAGTTTTTCCACACATTTATTAACAATAATTGTGTAAACTGGCTTAAACCACAGTATAGAGAATTCTTTTCTTTGTAGAGGGTGAAAAGTTCAGCTAATTAACTACACTAGTAATGAGCAGTTAACAAGCTTTTGGGATTTGCTTTCCTGACTCCTGATGGGATGGATCAGCACCAATGTGGCAAAGCACAGATCGCCTGAGGCAAAAATGATGATAGTTATGAGTGCTTCTTCAAAATTTGTGAACATCTTAAGTGAAAAGGAGTAAGTTTTCCCATTTTCTAGCTTTTAGTGTTTATATGATGGTTGTCTAATAATAGAACTCAAGGGAAGAAGAATTCTGGGACAGTTCGCATGCATCATCCACTTTGCTGGTGTAGGGGTGGGACCTGGGATCAAGAAGGGCTCTCACTTCCATGATTGTTACATGGCTAAAGCGAAGGGATTCTATAGATATAATCAAGATTGCAAATAGTCTAACTTAACTAATTTAGTTAACTAACTTACCTAAACTTAGTTAACTAACTTAACTAAATTAGTCTAACTTAACTAATCCCTAAAGAGGGACTGGGACCCCTTTCTGATCAGAGATCTTATTGCTGGCCTTGAAAAAGTAAACTGCCATCTTGTGACAAGACCTTTGAGAGGTCCCTGCGGAAAGGAAGTGAGTGGCCTCCAAGAGCTGAGAACAAACAAGAAGTGGGGAGGTAGTCCCACAACCACAAGGAAGTATCCACAACCACAAAAGCCTGAAAAAAGAGCAGAGTAGCCCTGGAAAGGAATGAAAGCCAGTCAACACCTTATTGCAACCATGTGAGACTTTGAGGAAAGGAACAAGCAAAGCCATGGCTAGACTCATCACCATGGAAACTGTGAAAAAAGAAATGCCCATTGTTTGAAACCACTGAATTTGTGGTAATCACGGCATAGAAGACATCAAACTAAAATAAACACATGAGTCTAGATTACTTAATTCTAAACAAAGGATTCATTTTCTCTCTCAGTCTTCACCTAAAACGCCTTTACAAAGATTCTGTATGGTTTGTTTCATTCATGCCACTTTAAACCAGTGGTCATTGTCTGTTAAATCTCCTTTGTATAGTCTGATTCACATCTTTCTTGCATAAATCATGAGGATTTAACTGTTTCTCTAACTTCTCTCATTTAAGAATTTCCTTACTGTACTGCTGCTAAGTCACTTCAGTCATGTCTCACTGTGCGACCTCATAGACAGCAGCCCACCAGGCTCCCCGTCCCTGGGATTCTCCAGGCAAGAACACTGAAGTGGGTTGCCATTTCCTTCTCCAGTGCAGGAAAGTGAAAGTGAAGTCGCTCAGTCGTGTCCGACTCTTCACGACTCCACGGACTGTAGCCCACCAAGCCCCTCCATCCATGGGATTTTCCAGGCAAGAGTACTGGAGTGGGGTGCCACTGCCTTCTCCATTCCCTACTATGAGGAAAGCTGGTCAACTGGACACAAGGAAAGGCCATACTTCATGTGATTCTACACACATACCTCTTTCAAACGTTCAGATGTATAATGAGCCCTAATATTAATTCTCCTTGAAAAATTAGATATTTTAAGCAGTACAATATAGTTGAGTTCTACTCTTCTAAAAACACTCATAATATTCATTTATTCCATGGGTAATATATGATAACATGGTTTTTGCTCATCTTAAAGAAAAAGAAAGCACTATTCTATGTTACACACAATTATTACTGATACTTTAAAGTTACCATTTTCAGACAATTTGCAACCATTACTAGAAATATATTATCAAACGAGAACATCTAGGGCCTCTTTCACAGAACCAAAACCTCATATGTCAATAGGCCACTAACATTATTTCTCTGCACACAAGAATGCAAGGTCACTGACCTCCTTATATATTTATTTGTGGGCCCTTCAATCAAATAAAGAAAGGAGTCTGAGACCATACCAGGCTTAAGTACAAGCAGGGATAGCACAGAGTTAAAAAAGGAGGAAAACATCAAATTTTACCACTTTTGCTATCAGAAAGATTATTAGAGAGAAAATTAAAATGTGGGGGCTGGAGGTGAGAACTCTTCAGAAGCATCCTTATCGGCAGTGGAATACTTGGGTACCAAGAAACATCTCATTTATGCTCAACAGACACGTGAATGCAAATGCATGACAACTAAGACCAACTTGTTCAGAAATGATTGGGCGGTGAGTAATTATAGAAAGTGCTAAAGCCAGGAATTCTTCCTTACAAGATATTGGTGGAGGCAAAAAGGAACTCAAGTCACCTGACTCCACTAAATTCTCTTGCTTCTAGTCAAATTATATTTTCCAGTGCTTTTTTGTGTGTGCCATGCTTCATATGAATTAGCATTCTTAATTCTCACAACAACTTCATGAGGTTTTAGCAATGGAAGAGTTAATTTGTTCAAATGGTGGAGCTGATCTCTGAACCCACACTACTGGCCAACCAGGCAAACTCCAGGAGGGAATTAAGCCCTAATATTCAAAAGCACCCATTATTAACTTCACCCTATACCTTTGGAATGGTCACTAAAATCATTATCTGTTCTGTGGTTCAGATGAGGAAACCTGGTTAGGAAGGCTACAACCACACCACAAATGATCACTTTCTAGAACTCAGAAGTACTTAATAGTCACCTCAAAGAACACAGCCTCGATGGCACTCAGCATAGAACTGACATCTAATATTTATAAACTATGTATATATGTGTGTTTATATACATTTATAGTTTATATATATAGTTGATACATTTCTTTGTAATTAAGAAGAAAGATTAAAATGAAATACAGGAGAAAAATACAGAAGAAACATAAAAAATGAAATTGAAAAACAGACTCTGAGCAACCTTCTGAACTCAGGTTTTAGATCCTCGTGTTTATTATAAAAGCAGAAAATCCCAAGAGCCAATCTAAGTCACTTATAGGGAAAAAAAAAAAAAAAAAAAAACAGAGGTATAGGACCAAATCCAAAGTTTGCAACCTTCAAATCGCCCCTCTGTCACAGTCATTTACACCCAGGGTCTCAGCTGGCTTTTACATACCACACAGACAGGTCACGTCACCTCTGATAACTTAAGGAGATAAATGACCTCATCTAATTATCATGCATGGTTTGCTCTGTGATGAGTTACCAATCCCCTATGTTTATTTATTACCATCAAGTATTACCATAAATTTTAAACAATTACTCACTAGCAGATCTTAACATCATGGATCAACCCCCTGGGAACTGAGCTACATAGGCACAATAAAATTTCACCTCATGAAAATTGATTCTGGTTTCTACATTTACATCGACAGGAAAATCAGGTGTTTTGAGAGACAACCAAGCTTTCTACATGTTTAATTTAGAGCAATCTGCACACCCCTCATTGTGCCCATCCCCCTGAGGCTTCACAGGCCCATTTGTTTCTCTCTCCTAACATTTTCACAGATGCAAATTTAAGTCAACTCTAATGTAATGTAATGGTAAAGAAGGGTTGGTATTTTTAAAGTGACAGACATCGTAAGAATTTTACACATTCCTTTCTGTAGCAAATGTCAAAATGACTGCCATAAGAAGGCAGGTTCCTGGCACTGGAACACTTACTGTTTCAATGGTTATCCTCAAGTTGTGCTCATTAGTCGCTGGTATTAAAACACGTTTCATTTAAAATATCTCTTCTCTCCATAAATCGATCAAAAACGTGCAGCAGAAATGTAAGTGTTTTATTTCTACCAAAATGGGAAAAGTATTTGTGAAAGGCTAGCCTCCATTTATATTGTAAAGTGAAGGGATGGGGTTCAATGAGTTTAACTAATCATCAGTTGGATGAGTCAGACGAAAAAAATTGGCCTTTTTCAGTATGCTCTTGGCAGATTTTTTTTTCTGACTTCTGTGTTGGTTGCTAAAAATGCAACTGGTCTCAATTTTACTATTCTGTGCTCGTTCAGTTTTCAGGGTTGTCTGGAATCATTTCTATAAACATCATAGATAGACTGCTTTATTCACTTTCAAATATTCTGTCTTGAAGCTGATAACTTCCATCTTTGACAATGAGAAGTTATCAGTGGCAAAATTATGACGTTTAAAAATAGACTCAACCTTCTGTGGCATAGAACTCATACAACAGGTGCTGGCTGAAATGCCAAGATGAAGCACATCAAATCCCTTGAGGTCCTGCTTTCTTTCAGTCCCTTTAAAGATATAGGCTGTGTCCTGAACCTAGAGACAAAACACTTCCCTCACTGGAATCCGCTGCATCTCTTCTTATTTCCTCTTTATCATTTAAGGCTACACAACTTGTAAGAAGAGACATTTTTAAGGCCAGATAAGCATCCCTTTTCCCATTCATTTTAGTTTTTTCTGTTGACCCAAATGATGTATTAGTACAATAATCTAACTCACTAACCCTTAGGCATCAATTCATGACCTCTTGAAAGCAGAAAAAATAATACGTGATACAAATAATAAAGCCTGCCTCTAAAATGGTCCTTCAAGGTTCCCAATGCATCCTCTCATGTGATGCCCATAATGGAATACCATGATTCAAGATTAGCTTAATATTACCCTTGATCTGCAGATAGAGGAACTGGACTTACTGTTAATTCTGCTCTACTTTACACTGACTCTTTTCCCCTCTTGGCCTCCTTGCTAGAATATGCAGCCAGCCACAAATTGAACAGTTAAGATAATGGATGCAAAGACATCCAGGCTACTGTCAGGAAAAGGCAGCAAAGTATAGCAGGTAAGCGTAGGACTCTAAAATCAAGCTGCTTGGGGTCAAACTTGATTCCTAAAAAAACTCAGAAAACTCCTTCATACTCAAAACTTAACGTTCCTCACCTATAAAATAGGGATAATACTTATCTTAGGGGAGTGACTTAAAAGTTAGATGGATTAAAAAATAAGCAGAGTATTAATTCATAGTGCCTGGCATTCGAGAGCTCAAAAATTAAATTATAGTAAGCAGTATCACAATAACTGAAAGATAGCTGTGAGTAATTATTAGTGTCCAGACATTCTACAGGTAGAGACATCAAAATTAGTTCCCATAAACTGTGACTACCTATGGAAGAGCAAAAAGAGTAAAGTCACAAAATGGAAATAAATATGCACCCTGATTCTCCTCTTCTCTTGTTACAGACCACAAGGGTAGTTTTTTCACACTGCCATGGGACCAATGAGATCAAGACTGATTCTTAGATCTGCCAGCATTTGTGATCCTAACCATTCATTCAGTCATCTCAGAAACTCAGAAAACTGCTGAGATAGCAGTTGCCAGTGATTTTCAGACCTTCAAGAGACCTGAGATGCCTCTGTATGGGTAGACCAGGGACATGCTCTGCTGGAATATTCTGTCAGTGGTTTGCAGTGTTATCAAATGCACTTTTTTAAAAACAATCTTATTTCAATTCAAATTTCCGGCCTCTGCTAAAGAATGGACATGGGGTTGGGAGGTGGAGGGAGCCCAGGCAAACCAGGGCTGTAAACCAGCTATAAATTGTTCCTATCTGCCAAAAAATCTATAAGTGAATAATGGTAAATTGCCCCAAGCAAGAACTATTTGCTTTTTTTGTTCGTTTCCTCTTCCTTGATGTTTATGAAACATCTTTCTATCATAAGCATATACACTTATTAAAATCAATGACATTTTGCAAAACTACATGGATCTTCAGGATGATCATCTCTACTTTAAAAAGAAAGAAAAGAAAAAGAAACAAACACTGCTGTGTCCAAAGGAAACACAGTGACATACTAGAGTCTTGTTACCACCAAGAAAAGAAAAACTCTGGTCTGTATATCTCAAAATGTGAACATTACTAACGTGTATTTATTACATTTCTGAATGTCACGTCTTCTTGAGAAAGGAATGTATAATTCGGAACAATCCTCCAAAAACATCTCCAGTATATTAAAAGTGCATCTATCCTATATTCCAACCAACTGTTTTAATTCTCAGGGCTGTTTCATATTTCAAAAGTTACTTTGTAAGACATTGTTTTTAGTCTTGATCCCTTTCTCACCTGCCTTGGTCAGAACATTCACCCATCAATCATGGCCTCTCTCATCCCTTTCATCTCTCTGCCATTTGGTCTCCTCTGATATGCTCAAATTTCCCTCTGGTAACACTAATTTAGTTGTCTTGACAACCTCTCCCACCCAGCAGATGACTTCTTATAAGAACTGCCTCTTCCTCTATCCATGGTACTAGCAATTGGCCTGTTGCAATGCAACACCTCCTAAGGAGACTTGACCAGGATGTGAGAAGTGACCCAAGCTGAGGCAACCAAAACCTTTTTAAATCCCATCTCCTGATCTCAAATGAACGGGCTACTGATGACTATCTGACCCATATTCAGATTACCAACACATCTTTAGCAGGCTATGTTTTGGACTAGGATTCTAGTCTTGAGCTGGTTCAAAGTTTCAATGGGAAAAAAATGTAAATCCTTACAGCCATTCAACAAAATGAGCTCTAAGAAGCAGATAAAGCCTTAGCAGGGAAAGGGAAGAGTAAGAGTCAAAGAAAATCAGAGGCTAGAACAAGAGATGATCCTGATAACAACTCCACCCCTTTCTGCAACTGGGGGCATATTCCTTCTGCTGATTCCCATGACTGAGCATCCAATTTTGCTACCTTCAAAAAATATTTCTCTTTTTGGTTCAAGATACTCCTGTAGTTTTCTACTATCTGCAATCCCAAGTAACCTATTATAACTCCTACTCTTTAAGCAAAACAAAAGAAAGCCAAATCCCTTCCATCTTCCTCTGAAGTTGCTATCACTCTCCCTTTCCTCACACTGCCAGTTCCTTGAAAGAATCTGCACTTGCTGCCTTCATATTCTCACTCTTCACGGCTTCCCTGGTGGCTCAGATGGTAAACAATCTGCCTGCAATGTGGGAGACCCAGGTTCAATCCCTGGGTCAGGAAGATCCCCTGGAGAAGGAACAGGCAACCCACTCCAGTATTCCTGCCTGGGAAATCCAATGGACAGAGGAGCCTTGCCTGGGAAATCCCACGGACAAAGGAGCCTAGAGGGCGACAGTCCATGGGGTCACAGAGTCAGACATGACTGAGCAACACACCAACACACACCAACTCTTCAAGGCACAGAAGCCATGCTTACATCCAAAACATGCTACTGAAATTGCTGTCATGTCAGCAAAAGTCTGGTGACTTCCTTAAAGCACTCATTTTCGACCTCTCTGCAAAATGAAACTGTAGATCAAGATTCATCTTTTGCAATTCACAGTGCCTATCATAAAAAAGATACTAAATAGGTATTTTCTAAGTAAATGGAAGGATCCATTTTCAAAGATACTGATTTTGCCTCCAAATCTCCTTCAGAGAGGTATTTCTAACAGCTTAATAGTCATCTCTAGAGATGCCTCAATGTCAAAATGCCCAACAGCAAGCATGTAACCTCACTCACCATCAACTTGCTATTCTTTCTTCATTACCTTTTAAAGAGCTTGGAGGACTTCCCTGCTGGTCCAGTGGTTAAGAATCCCAGGGACACAAGTTCAATCCCTGGTCCAGGAAGATTCCCACAGGCCATGGGGCAAGTAAGCCCATGTGCCACAACTACTGAGCCTACACTCTAGAACCCATGCAGCGCAGCTCCTGAAGCCTGTGTACCCTAGAGCCCACGCTCTGAGACCACAGCCCCTGCCCTGCAAAGAAGAGCAGCCCCCACTCACCACCCCTAGAGAGCCCACGGACAGCAATGAAGACTCAGCGCAGTCGAAAATAAATAACATTTAACAAATACCTTAGAGCCATCTCTAACACTACTCTCTTCCTGATTCCCCCAACCCTATAACCAACAGCACCTGAATACGTGCCTCTCCTTTATGTTTCATCCCTGCTTTGCTTTCCCACTGCCACTATCCAGCCTTTCGGCATCTCTCACTCTAGGACGCTGCAAGAATCTTCTAACTGCTCCCACTGTCCCTTTGAATAATGGTCCTCTTTAATCCATCCTCTACATATTATGATTTAAAACCCATGATTTTTATTTTTAATTACAAAGTCTTAGGATGAAAACCAAACTTGTTTGAGAAAACAGAGCTGGGCTAACACACTGCCCAACTCCCCTTCGGGTCATGTGAGAAGATAACTCTGATGCAAAAATTGTATAACCTAGCCTCAGACTGATGGTTCAGTCTCAACCTCTCTTCATGCCCAGGAGTCCCATGCCTGATGTGAAACAACCCATGGGTACTTCTTCACCACGCTGTGTGTTTTTCCCCGGTCATGCTTTGTTAGATCCACTGCTTCACAGGCAGCCTGGAGTTGGGAATGTCTTCCTTGGGTATGCTCTTCCTCAATCTGGACTCCCAGCATGTAACTCAGTGAAGTACCTAATTTGCTCTGGATAACAGTAACTGCATTAATTGTTAAATTAAATTACATTTGATGTTAAAAATCTGTGAAGTTGTTAAAAGAGACAACATAAATCAAAATTATTCTTAAAAAATAATATGTACTATGTATCAGAGGTCTAAATAGTCTTCAGTGTACTACCTAGAAGATATAACCTTCAAGATATTTCATTTCTTATAATCTAATGGAAGAAATTTACTAAGATAATTTTCTTGATTATTAGTATTTAAGCTTTTGATAAAGTATTACATCAATGTCTTATCCAATGAACCCCACTTTCCCAAGGTTCTATTAAAAAATAAAAGAATGTTTAATTGCTTCTATTTTTTTAAATCTAGACAATTTTATTGTCTTTGGTTTCTCAGGTGAATTCCAATATATGAATATTTAGGTCAGTAAAATCAAACATGTGAAGTAAACAGCATTTCCAGGATAACCAAGCTCACATGGAAAATGCAGGGAGAGGGGAGAAGAAAATAAAACAAAATAAAATAATCAACTGCCACCTTTAGCATCTTTAATGTAATTTCACACCTCATATATCTGAGGGTTCCTTTGTCTGCCTCCACTTAAATACATACCATTCCTCACAGCATATTCACCACAACGCCTTTTGATTACTTTTTTAAAACAGATTTTTTTTTTCCCCGTATGCCTAAGTGCATTTATTTTTCTGAGCCATTCCTCCTTTGACCCTCAAAATAAAACATTACTAATGTCTGACAATCCTTTTATATAGCCTGACAGTATGTACCTTAGTCAGAGAACAATCTCATCAGCTCTTCTCCCTCTTTCCCCAATTATTCCCAGAGTATATAGGCAAATGTCAAAAGCAACAACAGTCCAAACCATCTGACAATTCTGATGAAAGTACTTACAATGTATCACAGATTTATCTATGCATCAAAACCTCTAAACAATATCCCTACAGAGAGAAAAATCTAGTAGTAAAAGGAAGTCCCCTGCAACAGAGAGTGAAAATTCAAGTCTCAAGGACCCAAAATTGAGTTCTGGTTACAGGTAACCTGATGGAAAACAAATCAAAAACTTTTTTCTCCAACTGATTTGATATTATGTACAAATAAAAATCAAGTATGACTTTAATACTAATGTGTGTGTTGGGGGGGTGGTAAGGAAGAGAGAAAGAAAATTGGCAACTAATTATCTGAATAAAAGAATACAGGAATTGTTTTTTCATAATTTGCCAGGAAACTACTGCAATAAAATTTTAAGTACTCAGGGAAAAGAACTTCAGTTAAATAGATTATTCCNTTGAGAAGAAGAAGAAGAAGAACAAGAACAAGGTGAGAAGAATAAGAAAAACAAAATGAAGGTGAGAAGAAGAACAAGAAGAAGAAGTAGATGAGAAGAAGAAGAAGTTGAGAAGAAGAATAAGGTGAGTAGAAGAATAAGGTGAGAAGAAGAAGAAGAAAGCAAGAATAGAAGAAGAAGAAGAAGAAGAGGAAGGTTGGAAGAAGCAGAAGAAGGTGATAAGCAGAAGAAGAACAAGAAGATGGTGAGAAGAAGAGAACAAGAAGAAGGTGAAAAGAAGAAGAAGTTGAAAAGAAGTAGAAGAACAAGAAGAAGGTGAGAAGAAGAAGGAGAAGAAGAAGAAGTAGAAGAAGAATGTGTGAAGGAGAGGAAGAAGAATGTGAGATGAATAATAAGAAGAAGAACAAGAAAAAAAAGAAGAAGATGAGAAGAAGAAGGAGGAGAGAAAAAGAAGAAGAACAAGAAAAAGGTGACAATAAGAAGAAGCAGAAGGAGAAGAAGAAGGTGAGAAGATTAAGCACAAGAAGGTGAGAAGAAGAAGAAGAAGAAGAAAAGAAAGAACAAGAAGAATGTGAGAAGAAGAAGAAGAAGTTGAGAAGAAGAAGAAGAAGTAGAGAAGTAGAAGAAAGTGAGAAGAAGAAGAAGTTTTGAAAAAGAAGAAACAGTTGAGAAGAAGAAGAAGAAGAAGAAGAAGAAGAGGAATATTGGAAGAAGAAGAAGAAGCTTAGAAGAAGAAGAAGAACATGAAAAAGGTGAAAAGCAGAAGAAGAACAAGAAGAAGGTAAGAGAAGAAGAAGAAGAAGAAGAAGAAGTAGAGAAGAAGAAGATGAAGTTGAGAAGAAGAAGAAGAAGGTGAGAAGAAGAAGAACAAGAGGGAGAAGGTGAGAAGAAGAATAAGAACATGAAAAATGTGAGAAGCAGAAGAAGAAGAAGAAGGTGAGAAGAAGAAGAAGAAGAAAAAGAAGAAGGTATAAGAAGAAGAAAATGAAGAAGAAGAAGGTGAGAAGATTAAGAAGAATGTGTAAGATGAAGAAGCAGAAGAAGAAGAGAATAAGAAGGTGAGAAGAAGAAGAAGAAGACGAAGAAGAAGAAGAAGAAGAAGAAGAAGAAAAAGAAGGTGANTGAAGAAGAAGAAGGTGAGAAGATTAAGAAGAATGTGTAAGATGAAGAAGCAGAAGAAGAAGAGAATAAGAAGGGGAGAAGAAGAAGAAGAAGACGAAGAAGAAGAAGAAGAAGAAGAAAAAGAAAGTGAGAAAAAGAAGAAGTTGAGAAGAAGAACAAGAAAAACAAGAAGAATGTGAGAAGAAGAAGAAGAAGGTGAGAAGAATAAGAAGAAGAAGGTAAGAAGAAAAGAAGGTGAAAAGAAGAAGAAGAAGAAGAAGAAGGTGAGAATAAGAAGAAGAAGGTGAGAAAAAGAAGAAGAAGGTTAGAAGAAGAAGACGAAGAAGAAGAAGTAGAAGAAGAGAAAGATGGGAAGAAGAAGAAGATGAGAAGAAGTAGAAGAACAAAAGAAGGTGAGAAGAAGAAGAAGAACAAGAGGAACATGAGAAGAAGAAGTAGTAGTAGTAGAAGAAGAAGATGAGAAGAAGAAGAAGAATTTGAAAAGAAGAAGAAGAAGGTGAGAAGAAGAAGAAAAAGAGGAAGAAGGTGAGAAGAAAAAGAAGAACAAGAAAAAGGTGAGAAGAAGCAGCAGAAGAAGAAGAACAAGAAGTTGAGAAAAATAAGAAGAAGAAGGTGTGAAGAAGAAGAAGAAGAAAAAGAACAA
>SJYW01012670.1:612334-623682 GCA_006410735.1 Raphicerus campestris
CTTGGCCTCCTTGCTAGAATATGCAGCCAGCCACAAATTGAACAGTTAAGATAATGGATGCAAAGACATCCAGGCTACTGTCAGGAAAAGGCAGCAAAGTATAGCAGGTAAGCGTAGGACTCTAAAATCAAGCTGCTTGGGGTCAAACTTGATTCCTAAAAAAACTCAGAAAACTCCTTCATACTCAAAACTTAACGTTCCTCACCTATAAAATAGGGATAATACTTATCTTAGGGGAGTGACTTAAAAGTTAGATGGATTAAAAAATAAGCAGAGTATTAATTCATAGTGCCTGGCATTCGAGAGCTCAAAAATTAAATTATAGAAAGCAGTATCACAATAACTGAAAGATAGCTGTGAGTAATTATTAGTGTCCAGACATTCTACAGGTAGAGACATCAAAATTAGTTCCCATAAACTGTGACTACCTATGGAAAAGCAAAAAGAGTAAAGTCACAAAATGGAAATAAATATGCACCCTGATTCTCCTCTTCTCTTGTTACAGACCACAAGGGTAGTGTTTTCACACTGCCATGGGACCAATGAGATCAAGACTGATTCTTAGATCTGCCAGCATTTGTGATCCTAACCATTCATTCAGTCATCTCAGAAACTCAGAAAACTGCTGAGATAGCAGTTGCCAGTGATTTTCAGACCTGCAAGAGACCTGAGATGCCTCTGTATGGGTAGACCAGGGACATGCTCTGCTGGAATATTCTGTCAGTGGTTTGCAGTGTTATCAAATGCACTTTTTTAAAAACAATCTTATTTCAATTCAAATTTCCAGCCTCTGCTAAAGAATGGACATGGGGTTGGGAGGTGGAGGGAGCCCAGGCAAACCAGGGCTGTAAACCAGCTATAAATTGTTCCTATCTGCCAAAAAATCTATAAGTGAATAATGGTAAATTGCCCCAAGCAAGAACTATTTGCTTTTTTTGTTCGTTTCCTCTTCCTTGATGTTTATGAAACATCTTTCTATCATAAGCATATACACTTATTAAAATCAATGACATTTTGCAAAACTACATGGATCTTCAGGATGATCATCTCTACTTTAAAAAGAAAGAAAAGAAAAAGAAACAAACACTGCTGTGTCCAAAGGAAACACAGTGACATACTGGAGTCTTGTTACTACCAAGAAAAGAAAAACTCTGGTCTGTATATCTCAAAATGTGAACATTACTAACGTGTATTTATTACATTTCTGAATGTCACGTCTTCTTGAGAAAGGAATGTATAATTCGGAACAATCCTCCAAAAACATCTCCAGTATATTAAAAGTGCATCTATCCTATATTCCAACCAACTGTTTTAATTCTCAGGGCTGTTTCATATTTCAAAAGTTACTTTGTAAGACATTGTTTTTAGTCTTGATCCCTTTCTCACCTGCCTTGGTCAGAACATTCACCCATCAATCATGGCCTCTCTCATCCCTTTCATCTCTCTGCCATTTGGTCTCCTCTGATATGCTCAAATTTCCCTCTGGTAACACTAATAATTTAGTTGTCTCGACAACCTCTCCCACCCAGCAGATGACTTCTTATAAGAACTGCCTCTTCCTCTATCCATGGTACTAGCAATTGGCCTGTTGCAATGCAACACCTCCTAAGGAGACTTGACCAGGATGTGAGAAGTGACCCAAGCTGAGGCAACCAAAACCTTTTTAAATCCCATCTCCTGATCTCAAATGAACGAGCTATTGATGACTATCTGACCCATATTCAGATTACCAACACATCTTTAGCAGGCTATGTTTTGGACTAGGATTCTAGTCTTGAGCTGGTTCAAAGTTTCAATGGGAAAAAAATGTAAATCCTTACAGCCATTCAACAAAATGAGCTCTAAGAAGCAGATAAAGCCTTAGCAGGGAAAGGGAAGAGTAAGAGTCAAAGAAAACCAGAGGCTAGAACAAGAGATGATCCTGATAACAACTCCACCCCTTTCTGCAACTGGGGGCATATTCCTTCTGCTGATTCCCATGACTGAGCATCCAATTTTGCTACCTTCAAAAAATATTTCTCTTTTTGGTTCAAGATACTCCTGTAGTTTTCTACTATCTGCAATCCCAAGTAACCTATTATAACTCCTACTCTTTAAGCAAAACAAAAGAAAGCCAAATCCCTTCCATCTTCCTCTGAAGTTGCTATCACTCTCCCTTTCCTCACACTGCCAGTTCCTTGAAAGAATCTGCACTTGCTGCCTTCATATTCTCACTCTTCACGGCTTCCCTGGTGGCTCAGATGGTAAACAATCTGCCTGCAATGTGGGAGACCCAGGTTCAATCCCTGGGTCAGGAAGATCCACTGGAGAAGGAACAGGCAACCCACTCCAGTATTCCTGCCTGGAAAATCCAATGGACAGAGGAGCCTTGCCTGGGAAATCCCACGGACAAAGGAGCCTAGAGGGCGACAGTCCATGGGGTCACAGAGTCAGACATGACTGAGCAACTACCTCACACACACCAACTCTTCAAGGCACAGAAGCCATGCTTACATCCAAAACATGCTACTGAAATTGCTGTCATGTCAGCAAAAGTCTGGTGACTTCCTTAAAGCACTCATTTTCGACCTCTCTGCAAAATGAAACTGTAGATCAAGATTCATCTTTTGCAATTCACAGTGCCTATCATAAAAAAGATACTAAATAGGTATTTTCTAAGTAAATGGAAGGATCCATTTTCAAAGATACTGATTTTGCCTCCAAATCTCCTTCAGAGAGGTATTTCTAACAGCTTAATAGTCATCTCTAGAGATGCCTCAATGTCAAAATGCCCAACAGCAAGCATGTAACCTCACTCACCATCAACTTGCTATTCTTTCTTCATTACCTTTTAAAGAGCTTGGAGGACTTCCCTGCTGGTCCAGTGGTTAAGAATCCCAGGGACACAAGTTCAATCCCTGGTCCAGGAAGATTCCCACAGGCCATGGGGCAAGTAAGCCCATGTGCCACAACTACTGAGCCTACACTCTAGAACCCATGCAGCGCAGCTCCTGAAGCCTGTGTACCCTAGAGCCCACGCTCTGAGACCACAGCCCCTGCCCTGCAAAGAAGAGCAGCCCCCACTCACCACCCCTAGAGAGCCCACGGACAGCAATGAAGACTCAGCGCAGTCGAAAATAAATAACATTTAACAAATACCTTAGAGCCATCTCTAACACTACTCTCTTCCTGATTCCCCCAACCCTATAACCAACAGCACCTGAATACGTGCCTCTCCTTTATGTTTCATCCCTGCTTTGCTTTCCCACTGCCACTATCCAGCCTTTCGGCATCTCTCACTCTAGGACGCTGCAAGAATCTTCTAACTGCTCCCACTGTCCCTTTGAATAATGGTCCTCTTTAATCCATCCTCTACATATTATGATTTAAAACCCATGATTTTTATTTTTAATTACAAAGTCTTAGGATGAAAACCAAACTTGTTTGAGAAAACAGAGCTGGGCTAACACACTGCCCAACTCCCCTTCGGGTCATGTGAGAAGATAACTCTGATGCAAAAATTGTATAACCTAGCCTCAGACTGATGGTTCAGTCTCAACCTCTCTTCATGCCCAGGAGTCCCATGCCTGATGTGAAACAACCCATGGGTACTTCTTCACCACGCTGTGTGTTTTTCCCCGGTCATGCTTTGTTAGATCCACTGCTTCACAGGCAGCCTGGAGTTGGGAATGTCTTCCTTGGGTATGCTCTTCCTCAATCTGGACTCCCAGCATGTAACTCAGTGAAGTACCTAATTTGCTCTGGATAACAGTAACTGCATTAATTGTTAAATTAAATTACATTTGATGTTAAAAATCTGTGAAGTTGTTAAAAGAGACAACATAAATCAAAATTATTCTTAAAAAATAATATGTACTATGTATCAGAGGTCTAAATAGTCTTCAGTGTACTACCTAGAAGATATAACCTTCAAGATATTTCATTTCTTATAATCTAATGGAAGAAATTTACTAAGATAATTTTCTTGATTATTAGTATTTAAGCTTTTGATAAAGTATTACACCAATGTCTTATCCAATGAACCCCACTTTCCCAAGGTTCTATTAAAAAATAAAAGAATGTTTAATTGCTTCTATTTTTTTAAATCTAGACAATTTTATTGTCTTTGGTTTCTCAGGTGAATTCCAATATATGAATATTTAGGTCAGTAAAATCAAACATGTGAAGTAAACAGCATTTCCAGGATAACCAAGCTCACATGGAAAATGCAGGGAGAGGGGAGAAGAAAATAAAACAAAATAAAATAATCAACTGCCACCTTTAGCATCTTTAATGTAATTTCACACCTCATATATCTGAGGGTTCCTTTGTCTGCCTCCACTTAAATACATACCATTCCTCACAGCATATTCACCACAACGCCTTTTGATTACTTTTTTAAAACAGATTTTTTTTTTCCCCGTATGCCTAAGTGCATTTATTTTTCTGAGCCATTCCTCCTTTGACCCTCAAAATAAAACATTACTAATGTCTGACAATCCTTTTATATAGCCTGACAGTATGTACCTTAGTCAGAGAACAATCTCATCAGCTCTTCTCCCTCTTTCCCCAATTATTCCCAGAGTATATAGGCAAATGTCAAAAGCAACAACAGTCCAAACCATCTGACAATTCTGATGAAAGTACTTACAATGTATCACAGATTTATCTATGCATCAAAACCTCTAAACAATATCCCTACAGAGAGAAAAATCTAGTAGTAAAAGGAAGTCCCCTGCAACAGAGAGTGAAAATTCAAGTCTCAAGGACCCAAAATTGAGTTCTGGTTACAGGTAACCTGATGGAAAACAAATCAAAAACTTTTTTCTCCAACTGATTTGATATTATGTACAAATAAAAATCAAGTATGACTTTAATACTAATGTGTGTGTTGGGGGGGTGGTAAGGAAGAGAGAAAGAAAATTGGCAACTAATTATCTGAATAAAAGAATACAGGAATTGTTTTTTCATAATTTGCCAGGAAACTACTGCAATAAAATTTTAAGTACTCAGGGAAAAGAACTTCAGTTAAATAGATTATTCCCAAATCTGAATCATTTAAAATGGGCAACACCATTATTTTCCATTGCTATCATTTCTAGCTTAAGTTGTTCTTCCATTTATGATATAGAATTTTAAATGTATCCTAATTTTTTTAATCCAACAGAAGCATATGGTTAAAAAAAAATCAGCAGAAGCAAATGTTAAAATAACATTGAGCCAGAAATATCCCACATTCATATTCAAAGAGACCTTTAAATATTGCTTCATACATAACAGCCTGATTCTGTATTATTGAAATTAACGGTAAAAGTGTGCCAGTTTGTTGAGGCCACAATGTCAATCTTTTCCTTAAGATCTTGTTAGAATCTATGTAAATGGCAAATTTTAAAGGAGCAATGGAATTCAATTACCACAAATTATATAAAGCCTATAAGAAAGAAAAGTTTAGGTTTTACAAACAAAATTTTTCAACCTGTGCACATTTATCCTTCAACCCTAAAACATGGTGCGCCAAATGTTTAATTTTTTAAAATTTCAAGTATCCTATATCTAAATGGCAGAAATAAAATTGCTTAGATGCAAAGACCTTTTAATAAGCACTCAACAGTTCAAGTACAATAGTCTCTTCCTCCTTTTGTTTTGTCTAAAGGACAGTAAGCCTGTCTTCAAAACCACATTTCCTTTTCACTCATCAATTGTGTTAATAACTTGTCTAACAGGACCTGAACATTTTGAATCATTCATCTGATTCTCTTCATGAAATATTTTTAAATGCTGCTGTTATAAAAATATTCTGAATGAGATTTACTCCCTATGAACAGTGTGGACTGGCAGGGAGCTTTCAGCAGGTACCTTTGTTAATAAACTTATCTTACTGAGGTTCTTCTACTCTAATAAGCCACTTGAAGAATTAAGAAAAACAAAAAGCGGGTGTGTATATACACATATAGAGATAAATAGATACATAAAGATATAGACAGACACAAAATACTGTGTATTAAATACAATATTATAATGATAAACTATACAAAATATATAATGATGCAATGCTAATATATTTTAAACCCTCAAAAAAAAGATGGTAAATACAGTATTTTTCACAAAGTGCTACCATTTTCATCTCAATTGACACTGAAGTCAATCATTTTTTTTTCTTAAACTCTGTAAACAATCATGACACAGTAATTTCCACGTTTTGTGCACACAGAAGAAAACAAACCATGAGTAAGCTACATGGTTGACTATCTCAGTGCCATTTCAAGTTTATTGGAAAGCCACCATATGAAAGCCTAGGGAACAGTTGTAGTACAATGCATAAATAGTCCAAGAAAAGAAAGACTGGCTGACACAGTGTGACACAGTGCCTGATACATACCATACGCCTTAGGTAAACATGCAATAGATGTCACAGAACAGAGATGAGTTACACATTACCAGCAACTTACATGCTTTTTGAAATACTATGACAGACACTTCTTTTATTACAAATGATGGAAGCTGTCACCTGAATAGCAATGAAATGTTACTTTTTAGAAATACTGAAACAAATTCTGATTTTTTTTCCCCAAACTTTCATCCAGATATGCTCATGTGAGGGTTGATTATGTCCACACATGGAATACACTGAATGAAATCAACATCCTGGACAATTGCCTAAAATATTTCAATTTAACCACTTAAATCTCCACTTTAAGGTTCTCAACAGCTTAAAGACACACATTAGGTACAAGATATGAATTCAGAAGAACAGATGACTTTCTTGGATATTAGCATCAGTACTGAAAACTAACAAGAAATTTCTGTGTATGTGTTGTATATAGTGATACTTCAGAGAACACATGAAATAATACAGTTTGTTATGGGCATAATTTCTGGATTGATTTTTAAATTTCTAAGTGCATTGTTATTTCTTATGAATATATACTTATAAACAGTAAATCTGAATACATAATTTGCATTTGTTATTTATGTTCTGCAAACCTTACAACGTATCAATGTAGGAGAAACACTGGAAGTTGTCTACAAAGCAAGATTTCTTTGAAGGAAGAGAATAGTAAAATTTTACCTATTTTCACAATAAACAATTTGCTATAGTCTCTGTCCGATTTTATATTTCTTTTTTAAATTAAAATTGGTGAAAGCCAAAGAAAAGTAATAAAGGCACATTTTATTTCCTTAAGCTTAGATTCTTGTACCTTTCCAAAACGTTTAGACTATATTCATTTTAACCTGTCTAATGTATATTCAAATGCCAATCCAAACAACTAGACATATACCCACTAAATTTAATATGTTACAACTTATCTGGGAAAATGTATCTATTGTTGCATACTTTAAAGATACACCTGTGGAAAAATACTGTCACGTGATGAAGCTGATGAGAACAAATCAAAGATCTGAGAAAGGGATTTATTAATGTCCATCGTTTTTAGGTTTTATCTTACAATCTAACATATTAGCTCATATTTTATCATAAGGTATGTTTTGTTCTATATATAGTATGCAAATTAAAATTGCTAAGCCCAAATAAGAATAATTATATCACTTCTAATACATGAAAAAGATATCTACTCCAATGAAAATATTTATTTTTAATAGCCTTTAAATATAAATTTGTCTCATAATATATAAAAAATTTATAAACCAAGTAGTTAAACCCCAAGGTACTATTCTTTTATGAGATGCAATATTTCCTATAGATCCTGTAACTCTTACCAATATATTTATCCCATTATATAGTTTAAATATATTAAAAATCCTCATATGTCAATGGGCTCTCGGCCAATTATTATGGACATATTGGCATTTTGATATGATGAGATAAAAGTTTAAAATGAATAGGAGTTATAACTATGTTTATTTTTTTTTAATGGATTTGTAAATAGATTCTAAAATTAGAACTGACAAATTCAAATTAACATTACAATACTGGCTACCATACATAATACTCTTGAGTTTTAAAATAGAAGTGTTTTCACATATGAGCTAAATTATTTCTAGAACAAGGGAGAACTCCCTTTTAGAAAACTACATTTTAAACTATCAATATAACATGTGCACACTGTAACATAAAAATTATGTATTTTCCATTTATATACAAACCAATATGCATGAGGTGGCTGCAACCATATGGCATATTTATGTTTCACACCTTACTAAAACAATCATTTCCAAAAGAAAAACCTAAACTAGCAAAAGAACGGTATCAAAATTCCTCCCCTTGTCTGAAAAAAAAAAAAAAGCTATTTTAGTGTTAACTCTTAGAACAATTTAATCACTATTTTAATTCAGAATATGCTATATGAGAACGTATGTTAAACCAGAGAAAATTAAAGAAAATATTTAGAATATTTATGTTTTTATAATAATATTTAAGCCCTTATTATAAAAATTCTAAAATACAAAACAAAAAACTTTGTATTACTAATTCAGATCCCACGCCAATGAGTGCATAATGAATTTTATACTGTTAGTGGCATATTCTTCCTCTTCTGATAAAAAATGTATTATATTACTGTCTTCTGGAAAAACTAGACTGATCAAGAAAACCAAAAGAATTTACTAATGAAAAATGTATATAGACAAGCACAATAATTGTCTTTAGCGATGCTATAATCTTTGTACTGAGTTTTTAGTGAACTTGGAATTTTTCCCAAAGATTGAGATTTATCCTCATAAATACGCCATATGAACTCTTTTTGCAAGAATAGCAAATGGCACTGCATCATGATACAATTAATGCTACATTTTTTTAATTTCATAAAGTTTATTCAGAAATCTAGCATGAAGTACATCTTCCTCAGAAGATAAGGAGAAATGACTGACTTTTCAAATTAATAATTAAAGATGCAGAAGCTTTATAAAAATAGTATTTCCTACAAGAGACTGATATATACAAAATCTTTTAAGTCTTTTTTTACAAAATAATTAGTTTCAAATTATTTGAAAATATCTCAAATTTTCATTGTTAGAAAATAAATTTAAAATCCTTTCAAAGAAAAGAAATTGTGGCTGTCTAATTCCTATTTTTGCCAACTATTCACTTTCTTTCTTATCTTTAGTGAATTTCTGACCATGAAAATTTAGCTATTTTAATTTTGGGAAAACATTGCAGATGTCCTTCTTACAAGAATTTTTTACATTAATATTTTACCATGGTCTGTTCAGGAATAAAAGATTGTATTGTTGTATCTTTAAAAGTCATAGTTTTCCCCTATGGTGTGATGATGCATTCCCTCCAAATGATAGAAATATTGATAAACTGCCAGTTAAAAATAACACTTTAAAAATCTGTAAACTGAACACACTGACTCCTTTTTAAAGGGCCACTTTTTTGAAACAAAACGCAAGCGACTCACTTCAGTTTTCAATTTATAGTCCAAGCTACACAAAGACTTAAAAAAGAATATAAGTGTAATTTCTTAATGAGTGAATAATTTGAAGGATATTTAGTGTAATTCTTACTCTTTTCACGTTTCAAAATATCCGCTTGGAATATGCTGCCAATTAAAGGAAGATCTACAGATGGCATTTACCCTTTTGCTTCATAACAAAAAGGATCAGCTATTATTTTTATGGAAGATTATCTTAAAAAGAACACGATTGTAAATCATGACAAAAATATTAGACACTCCCCTTCTCCAGGTTAGACTGTGCATCCTTCGGGTTCTTGCACTGACACCTAATGCAATAAATACTTAAAGCTGAATCTTAAATAATAACTGCAGGGTTTCAACTAGTAAAGCTTTGAGGTCAGTATCCACCAAAAACTCCAGTTTTCAGCACTCTGCCAACAAAGGACAGCAAATAATTCCCAACAGCAAAAATACCGGGAAGGCTACCTTGGGCTTTGTTTTTGTTATGTAAAATGCATTAAAGTGACTCATCCACTTACCATTACCTACTCTTACAAGCTTTAAAGTAGCTTGAACAACCAAAATAAATGCTTTCCCAGAATGTCTAATAGGCTATTCAGCACATTTAAAAATATGTATATATTTTTTATGTGCCACTGACTTTGATTCTTTTCTCCAACACGAGAGAATTATTTTTCACTCCCTTCCTGCCGTGTGACTATACAGCTACCTTCAAACACTCTATTTCCAGAACAGCAGCGACGTTTTCTTAAGCTATTTTAGAAATGTTAAAAATAAGAAAAAAAATTGCAGGAGACTCTTGAAAACGCTTAGTCCCTCCCCCCCGAGGAATAGAGGGTTCTATTCATTCTGACAACAGGAACCGCGTGTCTGCCGACACTGTTTCAAATAGAGAGTGAGGGAGGTTGGATGGCAGGGTCCCAATTCCTGCGAGCCCCTGGGGGTGGACAGCACCTCTGTCGCGAGGGGCAAGCACTCCTCATATCAGAAAGGCGGTCAAGCGCGCCCAGTCATTTGGGAGTTTGGATACTACAGCAACTAGCATCTCAGAGGCCAAGTACGGGAGAAGTCCATGCTACCCAGGCCAGCCTGCAGTTACTTATTTGCAAAATGCTCTGCCCAAACACAACTTTTTACTGGAGTCGGTTTGATGAGAGCGGGTATGTGGCTGGAAACTTTTTTCCACAGTGCAGCTAAACTCTTTTAAGTCCAAGGAATCTTTTTGGAGATCGGCTGAAGTGCCGCACGTCGCCAGCAGACCTTTCCTGGGACAGCCCGGCCCCGCCGAGGCTCCCGAGACGCCGGTTCCGTGCGCATTCCGGCGAAGAGCCGCGCGTACCTCCCGCTCGGCCTCGCCAGATCCGAGCCCGGCTCGCTCCCCACCCCCACGGGCAGAAAAGCCCCCTCAACTCGGGAACGGAGCCCCCGTCCTACTTCCACGGCACCCCTTGGCCCGCACTCTCCGCCCTGCTGGCCCAGCCCGAGCACTTACGTGACGGCCGAAGGGAACGGCTCCTCCGACGAGGGGCCGATCAACAAAGATTGGAAAAGTGTCAGAGTCAAGGCCAGCAGGCAGCCAGCAGCCATCTTCGCGATCGAAGATCAATCTGGCTTCCCTCCGGAGCCGGGGGAAGGACCGGTGCTGGAAACCGCGGGAGGAGAAGGAGCAAGGTCCGCCCGGACCACAGGCGTCTGCGGGCTGGCGCGGCCGAGGCGGCGGCCGGGGCGCGGGCTGGCGTGGGGGTGCCGCAGGGGCTAAGCCCGGCGCGGGGGAAGGGGCGGCGGGCGGACCCACTAGCGCGCGTCGGCAGCTCCGCGCCGCAGCTGCCTCGCCTCAGCCGCCATCAAGGGCGACTTTGGAAACAGACCTGGGCGAGCCCGCCGGCGCTGGCGCGCTCTCGCTCCCTCTCGGTTTCCTCCCTGATTTATTCCCCCGATTGCCGGGGAGAAGGCGGGGGGCGGAGGCGGGGGCGGAGAAGGGGTGACGGC
>SJYW01012670.1:624442-638067 GCA_006410735.1 Raphicerus campestris
GGGGGGGGGGCGGGGGGGGGGGGGGGGGGTGGCTGCAGGAATGGGGTAATGGCAGGCGGAGAGACTTGTGGCAGAGAGAGAGGCTTCGTCTGGCTTCTCCCGGCAAGTCAGAGGGAGGTGGCTGGGGGTGGACAGCGGGAGGGCCGGGCGTCAGAGCACTCGGGCGGAGACGGGCAGGAGCGGCCCTCCATACAAGGCAGAAAGGAACTCCCAAAGTCGGCGCCGGCTTGCTCCCGCCACCCGGCGTGCGGAACGAGAGCGGGGCGGGCCCCGCGGAGCTCCCAGGGGACCGCTAGCCGCTGGGTGGGTATCCACAGGGAGCCGGGGCTCCGGGCCAGCACTTGGCTTGCGTCTTCGGGGGTTATTTTTCCCAGGCAGGCTGTGTTCCCCCGGCCCTTCTCCCAGGCGCAGAATCCACTGTCTGCCTGAAAATCGTGGGGCAGTGATTTGACAACGAATGTAGGAGGGGTTTATATTTGCATTTTAAAACACCACTTTTGACTCCCTACCAGGTGGCACTATTTATTTGCCCTGGAGTGCTAGAGGCTAGAGCCTCGGGCGAGGCTGACTGCCAACTGTGGCAGCGCGGCCCGACGCCCAGGTACCTCTCACCTGGCAAGACAGAGCAAGGCAAGACAGACCTGGCAAGGTCTGGGCTGAGGACAACCAGAGAAGGACCGATGCTGTAAATCGTCCTAGTCTGGCCATGTGTTAGGTAGGACCGAGGGTGTACTACTTCCAAAAGTCCCTCAAATGCCCTGGTCTGGCCTGTGGTTTGCCCTGCCCTGACAAGGTTGCTGCAAAACAAGTGCACTTGGCCCGGATGAAGGCATGAAAAGGGTAAGCAGAAACAGGTGGCAATTTGCGAAACGCGCCTAAAATATGGAGGAGGAACTGAGAGAGAGAGCTAGAACAGCACTGCAGTACAGACTAGTTTCACCTGCATCCGCAGGCAGGCGTGCCCAGGCCTTCTATTAGAAAAAACAGGTGAGTCTTGCGTAGGCCTCTTGGACCACACAGGCTTCCTTCAGAAAGGAGCTGGTGCACCAGATGAAAAGGTTTCCCTGAACACCTTAAATTATTAAGCCCCCTCTAGTAGTGTATTAGAGCACTTTGACACCATTTCTGAAGGGGGGGGGGGTGCGGAGGAAATCACCATCCTGCATATACCTAAAAGTTGTCATTATGGGGAGGACTGGGATTTTTAATTAGCCCTTCTCTAGTTTCTTGAGATTATGAAAACAGAAAGACCCTTATTAATTCGGAATTGATTTGACGTCTCTCTAAAGGCAATCTGCTCAAACAGAAGACTATTAATAGCAACATTTTAAAATGTGATGCGATTTTATGATTCTTGACCCAGTGATGTTTCCTTCCTAACCTCTCGTGTGTGTGTGTGTGTGTGTGTGTGTGTGTGTGTGTGTGCGTGCCTGCGCGCGCCTTGTTTTTTGTTTTCTTTAATTCTGTAGCATCTATCTTGCTCTCTGTTTCTCTTCTCTTATTCTGAGTGACCTCACAAAAGGCACCCCACCGTGACTTGACTTAGTTTGTTTTATGCTAAACCAAGAGAATGTGGCGGCAGGAGCAAGCAAATGAGCGATGAAGTGGGATGGGATGGAATATGACTGAGAACTCAGCTCACAAAGATAGTTTATATAACCATAGATAGCTTTCCACTCCAAAATTAGATAACTAAATAGTAAAGTCCATCTTTTTTTCTCCAATTTTTAATGATTAAAAAGCAAATTTTCTTCCCCAGCATGGGGATTAAGAATGGCAGAATCAGATGCCTCTTACTGTCTACATGATATGTTGGTATAATAGCCACACTGCAGAAAAATATTTTAATAAATTCTGAAATAATTATTTCAATAATGACTTCAGACTTCCTACTAAGGTACACCATTTCCAATTTTATATCTTTAAGAGAAAGAGCTTAAGGAATAAAATAATGTAATAAACTTCTCGAGACGGTAGTCAGCCTTCATTATTAACTTTGTTGGCCTTTGAGCCAAATCTCGATTCCTTTGGATCACTCTGATGAAACACTGTGTTCTCTCATTTCTGAAGCTGTTGAAGAAAGATATTACATCTGCAATTCTTTCTGATGGGGTTGATTGTCAACTGTAAGCCTAAATCATTGCTTAATCCTCTGTTGTGTTAATTGCTTTTTATCAATCTAAACCTTTTTAATGAAGATATTCAAAATGTGGCTTTTGTTTCTTTCCTATGAAACTAAACCAAGGCCATTTTCACAATACAGCATTATGTGTCAATTAATTAACCATAGCAATTCTATAATGTACAGTTTCTATCCAGTTCTGTTATTTTGGAAAATTTCGTGAAGATTAGATCATAGCCTGTCAATTTTAATAAAATTTTGCTAAGTCACCAAAATTTGCCATTCAAGATAAAATGATAAAACTTGAATTATGGGCTTTAAGTGAGCAAGATGTAAGAAACTAGTATCTACTATTCATTTAGGAGGAAATATTCTATTTTTTTTTTGTTTCTATTTTTACTTTATTTTGCTTTACAATACTATATTGGTTTTGCCATACATTGACATGAATCAGCCACAGGTGTACATGATATTCTAAAAAGAAAGTAAAGATTAATGAAAAGTCAGATGTCTGTATTTAATCATTCCTTTAATAAAGTTTAAAGTTTTCATGCAGAGTATTTTTACTCATAACGTATTTATAATCTGTCACTTTTAGCTAACCATCAATTGCTATAATATGTAAATGTTTAATTTGTTCATATAATTTCATTTTTATTAATTAAGAATGAACAAAGAACAATATGAATAGAACAGCCATAAAATGATCCCTCTTTCTGCCTTTTTGTGTTAGGTTATACTATGTGTATTGCTAGCATAAAATTCTATTTCTGTTGGATGTTCCTATATTTTTCTATGTGTGTATGAGCATGCTTTCTATTATTTATTTTTCAGTACGTCAAATCTAATTTCTTCAACATTTAAGATTAAGAAAAGGACAAAGAAATTCTAAAAATGGGCTCTCTTCCCCTCACTTTTCTCCCTCTCATGTACAAACACTAGAAAGGAAAATAATCCTCCTTAGTTTGAAAAGTTTTAAAGGAAATGATGAATTTTTAGTTTTTTGTCATATCTCCAGAAAACTAAGGGGAAAATTGTGACAAAAGACCTTTTTTATATGCAAATAGAGTAAAAGACCTGGTTCTAAGACCAATATATATATAGAAGAATCACATCAGAAATACTTCTGATTTGAGGTCCTGTCATGCTGCCTTGTACAGATGTGTGCTGAGGAAAGCAAAGTTAAAGACATGGAAAGAAAGCTTCCGCTATTTGTGTCCTTGGGGAATGTCAGGAGATGGGAATAGGAAAGAAAGCAACTCAGAAGCATTGTTTCCCAGGAGAATGGTTAAGAGAGTGTGTAGTGGTTTTTAAGTCAGCGTTCACATTCAGTACTTTTAAGCTGAAGCAGCACATGGAGGCCATGATACAAAGCAACGTGGAACAGACACTTAGATGAGCAAATACGGTCAAATATCTCCTAAAATCAAGACAAATATTTAGAAGACATTTTTCCTTGGCCTAAATAATACACCTGTTGACAGATAACCACATTAAGCTTTTGAGGAAATAACTTTTCTAAAATGGACACAAAGTAACAGTTAAAAGTATTTATTGGAAGTTTATCATTTGCCCACAGGAGTCTCTTGCTAGCAAATTTATGCTAACTTAAGTATGTAGAAAAATAAGCTGTTTTATTTAAAATACCATTGTATCTTCAACAAGCAAAGGCTTTAGGCCATTCTATTTTTCAGTCTCTGCTAATCATAGAATTTTTCATTCATTTTTGTTTTATTTTTGCTCTCCTTCCTCCACCATTAAACGCAAACACATTTCAGAAAAAGTCAGCATCTACAGTATGACTTTCCTTTAAAAAAAAACAAAACTCAAGACTCCAAAATCTAGATTTCATGGTAAGATCCTTCTCTATAAATAGAGGTGGAGTTTGCTGTTTGAACTATAATTTATAGCACAAAGTATAGAGAATCCATTTACTTAGGCCTACAAAGGAATGTAGACAATTCAGTTATTTATCTAAGTATTCACTAACAACAAAAATGCAATGTGAAGTGGTTAATAAGCAGATAGTAACATTTGAAATAATCAAAGCTAATACCCTGGTGCTCTTTTGTTTTGTTTTTTAATTTCATGGATGTAGCCTTTCATGAGAAAGGAAAAATCATTTTTTATATTATTTTTCTGACACTAGGTTTTTAAATATACTTTATATAATAAAACATTATAACAGCATATTTCTATAAACATTTGGATATGTTAGGAATCAAATTCACTTTCTGTACACATAATTAATTAGATGAGTGTCGACAGAAGCACCACAAAAGGGTGTTGCTAGGAATTTCTGCTGAAATAAGCATGGGATAGAAAATAAAAGATCAATCATTTGAGTTTGGAGCCACATATTTTAGATTTAGGTGATTAAAATGCTAACTGTTAGTACAAAGAAGATAAACTTAGAGGAGTTAAAATCCTGTATTCCATTGACAAATAACAATGATATGATATCTTTTTTACTCCCTTATTACAAATGGGAGATATAAACTTCTAATTTGGGTATCAGGAAACAGTGGAAAATCAATAGAGCAAATATTTTTATAGAATAACATTTTTTTCAAGATATAGAAGATAGTGGGATATAGTAGAATTTATGGTAATTTGGGGAAGAAATACTGTAATGCCTAATAGACTGAAGGATATTGTCATATGCTATCCAATATTCTATTGTTTTTTCATAATTAAATCAGTAATATCTCAACATTTTATACCTCTAAAACTAAGAACAGAACAATACTAAAGGTAGCTTGCACTGTATACAACTGGAATTTATATAAATTGATTTTTCTTTCTTATTCAAATTCCTTAAATTTTATTCTAAGGTTTGTTCATAAAGAATATGGTACTCTCAGAATGTCCATAACCAGCTAGAAGAAGAGAATTGATTTCATAAATTTGCCAACCTGGGTGATGATAGTCCAAAGTAAAATGGTAAACTAAACTCTGAGTTTCAAGCTGAACCTATTTATTACCTGGACATTATTGCCAGTCTTTCTGTTACACAGTGATCAATCTATCTTTTGCCAGGATCTCATTCATTTTATGGATAGAATTAATGCTGTCAGAATACATGCAGATTAATTTTTTGTAAGTTAAATGCATAACTTTAAAGTATCAAATGAATAACTTCAAAATAAAGATCTTTGTTTTTATAATATTTTAATAACATTTCATAATCTAGCTGCCATTGAGAGTGAAATACTTCAATTATGTCATTCATGTGAGTAGTAGTCATTTGTATTAAAAACAAGCATGTTTTGGTTGAGAGGACTATGTAGATTCAGTCATCTCTATATCTTTCTCTGTTAGTATCTAAAAATTCTTTATATTCAAGACCTGATGGTTTTCAAAAGATTATGAGAGTGCTTTTGGGTTTCCTACTTATTGGACTGATTATACATTTCCTTTAAAAAAATTTTTTTCCCTCAAAATGTGTACAATGTTTCCCTTTCAATTACCACAAAATACTTATCAAAGATGAACTGTCATCATAAACTTAGTTACAACTTGGTGACAAAACGTCAATTCAAGCCTTAACAAATGTCCATGATTCACCCCTGTTCAGGAACAGAACAAAGTTCTGCTATTCTTTTCCCTTTTCTTCCCCAGGTCAATCAACTAGCCCCACTCCGCCCCTTCTCCACCCCTTCTTTTGATCTTTTTGTCTTCCCCCACATACAAGTGTTGACTGTCTTTAACACAATACCACAAGAGGGACTTTCTTTTTTTAAGTAACAAGGAGAAAAGTGGAAAAAAAAATCAAGGGATGCAAAGAGAAATTATCCAGGGAAGAGAAAAATGGATGCATGAAGAAGAGCAATGTGAAAGGAAGAATGGGTTTATTCCTGTAACAGATGAACACAATGCAAAGAAGAAAGTAGAGCAGAGACAGAAACAACAAGGCCAAAACTGAGAATGAAACTTGTACCATTCATGACACAAAGTGAAGTCACTTAGTCGTGTCCGACTCTTTGCGACCCCATGGACTGTAGCCTACCAGGCTTCAACGTCCATGGGATTTTCCAGGCAAGAATACTGGAGTGGTTACCATTTCCTTCTCCAGGGTATCTTCCCGACCCAGGGATCGAACCCAGGTCTCCACATTGGAGGCAGGCGCTTTAACCTCTGAGCCACCAGGGAAGCCAAAGAGTAGGGCAAATCACTGATTTCAATATTTAATCATCTAAAATTGTTATTGCTAAACAAATATGATGTATCATCTTCATGAATGTACAAAAATATGAAAAAAATTAATTCTTTTTCTATTTTTTTTTTCTTTTTCTACTTTAAAAGTAGCCAGGTTATGGACTTCCCTGGTAGTCCAGTGGTTAAGAATCACATATCAATAGAACCTGTTCTACGCAACAAGAGAAACTACTGCAATGAGCAGCCCAACTGGAGAGTCACCTCCGCTCACCACAACCAGAGAAAACCTGGGGAAGGCAATGAAGACTCAGCACAGCCCAAAATTAATTACGTTAAAAATTATCTCAATAAATCAGGGATTTACAAGGGTCCATTTTGGTAGGCAAATATGACTGGAAAAAAATAGATACTGGGAATATATGATAAGGTCTTTATTTCCCCCAATTTTTGTTATTTTTAATAGCTTTACTGATAATTAAAAAATCATATAATTCACCATTTAAAGGATATGGTCACACACACACACACACACACACACACACACACACACACAAACAAATACAGATCAATGGAACAGAATAGAAAACTAAGACATAAAACTAAGAGATAGAAGGGAGATGGTCACCTAATCTATGACAAAGGAGGCAATAATATATAATGGAGAAAAGATAGTCTCTTCAATAAGTGGTGTAGGGATAACTGGACAGCTACATGTAAAAGAATAAAATCAGAACACTCCCTAACACCATACACAAAATAAAATGGATTAAAGACCTAAGTGTAAAACCGGATACTATAAAACTCCTAGAGGAAAACATAGGAAGAACACTCTGACAGAAATCACAGCGAGATCTTTTTTGATCCACTTCCTAGAGTAATGTAAATAAACAAATGGGCCTAGTTAAAAACTTTTGCACAGCAAAGAAAACTATAAATGAGACAAAAAGACAGCCCTCAGAATGGGAGACAATATTTGCAAATGAAGCAACTGACAAGGGATTGATCTCCAAAAGATACAAACAGATCATTAAACTCAGTATCCAAAAAAAAAAAATCAAAAAATGGGCAGAAGACCTAAATAGGCATTTCCCCAAAGAAGACATACAGATGGCCAAAAGGCACATGAAAAGATGCTCAACATCGCTAATTATTAGAGAAATGCAGATCAAAACTATAATGATATATCACCTCACTCGAGTCAGAATGGCCATCATCAAAAAAATCTACAAACAATAAATGCTGAAGAGGGTAAGGAGAAAAGGATACTCTCCTACACTGTCGGTGGGAATGTAAATTAGTACAGTCACAATGGAGAACAGTATGGAGACTCATTAGAGAAAACAAATCACTAAGCAGTCCCACTCCTGGACATATATACTCTAAGAAAACTATAATTCAGAAAATGCATGCATCCCATTGTTAGCACAATTTACAATAGCCAGGATATGGAAGTAACCTAAAGGTCCATCAAGGATGGATAAAGATATGGAATATTAGCAATAAAAAGGAACGATATTGGGTCATTTGTAGAGATGTGGATGTACGTATTATCTGTAATACAGAATGAAGTAAATCAGAAAGACAAAAACAAATATTGAATATTAGTGAATATACATGGAATCTAGAGAAAATGATACAGATGAACCTATCTGCAGGGCAGAAATAGAGATGCAGATGTAAATAACGAACTGTGGACACAGTGAGGGGAGACGGAAGAGGGGAGTGGAATGAATTGGGAGACTGGAACGGACATCTGTGCACTGCCATTTGTAAAACAGGTAGCAGTGGAAAACTGCTATATAGTGCAGGGAGCTCAGCTTGGTGCTCTGTGGGGACCTTAGATGGGTGGATTGGGGGCATGGGGTAGGAGGGAGGACCAAGAGGGAGGGGATATACGCATACATGCAGCTGATTCACTTTGTTGTACAGCAGAAGCTAACACAACATTGTAAAGCAACTATACCCCAATTTAAAAAATAAAAATAAAGAGTATGGTCCAATGGCTTTTAGTTTTTAGAAAGATTTTCACTATCATTTCTATTTTTTAAAATATCAGTTATTACATATTTAAACTAGAAGACTTATGAAATCTTCAAGTATTAGCTATGTAGACATGTAGCATGTGTTAATCAAAGTAACATTAATGTTAAACAAATTTTAACAACCCTGATACAAATTACTGCTAACAGCAATAGCAACAGGGTATTTCCAAATATAAAACCTTAGCCTACATCCTTCACATAGTCCACCTCAAGCAACTAATCACTATAAAAGTTTCTATTTAAATTTAAATGATAAAAATAATCACTTTGAGCTCACTCTGATAGAGTCATAAAAACAAATTATAATTCAGATTGGCATATGCACCTGCTTCTTCATTTCTATCATTTAAGCATATAATATACAGTTCATGCTGTATTACCATGTTTACATTGAGAATAGTATTTATGATACTGAAGGATATGAGGCTGTAAATGGCATTTGCATTCATCAGATACATCAGCTCTGCTTCTACATTGAATCTCAGGCTAGAGCTATTTATTGTTTATGTACTGTTTTTCCATAAACAGCAATACCTCAGTAGCACACCAGGACACCTTCATAGTACTGATTTTTGAGCCTTTCAATGGAGATGAGAAAGAAAGAAACATTTTATAGAGATGAAACAATCTCACCCTGATCAAGTAAATAAGAAGCTTTAAAAACTGAATATGAAAATACCAGAAAAAAGATCAATAAAATTCATAACTAAATGCATTCTATTTTGATAATTTCTATGATATCCTCAAATCTACCATATGTGGAGGATTTGTCATTTTATTGCTCAATAAAACAGTAACACTTACTGAATTGAGTGTTTTCTCTAAGAAGTTTTGTTAAAAACTTAAAGTAAATGGCAAAAACCACTGCAATATTGTAATTAGCCTCCAATTAAAATAAATTAATTTTTTTAAACTTAAGTAAAAATACTTTCTAAGCACCATTATAGTAATAGTAATCTGAAAATACAGTCAATCTCCAACTTATAAATATGTTTCAAATTACATTTCAAATATGTTTCAATTACATTTACATCAGTGTTTTGAAACCCAGGTTGCATTTTCTCATAGAGATGTGATTTTTAGTTGGCAACCTGAGCATGTATTTAAATTCCCACTTAAGTTCAAATGCTGTGTATAGAATTACATTTCTAGTCACAAAGTCTAACAGACTTCAAATACAGTTAAATTAATAATCTTGAAAGTACCAGTTGATTAATGTGGATTTATTTTTATCACTTAATCTCATTAATAGCATTAAGAGTAATTTACCCCCACTCACCACAACTAGAGAAAGCCTGCGTGCAGCAACGAAGACCCAGTGCAGCCAAAAATAAAATAAAGAGTAATTTATTATATCCCATTAAGAAAAAAGCCATATCTTCCCTTTCACACTTGTAGCATATATACATGAGTACATACAGAACAAAGTATATTGTTTGATGTAAACTAAAAACTTAGATGTGTCATTTGTTCATATTATATTCTTTCAGTCAGTCATCTATTCATCATTAAGAGCTTGCTAAGAGCTATAGATTCTAATAGGAATCATAAGCGTCATAAATTTATATATGTTTCTACTCACCATGTAGAAATTGAGTGAAATGTGTGTGTATGTGTAGATGATATATACATTAGATGAGATATCCACTTATTTTTTAGCCTTAAGGCAAAGTACAGCATGCCCTTTGGTACTAAAAACAAAGTTTTAGAACTTGAAACTTATATCCAGAATACCAGGTCAAAAACCATTGTAAATTACACTACGGATGGGCAACAGCTTTGGAACAGGTTAAGCTTAGAGTTACCATATGCCCAGCAACTCAACTTCCAGGTATTTCTCCAAAAGAGATGAAAACGTATGTCTGCAGAAAAACATGTACCTGAAGTGTTCAGAGCAGCAATATTTATAATAGCCAAAAAGCAGAAACAAGTCCATCAACTGAAAAACAGATACATAAAATGTGGTATATCCATTCAATGAAATATTATTTGACAATAAAAACTACTGAAGTACTGATCATACTAAACAAGGATAAACCCTGAAAATATGTTAAGTGAGAGAAGCCAGTCACAAAAGGCTAAATAATGTAATGCAATGTATTAATAGATGACATGTCTAAAATAAGCAAATCCATAGCAGAAGTACATTACTGCCACTTCAGGCTACAGTAGGTTGTTAGGTGAAACAGGGAGTGACTGCAAATTGGTATGGGGTTTCTTTTGGAGTAATGAAGATTGTGTAGAACATTTGATTGATTGTGGTTATGGCAGCCATCTTTGTAAATATACTAAAAACCACTGAATAGTACATTTTATGTGGGTGAATGGCTTATCAACTTTACCTGAATTAGTATACTATATAATTATGTGTGTGTATGTGTATTTACAACATTGCAAATTTTATACAAAAATACTGCCTTTAGTTAAGTACCTGGGCTGTGAAAGACACTCTATGCCTGTATTATGAAACAAGCAAAACAGAAGATAAATGTACCAATAAATGAACCAAAAGTATTACATGCAAGAAAAATTAATCAAAATTTGGTATTCTGTATATTTAAAGTAAATCTGGTATAACTGAAATTTCTTCTAAATATCCTCCTAAGAGCCAAGATCAATTACTGGGAGGTGTGAATTCATAGAGAAGAAGATTTATCCCTCCTAAGCAATTTCCATAGACCAGAATGGGGCCTGAGAATCTCCATGTCTAACAAATTCACAAGAGAAAGTGATCTCGCTGGTCAGGGAAATTCTGCTGCTTACTCATAAATTAAATGTTTGTAAGTGGGAAGTGATGTGAGGTGAGTCAGGGAAAAATAAAGGGGATGACATACTGAATACAAATTCTTAAGTTGATAAACTCAGAGCAAAGTTGCCAACACTGGTGGATTATCTTGGTACCTGGTGAGAGGGATGATTCAGTAAGGGAGTTTTACTACCAGAGAGTGAGAGAGTGAGTGAAGTCGCTCAGTTGTATCCGACTCTTTGCGACCCCATGGTCTGTAGCGCACCAGGCTCCTCCGTCCATGGGATTACTATCAGATGATACCCTTAATACCAATTCCTGAGCTAAATTGCCATCAGATCTCCTGCTTTCTTTCATGTTTCAAATTAACTGATATTGGCATGCCCCTATAATAGCTCTGTTTCCACAGTTTCCCCATCTAATTACCATGAAGTGATGGGACTGGATGCCATGATCTTCATTTTCTGAATGTTGAGCTTTAAGCCAACTTTTTTGAAAAATGGAAACAGTGTCAGACTTTATTTTTGGGGGCTCCAAAATCACTGCAGATGGTGATTGCAGCCATGAAATTAAAACATGCTTACTCCTTGGAAGAAAAGTTATGACCAACCTAGATAGTATATTCAAAAGCAGAGACATTACTTTGCCGACTGAGGTCCGTCTAGTCAAGGCTATGGTTTTTCCTGTGGTCATGTATGGATGTGACAGTTGGACTGTGAAAAAGGCTGAGCGCCGAAGAATTGATGCTTTTTAACTGTGGTGTTGGAGAAGACTCTTGAGAGTCCCTTGGACTACAAGGAGATCAATCCTGGGATTTCTTTGGAAGGAATAATGCTAAAGCTGAAACTCCAGTACTTTGGCCACCTCATGAGAAGAGTTGACTCAAAAGACTCTGATGCTGGGAGGGATTGGGGGCAGAAGAAGGGGACGACCAAGGATGAGATGGCTGGATGGCATCACAGACTCGATGGACGTGAGTCTGAGTGAACTCCGGGAGATGGGGATGGACAGGGAGGCATGACGTGCTGTGATTCATGGGGTCGCAAAGAGTCGGACACAACTGAGCGACTGAACTGAATTGAACTGATAATAGCTCTAGCAACATGTGAGGTCAAGTTCGAAGGTCACCCTTCAGTATGAGTGTTGAAATATGTCAAAGACCTCACTCTTCCCCAAACATATACCCTCAAAACCACTTCCCTCCCTTACTTAGCTTAAAACACTGTTATCAAATTTATTACATTAGGTTAATTAAGAAGTATATTCAAATGCACAAGCTATTATGGTGGAAATACCACTCCCATTGAGAGGTAACAAATATTTGTTTGTTCTTATCAAAAATTGTTTTATCAGCTGAACTAGTTATCACCTTGAAAGAAGATTTCCAAGCTCTATGAGAAATTATTTCTGTTTTGGTAAGGAAAGTCAGTACAGATTTAAATCACTGCAAACATTTCACTCTGAAATAAAATGATTAAAATATTTTATTTAATTTACCATGAAAATAAATTTGTAAGAACAATAATCAACAAGAAACATTATTAATAAGGAGTGCTTTAAACATAGTCTTATTATTAGCTGTTTCTCAAATCTACTTTATGTGACCCTAAAGGACAATTTCACTCTTTTTAAAGAAGATCTAGAGAAGGCAATGACAACCCACTCCAGTACTCTTGCCTGGAAAATCCCATGGAGGGAGGAGCCTGGTAGGCTGCAGTCCATGGGGTCGTGAAGAGTCGGACACGACTGAGCGACTTCACTTTCCCTTTTCACTTTCGTGCATTGGAGAAGGAAATGGCAACCCACTCCAGTGTTCTTGCCTGGAGAATCCCAGGGACTGGTGGGCTGCCCTCTATGGGGTCGCACAGAATCGGACACGACTAAAGCGACTTAGCAGCAGCAGCAGCAGAGCCTCATATAGGTCACAGAATCCTTTCAGAGAGCAAAAGCTAAAAACAAAATCCTTATTGGACTGAAAAAAAAAGGAACTGTCCTTAATGCCTTGGGCAGAAAAGTAATCTGGATGCTCCAAAGAAAATATGGTTATGAAATTAAAAGGATTCGACAGAGAAAGTACAGAACTATCATCCAGTCTTCCTCTTCCTTCAGTTCCCCAGGTTTTCCAAAGAAACGTGTATCATCTGGAGATAGATGTTTGTTCCCTACTTGTATTATGTCAATATGAATAAGCAAGTAGGCACACTAATATGGAGACTGGTGCTGGTCAATACATGGATTATGTTACTGTAAGATTTGGAAGTTTAAATTGGATTTTGTGACTTTTAAAAACCATCTGCAAAACCAAAATATGTATATGTTTTAATTTATAAGAAATACAGCACTATAATTTAACTATATGGTTATTCACTATTACATTTAATATGCATTATGTGACTCAGCAAGGTAATTCTAGGGATTAAATTAAACTGTAAGTAACATTATTAAAGTATCTTGATATCATAAAAATAAATTGAGCCCCTGAAATGTTAGGGCTACTTTAGCTGTAGTTTAGAAAACTGAATAGGTTAATTCTTACTATGATATACTCAACATCTCC
>SJYW01012670.1:646276-682719 GCA_006410735.1 Raphicerus campestris
GGGGGGGGGGGCTCCAAAATCACTGTAGATGGTGCCTGAAGCCATGAAATTAAAAGACTCATGCTACTTTGAAGAAAAGCTATGACAAACCTAGACAGCATATTAAAAAGCAGACATGACTTTGCTGACAAAAGTCTGTACTGTCAAAGCTGTGGTGTTCCCAGTAGTCATGTATGAATGTGAGAGTTGGACCATAAAGAAGGCTGAACAACAAAGAACTGATGCTTTTGAACTGTGCTGTTGGAGAAGAATCTTGAGATTCCCTTAGACTGCAAGGAGATCCAACCAGTCCAAACTAAGGGAAATCAGTCCTGAATATTCACTGGAGAGATTGATGCTGAACCAGAAACTCCAATACTTTGGCCACCTGATGTGAAGAGCCGACTCATTGGAAAAGACCTTGATGCTGGAAAAGATTTAGGGCAGGAGGAGAAGGGGTGACAGACGGTTGGATAGCATCACTGGTCAATGGACGTGAGTCTGAGCAAACTCTGGGAGACAGTGAAGAACAAGGAGGCCTGGAGAGCTGCAGTTCATGAGGTCGCAAAATCAGATATGACTGAGCAACTGAACAACAACAAAGGAAACTAACAAGTATTCAGTCATACACTGTGTTATATGTATGTATGTGTTCAGTTCAGTCCAGTCGCTCAGTCATGTCCTACTCTGCGTATCTATGTCTATTCACCTATATATCTACATAGATATGTGTCATCTCACTGAATTTTCACACCCACCATATGAAGGAGGTCTTTATTTTCCTTACACAGGTGAGAAAATTGAAACTAAGTTTAAACGACTTGTTGAGGGAAACAGGAATTATGAAACTTGTTTAGCAAGGCACACTGTCAAATAGCAGAACTGAAAATAATCAGAGGTCACTGACTTAAAGCCTGCGTGGTGTTTGTACTCTGTCTTGCTCTTTAGAGCTTCACATTCTTCTTCACACTTTTCAGGAAATACTAAAGAGAGAATTTAGGTTCTAGAGGAAGTTAGACTGGTAAAGGCATAATCATTGCCTTTAATCCCATTGTAGATGGGTTGTAGAAAAACAGGATAGAATAATAAACAGAAGGTGACTTAGTTTCAGTGATTATTATGATTATTTTTCCCCAACTTGGTGAGTCACATATAATTTTATGATGACTTCTGCTAACAAGACTGATAAAATATTAATAAGCATACATAATTCCACAGAATAAGGTCATCACTGATAGAAGAAATAAGAGACAGTTACAACACATAGTGACATTTTGGGAAAATATATAGTACCTTGTCATTCTTCTTTGTAACAATTTGTAATTATTCCTGTGTATAAATCTCTAAGCTTGGCATCATCCTGAGTAAGCTTTTAGTTAAGACTGAGATAAAATTATGGGAAATAGTTGTATCCAATTTTAATCTTTAATGAAAGATTATGTGACACTCAGAAAATCCTATACATCACATAAGACTTACTCTTTGTTTCGGAAGAAGGAATTGAAATAGAGAGAAATGCAGTAATGCACAAGAATGCCTTTATTATAAGTGATCTAATACCTTTGCTACAGATTCCAAACTCAGTATCTCATGAAGATGACTAGTCTTGAGAAGGGGCAGGAAACTTTTTCTTAAAAGGTGAAAATAGAAGCTTGAACAGACTTTTAATCTTATAGCCTCTCACACAGTCAGCCTAAAATCTATTAGACCAAACGAAGTTCCCATAAATGAGCTAGTAGAGTCTAGGACAGACTGAGGGAGGTTCATGGAAGTGTTTCCAGATAGACTATGAAAAATCAATCACTCATCTGGAGACCATGATTCTAGAAGACTTTATGATGTTAAGAAATTTATAACTATGTCTGATAAACAGATGGTTAACTAGACTTATTGTGATGATCATTTTATAGTATATACAGATATTGAATCATTATGCTATATACCTGAAACTGACAGGTTAAATGTCAATTAGACCTCAATTAAAACAACCAAAGAAGAAGGAAGCAGCCCATCTGGAATGGGATTAAAATCCCCCTTCTGCCACTTATCAACATGAAACATTTTCAAGTTTACTCAGATTTTATTTGCTTAGTTTAGCAATGTGAAAAATGGAAATAGTAGATCTATCCCATGAAGTTTTGGAAATGATTAAATGAATTAATGTACATAAACTGAGAATGCTGTCTGGAAAATAACTACTACTCCATAAACGTTAACTACTATATCATCATTGTCATCATCATTTTAATGTTATTGTTAATATGTCAGCATGACCAACATTTTCCTGTTATTTTCAACTTTCCCTTTGGGATTTCNAAAATAATCAGAGGTCACTGACTTAAAGCCTGCGTGGTGTTTGTACTCTGTCTTGCTCTTTAGAGCTTCACATTCTTCTTCACACTTTTCAGGAAATACTAAAGAGAGAATTTAGGTTCTAGAGGAAGTTAGACTGGTAAAGGCATAATCATTGCCTTTAATCCCATTGTAGATGGGTTGTAGAAAAACAGGATAGAATAATAAACAGAAGGTGACTTAGTTTCAGTGATTATTATGATTATTTTCCCCCAACTTGGTGAGTCACATATAATTTTATGATGACTTCTGCTAACAAGACTGATAAAATATTAATAAGCATACATAATTCCACAGAATAAGGTCATCACTGATAGAAGAAATAAGAAACAGTTACAACACATAGTGACATTTTGGGAAAATATATAGTACCTTGTCATTCTTCTTCGTAACAATTTGTAATTATTCCTGTGTATAAATCTCTAAGCTTGGCATCATCCTGAGTAAGCTTTTAGTTAAGACTGAGATAAAATTATGGGAAATAGTTGTATCCAATTTTAATCTTTAATGAAAGATTATGTGACACTCAGAAAATCCTATACATCACATAAGACTTACTCTTTGTTTCGGAAGAAGGAATTGAAATAGAGAGAAATGCAGTAATGCACAAGAATGCCTTTATTATAAGTGATCTAATACCTTTGCTACAGATTCCAAACTCAGTATCTCATGAAGATGACTAGTCTTGAGAAGGGGCAGGAAACTTTTTCTTAAAAGGTGAAAATAGAAGCTTGAACAGACTTTTAATCTTATAGCCTCTCACACTGTCAGCCTAAAATCTATTAGACCAAACGAAGTTCCCATAAATGACCTAGTAGAGTCTAGGACAGACTGAGGGAGGTTCATGGAAGTGTTTCCAGATAGACTATGAAAAATCAATCACTCATCTGGAGACCATGATTCTAGAAGACTTTATGATGTTAAGAAATTTATAACTATGTCTGATAAACAGATGGTTAACTAGACTTATTGTGATGATCATTTTATAGTATATACAGATATTGAATCATTATGCTATATACCTGAAACTGACAGGTTAAATGTCAATTAGACCTCAATTAAAACAACCAAAGAAGAAGGAAGCAGCCCATCTGGAATGGGATTAAAATCCCCCTTCTGCCACTTATCAACATGAAACATTTTCAAGTTTACTCAGATTTTATTTGCTTAGTTTAGCAATGTGAAAAATGGAAATAGTAGACCTATCCCATGAAGTTTTGGAAATGATTAAATGAATTAATGTACATAAACTGAGAATGCTGTCTGGAAAATAACTACTACTCCATAAACGTTAACTACTATATCATCATTGTCATCATCATTTTAATGTTATTGTTAATATGTCAGCATGACCAACATTTTCCTGTTATTTTCAACTTTCCCTTTGGGATTTCTGTTTGCTCAGACTGCTCAACTAATTTACTCCTCTCTTGGTCATTATATTTCATCTTTATTTGTCCATGCTTTTTCCTTCCTCTCTCACTTACTTCTTTCTTTTCCTTTATTAACCCCATGTTTTAAATTATTTTAAATTTAATATTTGATATGCACAAAATAGTAAAACATTTATTATGGATTGTAAGCTAAAATCAGTAATAAAAATTGAACACTTTCATTCCTGCCACTTAGGTTAGGAAACAAAGTATTACCAGAATATCTTGAAAGCCCCTCCTTGTCCCATCCTGGTTCCATCAACCCTTCTCACTTACCATGAATTCACAATTATCTAACTTTTAGTTTACCATAATCTTTTCTCTAAGCTTTTTTTTTTCTTCTTAATTTGGCCATGTCACACAGTTTGCAAGACCTTAGTTCCCCAGCCAGTGATGGACCCTGGGCCCTGGCAGTGATAGAGCTGAATCCTAATAACTACTAGACCACCAGGAAACTCCCAATTTTTATGTAACTTCATCTATGTCTTTATTTAAAATTAATGTATTGTTTTATGGTACATGTTTAAATTTTATATAAATGGAATTTTACTGTATTTAGTCTTCCATATCTTATTTCCCTATTTAATCTCATGACTCCAAGGTAGATTCATGCTAAGTTTAGCTAAAGAGCATTCATTTTATTGCTAGTTAACATTTCATTGCATAAATTTATCACAATTCTTTGAATTAATTTATTGTTGATAGATCCTTACATACCTCCTAATTCTTTATTCTCACAATGTTTCTGTGAACATTTCTGCACCTGTTTCTTGCCTCATGTATTTGAGAATTTCTTCAAGATACAATCCTAAGAATGAATTGTTGAGTAGCTGGGAATGCACAATTTTACTAGACAATGTCAAATTATTTTCATAGTAACTACCATGCTTTGTGACCCAACTAACAATGTGTAAGAATATGGGATATTCCAGAGCCTCACTTACAGTTGATAGTATCTTTTTTTCCTCCTGCAAGAGCTTAAAGTGAAATTTACCTAGAATTCAAAACGTAATGATCTACAGTATTTTGCTAAGTTTAAAGACATGTATTGTTTTATCTTTGAAGCTTCTCATATTTTTACATAGACAAAAACATTGGAAATAATAGTTTGCAAAAACTTAGATTTTTTAAAAGCCTTTGTACCATACCATAATTGGCCTTCCCATGATCAAGCAGATAAAGGGAAAAAAAAAAAAGATTTAACACAGTGGGATATGGTTAGACAGTTGGAAACATATCATTGCTATATGAAAATGTTGTCAAGTTGGAGGACATTCTCTATTAAAAGTTTAGGGATCAAGAATATAGAGATGAAATTCTTTTGCCATGACTTTGGAAACAGTATTGAGTCATGCCACAAAGCTTGGTGTGAAGGCTGACTTCTCTCAAACTATTTGCATTCTATGGCTCTTCAATTCCAGTGACAATGGCTAAAATATTCAGATGAAATAAGTTGCACTTTCTATTGAAACTATCTGTATATATGATCTTAATAATGCTTGAGAAAGAATGAAATATATTTATCTATATTTAATATTCTTTATCATAGAAATTCCTGTAGTGTCCAGTGTTAGAGAAGTATAAAATCTCATCTCATTAGCAAAAAAAATATATATTTTTTTTTACATATATATATATATATATATTTGCTGGGGGGTGAGGGTAGGCAAAGACTGTTTGGGAAGCAAGAGTCTTACAAAAATGATCAGGCCCACAAAAATTCCATTTGAGCTGCCAAATTTGCATTAGTCCCGCCCACAGTTTGAAATGTCACCCCACCCTCTCTTTGCCATCTGCACCACCACCTACTGATTCCTATGTCTCTAGTCTTAGAGAACAGAAGCATCTGCCTGTGACAGGCACATTTAGATTTGCCCCCCAAACACAGATTCCAATGAAAAATCTAAAAAATATATTAAAGAAAAGTCAGGATATATATTTATTTTAGAGTCAGAAGTGTACCATCATAAATGTTTCAGGGTAGTTTCTTTTTCCCTGATTTCTTTCATTTTATAAGCATATAAAAAAGCATATAAAAATATTATCATGATGGATTTAAAATTACTTTGCTGGATTAGTAACATACAACTTCTGCAATTTTCTTTACTTGTTGCTAATTAAAGAATGCAGGTGTTTTCTACTGATTACTTGCCATTTATTAGGTGACTCCTTCAATACATATTTTGGCCATATGATAAATTTATGATCAATAAAATGTTTTCTGTATTCCTGAAGACCATAATCTACAGTAGTAGCAATCCAAAGGAAATATAATGAGTGGCATATATGAACATTTAAAATTTTCCAGTAGTCAGGTTAAAGGGAGTAAAATTAGTGAAATTAATTTAAATAATATATTTTATCTCAATATATTTGAGATGTTAAAATTTTAATAGGTAATCAATATAAAAATTTTATTGTGATATTTTACATTCTTTTTAGTACTATGTTCAAAATGCAGTACATATTTTACATTTACATCATAATTCAACCTGGACTAACTACATTTCAGTTGTTTACTAGTCACATGTCATTGGTGGCTGCTGAACTAGGCAATTCAGTTAGCAAATAGATGCTATTCATTCATTATTCCAGCCTGAGGAAAATAGCAAATAAAAACATTGCAACCAAGGTGTGATGCAAGTGATGAAGGGTATTTACAGAGAGACCAGCTAATTTTAAGAGACTGGGGAGGTTTTCCAAAAAAATTTTAAGCCAAACAGAGAAGCACAAAAGAGAGAGAGAATTTCAGATCAAGTGAATAATGTGTGATACATTGAGGCTCTTAAGTAAGTCCAGGAAAGGGAAGGACATGGGCTAGATACGGCAATTGATTATATATAGAGGACNTTCAGATGAAATAAGTTGTACTTTCTATTGAAACTATCTGTATATATGATCTTAATAATGCTTGAGAAAGAATGAAATATATTTATCTATATTTAATATTCTTTATCATAGAAATTCCTGTAGTGTCCAGTGTTAGAGAAGTATAAAATCTCATCTCATTAGCAAAAAAAATATATATTTTTTTTTACATATATATATATATATATATTTGCTGGGGGGTGAGGGTAGGCAAAGACTGTTTGGGAAGCAAGAGTCTTACAAAAATGATCAGGCCCACAAAAATTCCATTTGAGCTGCCAAATTTGCATTAGTCCCGCCCACAGTTTGAAATGTCACCCCACCCTCTCTTTGCCATCTGCACCACCACCTACTGATTCCTATGTCTCTAGTCTTAGAGAACAGAAGCATCTGCCTGTGACAGGCACATTTAGATTTGCCCCCCAAACACAGATTCCAATGAAAAATCTAAAAAATATATTAAAGAAAAGTCAGGATATATATTTATTTTAGAGTCAGAAGTGTACCATCATAAATGTTTCAGGGTAGTTTCTTTTTCCCTGATTTCTTTCATTTTATAAGCATATAAAAAAAGCACATAAAAATATTATCATGATGGATTTAAAATTACTTTGCTGGATTAGTAACATACAACTTCTGCAATTTTCTTTACTTGTTGCTAATTAAAGAATGCAGGTGTTTTCTACTGATTACTTGCCATTTATTAGGTGACTCCTTCAATACATATTTTGGCCATATGATAAATTTATGATCAATAAAATGTTTTCTGTATTCCTGAAGACCATAATCTACAGTAGTAGCAATCCAAAGGAAATATAATGAGTGGCATATATGAACATTTAAAATTTTCCAGTAGTCAGGTTAAAGGGAATAAAATTAGTGAAATTAATTTAAATAATATATTTTATCTCAATATATTTGAGATGTTAAAATTTTAATAGGTAATCAATATAAAAATTTTATTGTGATATTTTACATTCTTTTTAGTACTATGTTCAAAATGCAGTACATATTTTACATTTACATCATAATTCAACCTGGACTAACTACATTTCAGTTGTTTACTAGTCACATGTCATTGGTGGCTGCTGAACTAGGCAATTCAGTTAGCAAATAGATGCTATTCATTCATTATTCCAGCCTGAGGAAAATAGCAAATAAAAACATTGCAACCAAGGTGTGATGCAAGTGATGAAGGGTATTTACAGAGAGACCAGCTAATTTTAAGAGACTGGGGAGGTTTTCCAAAAAAATTTTAAGCCAAACAGAGAAGCACAAAAGAGAGAGAGAATTTCAGATCAAGTGAATAATGTGTGATACATTGAGGCTCTTAAGTAAGTCCAGGAAAGGGAAGGACATGGGCTAGATACGGCAATTGATTATATATAGAGGACAAATGTTCAAGATGCAGTGAAGAAAGGTACGATCATATGGTTAGGAATGAGGGCAAAATTTTAGCCAGAACATGAAGAGTGAATAGTTTTAAAAATGGATGAGGATTGGGAAGAAGAGGTTTCTCAGGCAAGATGTAAAGCTTAAAGCTGTGAAAAGAGCATGGCAACATGGGAAATATGAGGTAGTTCCTTTAGGCTGATAATTAGGGTGCTTCTGGAAATGGCAGGAAATGAATCCTGAGTCCTTTGGGGGCCAGATCACAAAGGGCATTGTTTGCCAGGATCAGTATTAACTTTGTGCCACAGACTTGCTGTTATTGAAGAAGCAAGCCAATGTCACCATTAGGTTGGCACAGCAGAGCCATCATTCTGCGTTGGACAGGTCCTATCAGTGAGCAGGAAGACTGTAGGGAAATGCCATTTAGAAGGCCCGTGATCTCTCAGAACTGCCTTATTTCTGTTCTCTGAGGAATATATGTAGTAATATTGGAATTCTTATTTGACTCTTGTGGGCTTCCCTGATGGCTCAGATGATAAAAAATCTGCCTCCGAGGCAGGAGACCTGGGTTTGATCCCTGGGTTGGGAAGATTCCCTGGTGAAGGAAATGGCAGCCCAACCCAGCATTCTTGCCTGGAGAACTTCACATACAGAGGAGCCTGGTGGGGCTACAGTCCCTGGGGTCTCAGAGAGTCAGACACAACTGAATGACTTTCACTTATTTGACTTTCCTGTTGATTCTGGCATATGGATCATCATGAAATTGCAGACTTTTGATTGGCACCATGTGTTAGGTTGGGCAGTGATAACAAAATATTATAGATTGGGTGGCTTCAAAAACATAAATTTGCTTTCTTGTAGTTCTGGAGGCTGGGAGTCCAAGATCAGGGTGCCAGCATGGTTGGGTTCTGGTAAAAGCTCTCTTCCTGACTTGTAGGTGGCTCCCTTCTTGCTATGTCCTCTCATGGAACAGAGAGAGATCTGATGTCTCTTCCTCTTCGTACCAGGACACACTCCTACTGGATAAGGGCTCTACCCTTATGAACTTGTTTAACCTTAGTCACTTCCTTAAAGACCATCTCCAGCACAGTCACATGGAGAGTTAAGGCTTCAGCATATGAATCTTGGGCTATAGCACAGCCCAAGTAGATCAAAACACTTAGCCTTGGATCCTACATAACGCCCTGTTTCCTGGCAGGGTAACAGGAAAAGTCCAAAATCTGAGCATGTCAGCCTCAAACCAATCTCAAATCTCTAATTTTTTCCCTTCATAAACCTATAAAGTGAACTGTTACATTTTCTTATATACCAAGCTATCATATTTTAGTTTCCAGAGTCTTGTAAAACAAAGAAAATTCTTGCTTCTTCATCCCTATATTGTTGCCTTGGTAACCTGGTACTTTATGACTTTAGCCTTTGTCACTTTGCCTTTTCTCATCTTAAAGTTCCAATGAAACCAATATTTTGATAATAGAACCTAGTATCCTAGAAGCTGGACACACATGAACACTTCTAAGTATGTTTGCAACTCTTTACTTGGACCTGATTGATATTTAGGTTCTGACTAGGTCTTGATAAACTGTATGAATTCTTCAAGGTCCTTTTTATTTGCCATCTACTAAACATTTTTCACATTTCATTCATTGGAAATGACTTCTCTTTCATTTGAACTTGGCATAACTTACTGGTATATTTTAAATAATAAAAGCTTTCATGTTTAAGTTTGTCTTATATTTTCTATAACAGGATTGCAATTTGCAACTGATACACTATAGTCTGGTTGGCAGTGAAAAGAATTGTAAAGGGAAAGCTTTGGCATTATGGTAGTAAAAATATATATGTTTGCCCTCCTTTGATAGTGGTCATAAAGGAGCTTGCTGATGAAAGGACATGTGATCAAAGAACTCAATGAAGTAAATGAGCAAGCTAAGGGACCACTAAATGTCAAACCCATAGAATGGGTTCTTAGACCCTAATGCAGGCATATCTTGTCTTGACAAAGGAATAATCATGAGGTCAGTGGGGCTCTAGCAGAGTGAGTAGCGTTTGGTGAGTGCATCAGAAATGTACTAAGGACCAGATGAAGAGTAGCCTCCTAGACCACAGTGAGAGATTTGGATATTATATTGTCAGTGTACTGTGAAATTATTGTAGGGCTTAAGCCAAGAGACATAATACGACGTATCTTGAAAATATCATATTGATGTTTGTGTGTGTGTGTGTGTGCAGAATAGACTTAAAGTAGGCAAAACTAGCATCAGGAAAAAACAGTTAAGACATTATCAGGCAAAAGATGATAGTGGCTTAGATTCAAATAGAAGCAGAAGACATGAGTGGGAAGCAATCAGATTTTGAACGTGCTTTAAATTCAGAGATGGTCAAACCTGGTAATGGACTTGAAATTAAGTAATTAGTTAAAGGGTGGAGTCAAGAATGAGGCTGAAGATTTTCGACTAAACAAGTGAGTAAGGTGAACATTTATTGAGATAGAAAAAGCAGGAAGAGGAATAAATGCAAGGGTAAGGAATATTATTTCCATTTTAGGTATGCTAGCTTCTTATTTATCTATTTTAATTGGAGGCTAATTACTTTACAATATTGTAGCAGTTTTGCCATACATTCACATGACTCAGCCATGGGTGTACATGTGTTCCCCATCCTGAGCCCACCTTTCACCTCCCTCCCCATCCCATCTAGGTATGCTAGTTTTGAGGGGGCATGTTAGTTTCAAGATTTCAATTTGTCATCCAAATGGAAATGCTGAGCAGACAATTGGGTATGCATGTTCAAAAGTGAGGTCTGGACTACAGATAGATATTTTTGAGATTTGGACTATGGATAGACATTTGTGGCAAAGAGGTAGCCACAGATTTATACACTGTTTGGAGGATACTTATTGCCTTCCACTGTGGGTCGGTTGGTCTCACCAAGTTTCTAGTGAGATGGGCTCTGATCTGTTGTTGCACCCTGCTGCTGCTACTGCTGCTAAGTCGCCTCAGTTGTGTCCGATTCTGTGCGACCCCATCGACGGCAGCCCACCAGGTTCCCCCGTCCCTGGGATTCTCCAGGTAAGAACACTGGAGTGGGTTGCCATTGCCTTCTCCAATGCATGAAAGTGAAAGTGAAGTTGCTCAGTTGTGTCCGACTCTTAGCGACCCCACAGACTGCAGTCCACCAGGCTCCTCCGTCCATGGGATTTTCCAGGCAAGAGTACTGGAGTGCACCCTGCTAACACTCTCTAAAGCTCTGCATTTCAAGCATTTGTGTTTGCTTGTGGAAAATCTCTGTTTCTACCTTTCACACCAACCTTCTATTCCCCTGGGGTACCTCCATCTAGACAACTCCTTTCCTTCTATGCTTGGGATAGATCACATAGGAGAATTCTCCAGTTATCTTTCAACCTTTTCTATGACTGCCCAGAAAGGTGAGTTATTGATTTCAAATATTTTCCATTTCTTCTGACACTTGTCTTGATATATATACAGTGTTTTTCAAACTCACACAATCTCATGGAGAATAGGAAAATATTTTTCTTTTTTCTCTCTTGTAATTTCTCCTTGCTGCCTACCTTCGAAACCTCTTTAAAACGTTTTCTTCTGCAAATACCACTTTACTTTCTTGATGTTTCTCTGTCTCACAGGGGCTCTAACACTCCATCTGAGAGGGCTGAAATCTTAGTATGCTTACAGAAATTTAAAGAATATAGAAAATCAGGACTTTCCTGGTGGTCTTATGGTTAAGACTCTGTGCTCCCAATCCAGGGGGCCTGGGTTTGATCCCTGGTCAGCTAACTAAATCCCACATGCTGCAACCTGACACAACTAAATAAATAAAATCGATATTTTAAAGAAAAGAACATATAAAATCCCTTTCTTTGTCAAAACACTTGGAGATTAGACAAGTTTCTTACAAGACAAATACCCCACAAACTACTTTTGGTTTTAAAAGCTGAGCAGTTATGTCTTTCTCTTTCCTTAACAACCCTAATTCCTTACCCCCTCTACCCTCCCTGCTCTAACCAACACACACAAAAATAGCTGATGAGGAGATTACAGAGGACAGAAAGGTAAAAGAAAAAAGCACTAACATATTTTAAAGGATTTTACATCTATCACATGAGTGTGCATGAAATTTTTTCAAATTCCTTTTAATATAAGTTCCATTGAACACTGATTTTGTTTTACTCTTTTTCTTTAATTTAAAAATATTTACTGAGTACTTACTATGTCAAGGCACTATCCCAGGTGCTATACAAATAAGGATAAAGAAGATAAAGATTTCCCTAGCCCCACTGAGTGCTAGGAAGAAAACACAGGACAATGGACTATCTAATATAGCAGTCAGGATGTTTCTTGTCTCAAGTTACCAGAAAAAAATTTTTTGGTCACTAAGGACATTTATTATCTCACATAATATGAATTCAGGGGCTAGAAAAGTTCCAGGATGATTAATTCAAAAGCTCAGTTGCCTCATTATTTATAGAAATGCTTTCTTCTTTGCCATTTTCAGCACGTTTGCCAGTATTTTTGCCTAGATATCCTCAGGATTTCAAAATAGCTGAGAGTGTCTCAGATGTTAGATATCCTGGGGTAGTAAAGGGAGCATTCTTTTTTTTTTTTTTTTTAAAGAGATACAATTTTCTAGAAGCACAATTCCTTGCCCCCATCCAGAGCTTCCTGTGAATTGTTTGATAGGCTTATGTTTTAAAATAACTGAGTCATGTCTTGGCATTGGGAAGGGTCTAGTCTCCCTTAAAGACTTTGTTCTAACAATTTTAGTGAATGTGAAGGTTCTGTTACCAAAGAAGAAAAACTTTGTAATAAGCAAATAAGAGTGTCTGCTACAGTGAATGGCTAGTTTGGAAAGAGTGGGAGCTCCAGGAAATCTCTCTGAGATAAAATCGAACCAAGATGTGACTGATGAGAAGGACACAGCCGTGTAGAAATCTAGGGGAAGAGTATTCTAGGCAAAGTGAAGACCAAGAGAAATGTTCCCAACATGGAGAAGTTTGATGTGCTTGACAAACGTATGAAAGACAGTGTGACTGAAGTTCAGAAAATATCAGGGAGGATGCATGAGAAGAGGGCCATGAAACAGGCACTAACTAACGCTACAAGATCCTGGAGGCTGCTAGGAGCTGGCTTTATTTCTGTTGGTAACTGGAAGTCATAGTAAGATTTTTAAGCCTGAGAAAATTTTAAGCCATTTTAAAATGGCCAGGATCCCACTGTTACAACCCCAGCATTTACTTAGTGCAAATACTGATACACAATATTGTGGAAGGTTCCTCTATCCACAAAAATACTGTAAACTTTATGTTTATTTTATTGTCATGACTAACATCTTGTCAAATGTAACATTTAGCTTTTAAAGAAAAAGGTGAAAAGTCAAAGTGTTAGTCGTATCTGACTCTTTGTGACCCTCTGCACTGTAGGCTGCCAGACTTCTCTGACTATGGGATCCTGTAAACAAGAATACTGGAGTGGGTTGCCATTTCCTACTCCAGGAGATCTTCCTGACCCAGGGATCAAACCCAGGTCTCCTGCATTGCTGGCAGAGTCAGAAACAGAATCTACATCTTTCATACTTAATCCAGTATCAAAGTGGTTGCCATATAGGGATGAATTACTGTGAGCCAAGAGTAAAAGCATTTTAAGAAGCTAATGAACAGGCAAGAAATGATAATAGTTAGGATAATAGTTGTGTGTGAAAGATGGTTAAAAGCACTCAGATGACAGGTTTATGTTGGGATGATGCTGATGTGATTTACTAATGGATCATTTGTCAAGGATATGGAAAAGAGAATCCAAACATCTGAGTGTGGTTGGAGCTTGAGCAAATGAGCTGATATTTGTAGGGAATTATTAAGAAGAAATTGATCCCATTGAGCTGGGGTTAATTAAAAAATCTTTTTTGGATATGCTGAGTTTGACATACCAGTTGTATCCTAGTAGTAATATAAATAGAGAGTTGGATATACAGCCTAGATATCTAGAAAGGGTTCTCAGCTGGCAATTTTAATTTGGGGGACTGAGTGAGATCACCTAGGACAAAGTTAGATGGAGAAGAGGGCTAACAACTTTATCCAAAGTCATGTAAATGAAAAATATTGCCAGCCATATCAGTAAACAAAGGATGTTGCAGCCATCACACCATCACAATACAGCTGCCCTGATGGTGGACCCTGATGGAACCCAGGATGGACACAAATGGGCTGCCCACTGCCAAGTTCATCTAGCAGTCAGCCACTGCAGCCACCCTCGCTGGTGCACCCTGATGAAACTCAGGATGAGAAAACACTGGATACTTGCCCCAGATAGCTTAAGTGCATATGAAAGGAATAATTTCAGTGAGACAAGAATCTTGTATCCTCCCATACATAGAAGAGCACTAGATTCCTTAACTTGAGATATCCAGCTTGCTTTAATCAACAGTAATCTTTTGATGTTCTTGCTACTTGTTTTTTTTTTTTGCAAAAAAAATTCTATATATCTTGACTCCCTCTACCTTGTCTCTTTGGAGCAGTCCCTCAGAATAAGCTGAACATTTTATCTTCCAGGACTATAAGTCCTCAGAATGTCCACCAAATAAAACATAACTCTCAACTTTTAGATTGTCTTTTTCTATATCAGCAGACAGGCACACTAAAATGTAGAGTTTTGTCAGATGAATAAAGTTTAGTAAAGTGACCTAGACAGTAGCTACCAATAAGGTTAAGAGTAAAATCAAGGTATTGTAACATCTCGGATATCTTTGAAGGAAGTGCTTCAGGACTGAGAGGTAGTCAGCTTTGTCAGTGCTGTAGAGTGGTGCAGTAAGAGAAGGAATTTGGGTTGACCAATGATTCAGCAAAATGAAGGTTGTTGGTGATGCTGACTATATAGTCAACTCTTATTTAAAGAGGTGAGTTAAAACAGTATTTTGGGTTTGCTTTATTTTCTGTCTCACTATTATCCCAAATTCCAATAGTGATTGACATCTGAAAGGTAAACAGTTTTAATATAACCCAATGTAAAACTATAACACAATATTTTCACTGTATGCGGCTGAGAGGTCGGGTATGTTCGGGCATGTCGTGACAAAAAGCCCCAGAAAAGGGTCGCAAAAGGCCACCGTCCAAACAGGAACCGGAAGCGGGTCAAACTTCTGGGAACCAACCCCATGGCCTGGCTCAATCAAGTGCCGACAGGGAGCCCTTAGACGCCAATCAGCCCGAGCTTCCATCCTCATATGGGAGGACCTGGCTTGAACGCCAGCCCTGACTATAAAACCTCCTTCTGTAACCGCCATACTTCGCAGACTCCCTTTGCTCCCTTGCCCGCTTGTCCCTGGGACTTCTGCCCCAGAGCGACCGCCCAATAAAGGTTTCCATCGACGGTCCTTAGAGGTGGCTTTTTCTTCCTGCAGCGTTTCTTACAGCGGCTTTAATGATTAGTCACTCGTGACGTGAAGTGAAGTTGCTCAGTTGTGTTCAACTCTTTGTGACCCCATGGACTGTAGCCTACCAGGTTCCTCTGTCCATGGGATTTTCCAGGCAAGAACACTGGGGTGGGTTGCCATTTCCTTCTCCAGGAGATCTTATCAACCCAGGGATTGAACCCAGGACTCTGGCATTGTAGGCAAATGCTTCTTTACCGTCTAAGCCACCAGGGAAGTCACTCATACACAGTTTGATTTAGCATACAGTTGGGACTAATTCTCCACACGTCACTTTGGTTTCTGTACATCCTGACAGCCTTTGTTCTGAACTACCTTCCCAAGGATGTCTGAACATACAGGGAATAATCTTCGAAACTGAAGAGTCTCTCTCTGGAGCAAAAATCTGGTTTATTTACTATTGCATGCAAATATATATAATGTCTCCTACCGGGGCAAAGGTCAGTCAGACTTAATGTTCATTTTAAAGGACTTGTTCCCTAAGCTCAGGATTCCTCTCAGTAACGTAACCCACAATGTATATGAATAACATTTGTGCTCAGTTGCTCAGCTGTATCTGACTTTTTGCAACGCTATGGACTGTAGCCCTCCAGGTTCCTCTGTCCATGTGATCTCCCAGGCAAGAATCCTGGAGTGGGTGTCCATTTCCCACTCCAGGAGATCTTCCCAACCCAAGGTTCCTGCATTGGCAGGTGGATTCTTTACCACTGTACCATCTGGGAAGCCCATGAATAACATCTACCCTGCTTCAAGTCTCCTTGCTGAAATTGGGACACAGACACAAACGTCAAGACTCTAATATTAGCTCATATAACAAGGAATAAAGCCCTCTGTCTTTGACACAGAAGTCTCATGTCTTTTGTCAGCAACCATGAAACTGTGGCAGGCCAACTTGTATGCCTGAAAGTATGATAAAATTTCCAGTCTATTTGATACATACATGTACCGCAGTGATCTAAGCTAAAGGTCATGAAAACAATGATTTCTTTCTAGCTTTTAATATTTAGTTCCCAATAATTCTCCATTTAAGTTTTTGCTCTATGAAAACTTACAAAAACTCAGCACTATCAAGCCTTAACTAAGTGATTTTAACTATTATTTCCTCTAGAAAAAGAGCTGTTAGTTGCAAACATTTGGTAAAATGAGGTATCTTGAAAAGACACAGAGTGTATACTATAGAAGGATTTCTAAAACTCTCTAGAGATTATACCAATGTTCGGGGTTTATATTCTACTTTTTTAAAACTTAGAAATACAAATGAAATTATTATCCTTTGAAGTTAACACATTTGTTTCTGTGAAGGGAAAAAAGTATTGCCATTCTGTGGTAATAAATATTGCTTCAATAATATATGATGATTTATTTTATCCGTTCTCACATACTCAGGATAATAAATTACAGAGCTAGAAGAACCTCAGAGAGCATAATTTCTAACTCCTACTTTTGCATATGAAGAAACAAAAACTCAGACATGCTAAGGGACTTGCTTTTGTTGGTTATAATACAGGAATGAATTGAGACTTCTGATTGTCAGGTAATTTCCACTTTCACACGTTGTTCCCTCTTTTCCCTCTTAATCCTGCAGTGCCAAGAAAAAGGAACATTTGGAAAAACAATGTATTTTTGAAGAGAGAAATAATGCAGCAGGAAAGAGAGAGAAAAAAGACTCCTCAGTCTCCACTGGCCTGCTATTTCCAGCAAATCCTATTTAAAACAAAAACCAACCAAACAAACAAACAAAAAACCCCCTCTCATCTGCTGGGTGGCATCACTGACTCGATGGACATGAGTCTGAGAGAACTCCGGGAGTTGGTGATGGACAGGGAGGCCTGGCTTGCTTTGATTCACAGGGTTGCAAAGAGTCGGACATGACTGAGCGACTGAACTGAACATCTAGAATTTCACAATTTTGCTTACTTAAAAAAAAATCGCTAGGAATTCAGATAAATTATGAGCAAATGATCAACACATAAGGGATGTTACTGGCATTGCAACAATCATTTATTCCTTTGATTAGTTCCCTGGACTGGTCAGTTGAGAGAATAAGGCAAATTTGTGATTATTTAGGATAAAAACTTAGGTGCTTGATATACAAACAATTTTTTCCTTTACAACATGTTTTTAGGCTTACATAGACATAGAGTAAGAACTATTTTCCAAGTGGAGACACTACAAGACATTTTAACAGACTGAATCAATTTAGGTTGGGTCTAGTTTGTCTACATTTAATTTTTTTTGCAGAGTAGATACTAATTTAAAATTTATATTTTTCTCTTAAGCACAATAACAATCTTTTATTTCATGTTCCAAAGTTGATTACAATTCCTCTTGAATCCACTGAAAAGTATATCAAGAAACTTCCACATCATTTTTTCCTTTTATGTGTACTCTTGTTTACAGCTCTGCTTGTGGAGCAGCATGACTTTAAGAATGATTGATTTCTATCTCTAACCAACCTTGAGAATTTTATTTTAAATCAACTCCAAAGAGTTTCTAATTTTACTCATACCTAGGAGCTATAAAGCAACACCATCTAATCAGCAACAGAAAAATATTATTCCACAAGTTCTCGATATTTGGCCGGTAACTAGCAGGTTTATCCACTGCCAGCTAAACAGTGAAAANGATTTAGCATACAGTTGGGACTAATTCTCCACACGTCACTTTGGTTTCTGTACATCCTGACAGCCTTTGTTCTGAACTACCTTCCCAAGGATGTCTGAACATACAGGGAATAATCTTCGAAACTGAAGAGTCTCTCTCTGGAGCAAAAATCTGGTTTATTTACTATTGCATGCAAATATATATAATGTCTCCTACCGGGGCAAAGGTCAGTCAGACTTAATGTTCATTTTAAAGGACTTGTTCCCTAAGCTCAGGATTCCTCTCAGTAACGTAACCCACAATGTATATGAATAACATTTGTGCTCAGTTGCTCAGCTGTATCTGACTTTTTGTAACGCTATGGACTGTAGCCCTCCAGGTTCCTCTGTCCATGCAATCTCCCAGGCAAGAATCCTGGAGTGGGTGTCCATTTCCCACTCCAGGAGATCTTCCCAACCCAAGGTTCCTGCATTGGCAGGTGGATTCTTTACCACTGTACCATCTGGGAAGCCCATGAATAACATCTACCCTGCTTCAAGTCTCCTTGCTGAAATTGGGACACAGACACAAACGTCAAGACTCTAATATTAGCTCATATAACAAGGAATAAAGCCCTCTGTCTTTGACACAGAAGTCTCATGTCTTTTGTCAGCAACCATGAAACTGTGGCAGGCCAACTTGTATGCCTGAAAGTATGATAAAATTTCCAGTCTATTTGATACATACATGTACCGCAGTGATCTAAGCTAAAGGTCATGAAAACAATTATTTCTTTCTAGCTTTTAATATTTAGTCCCCAATAATTCTCCATTTAAGTTTTTGCTCTATGAAAACTTACAAAAACTCAGCACTATCAAGCCTTAACTAAGTGATTTTAACTATTATTTCCTCTAGAAAAAGAGCTGTTAGTTGCAAACATTTGGTAAAATGAGGTATCTTGAAAAGACACAGAGTGTATACTATAGAAGGATTTCTAAAACTCTCTAGAGATTATACCAATGTTCGGGGTTTATATTCTACTTTTTTAAAACTTAGAAATACAAATGAAATTATTATCCTTTGAAGTTAACACATTTGTTTCTGTGAAGGGAAAAAAGTATTGCCATTCTGTGGTAATAAATATTGCTTCAATAATATATGATGATTTATTTTATCCGTTCTCACATACTCAGGATAATAAATTACAGAGCTAGAAGAACCTCAGAGAGCATAATTTCTAATTCCTACTTTCGCATATGAAGAAACAAAAACTCAGACATGCTAAGGGACTTGCTTTTGTTGGTTATAATACAGGAATGAATTGAGACTTCTGATTGTCAGGTAATTTCCACTTTCACACGTTGTTCCCTCTTTTCCCTCTTAATCCTGCGGTGCCAAGAAAAAGGAACATTTGGAAAAACAATGTATTTTTGAAGAGAGAAATAATGCAGCAGGAAAGAGAGAGAAAAAAGACTCCTCAGTCTCCACTGGCCTGCTATTTCCAGCAAATCCTATTTAAAACAAAAACCAACCAAACAAACAAACAAAAAACCCCCTCTCATCTGCTGGGTGGCATCACTGACTCGATGGACATGAGTCTGAGAGAACTCCGGGAGTTGGTGATGGACAGGGAGGCCTGGCTTGCTTTGATTCACAGGGTTGCAAAGAGTCGGACATGACTGAGCGACTGAACTGAACATCTAGAATTTCACAATTTTGCTTACTTAAAAAAAAATCGCTAGGAATTCAGATAAATTATGAGCAAATGATCAACACATAAGGGATGTTACTGGCATTGCAACAATCATTTATTCCTTTGATTAGTTCCCTGGACTGGTCAGTTGAGAGAATAAGGCAAATTTGTGATTATTTAGGATAAAAACTTAGGTGCTTGATATACAAACAATTTTTTCCTTTACAACATGTTTTTAGGCTTACATAGACATAGAGTAAGAACTATTTTCCAAGTGGAGACACTACAAGACATTTTAACAGACTGAATCAATTTAGATTGGGTCTAGTTTGTCTACATTTAATTTTTTTTGCAGAGTAGATACTAATTTAAAATTTATATTTTTCTCTTAAGCACAATAACAATCTTTTATTTCATGTTCCAAAGTTGATTACAATTCCTCTTGAATCCACTGAAAAGTATATCAAGAAACTTCCACATCATTTTTTCCTTTTATGTGTACTCTTGTTTACAGCTCTGCTTGTGGAGCAGCATGACTTTAAGAATGATTGATTTCTATCTCTAACCAACCTTGAGAATTTTATTTTAAATCAACTCCAAAGAGTTTCTAATTTTACTCATACCTAGGAGCTATAAAGCAACACCATCTAATCAGCAACAGAAAAATATTATTCCACAAGTTCTCGATATTTGGCCGGTAACTAGCAGGTTTATCCACTGCCAGCTAAACAGTGAAAACGATTTTTTACAGACATCAGTCATTTCCATGTTTAAATGAGAAGCAACAGCGTGGAGAGTCTGAGCACAGCAGTGAACAGCTGTTATGAAAGAGACAGTTTTTCTTTAAATTAGCACCACCAATATATCCTATTGCTAGTTAAGACCACTTCTGGTGTTTCCCAGTTTCATAAGACTTTTAAAGGTATTTGAATTTGTATAGTTAGGAAACCATGAGTAATCAAAGATTTCCTTATCTAAACCAACATATATTTGAACTCATCCTGATTTTTTTAATCAAGTGATCTTTCAAAGAATATGCGGAATAAGTAGTCACACTACATCTAACAGAGTTTGAGTATATCAATCGTGTTTATTCCAAGATTGAGTATACCAACATGTTTATTCCTTAACTTGCCAATAGATGTCACTTATTATTTAATAAGTGAGATTCAGTTTCACAGCACAGCTAAACTTAGATGTGGTTTTGTTAGGGGAAGCAAACTGACTGAAACTGCTGACCCTGGCCAGACACCATGGTAACCATCTGCATGAGTTGTTTTAGGACGGAAGGTCCTGGTAAGGAACACGGAACTAATAAGCCACCACCAACCGTAAGAGTTAGGGAAAGATCAAAAGGAGACACCGCATGTCTGACCACCTCCCAGAATCCTCGCTGGCATCCATCTTGGCTGAACAAGGCATGCATCACCAGGAAGGACTCTGAGTCAGAATGACTGGCTGAAGACAACATGGAAACTAATCCCATCATCATAAACCCTGAGACTGCAAGCCACAGAGCAGTTCTCCTGGGCTCCCTTATCCTACTCCTCTCCACCTGGGCACCCTTTCCAATAAAATCTCTTGCTTTGTCAGCACATGTGTCTCCTCGGACAATTCATTTCTGAGTGTTAGACAAGAGCCCACTTTCGGGCCCAGGAAGGAGTCCCCTTTCCTTCAACAGTTTCATTATTCATGAAGAGACAAACCAAAATGGATTTCTCAGAAAGCGTTTGTCAGTTAAAGTGAGTCTCTTTAAGTTCATCATACATTATCCTTCCATCTTAAAATCTGTGACAGAAAGTGCAGTGTTCTGACTTGCGGCCACTGTATACTTAATTCAAAGATTTGCTTACTCTGTCTTGTAAAGTCCCTTGCTTTCTTGATTGTATTTTGATGGCTCACTCCCAAGATAATCTTGCCAGCCTGTCATTTCTTTATGATCAAATATAAGTGAAAATACCTTAATAATGTTTTTCTGGCTTTCTTTAGGAAAACCTTTACCCATAACCACTTTGCTATGATTCACTCATGTTGGTTTGATGCCATTATACTATCCAGAAAAAAAAAAAATCCACAGCATTAACACTAAGTGACTGCATATGTATGTGTATTCATATCCATCTTTTAATATTTTGTATATTATGGACCATTTTTGTATTGAAGGAAATAAGAGTTAATCTTATTAAATTATGCTTAGTCAATTTCTAAAATACTGATAGATGATAAATATATGGCACTTAATGAAACACTATTATATTTCACCTGTGAAAATATAAGGGCTTTTTCAAAATTAAATGATCAAGGGAATTCCCTAAAATGAGAATTAGGAAATTATCTTAGCAAAACTATTTACAGTTTACCAGGATCTTAATAGACAATTATCTGCTCTAGACAACTTGTTTTTAAATCAAGCCTAAATTATCTGCAATAAACTCAAAGCCTAAATTATCTGCAATAAACTCAAAGGATAAAATAAGGATAAACTCAAAAAACTCAAAGTTTATTTACCTACAATAAACTCAAATTTACCTATTTTATTTAAACTTACCTATTAGCCTTAAAGGAGGGCAGGGTCACAAAGAGTTGGAGCAACTAAGCATGCTGCTGCTGCTGCTGCTAAGTTGCTTCAGTCGTGTCTAGCTCTGTGTGACCCCATAGACAGCAGCCCACCAGGCTCCCCCGTCCCTGGGATTCTCCAGGCAAGAACACTGGAGTGCATTTCTTTCTCCAATGCATGTAAGTGAAAAGTGGAAGTGAAGTCACTCAGTCATGTCCAACTCTTAGGGACCCCATGGACTGCAACCTACCATGCTCCTCCATCCATGGGATTCTCCAGGCAAGAGTACTGGAGTGGGGTGCCATTGCCTTCTCCAGTGACTAAGCATAGCACAGCACTAATCTTAATTTTCAAATTTGAAGCAAATTATTCAAAGTTAAACTGTCTTTGCAAAAGCATGCAGGCATTCTTTATCTCGTACCTGTGCTGAGCTATTCTTAGTCGCTGAGTCATGTCTGACTCTTTGGGATCCCATGAAGTGTAGCCCGCCAGGCTCCTCTGTCCATGGGGATTTTCCAGGCAAGATTACTGGAGTGGGTTGCCCTGCCCTCCTCCAGTGGATCTTCCCAACCCAGGAGTCAAACCGAGGTCTCCTGCATTGCAGGCAGATCCTTTACCAGCTGAGATATCAGGGAAGCCCTACCTACTCTTATTCAACTCCTAGTAATGTTAGTCTGTCCTAAGCACTTCTGTAAAATCAATCTTAAACTACAGGTATTGTACATTATTCTGTGGGAAAGCATTCAGTGTCAGATTTTCTCTTAGATGGAGGACAAAAGTCTTAGACATTCAAAACCCTTCATAATCTGAATCCAACCTTCTTCAAAACTTATTCCCTTCTGTACTCTTTCTGTACTCTTTCATGGATTTTAATAGCTTACAGAACTAAACTGCAAGTTATTTGCTACAAATAGCTATTATAAGTTATTATAGTTATAATAGTTATTATAACTAAATAACTTATAGTTATTATAAGTTATATAGTAATAATAACTATACAAGTAGTTATTATAAGTTATTATAAGTTGTCACATGCTCTTTTTAATCTTTTGATATATGTTTGTTTGAGGCAACACTAGCTGAAGCAGTGATAATAAACACACCATGCATTTTTTCCAATTTGCAAAAATGTTGTCTAATATATAGTTACGTTTTATTTCTTAAAAACTCTGTGATGGGACTACCATAGTTGGAATTATCTTCTATTTTTACATCAAGAAACTGAAGCTCAAAAATTTGCATCTGCTTGGTATCACTTAAGTGGCAGAGTCAGAAACAGAATCCACATCTTTCATACTTAATCCAGTGTTTGTTTTTTCACACTAGGAAACTGCCTCAGTATCATGTTATCATATAAACACCTTTTAGNATTATAAGTTATTATAGTTATAATAGTTATTATAACTAAATAACTTATAGTTATTATAAGTTATATAGTAATAATAACTATACAAGTAGTTATTATAAGTTATTATAAGTTGTCACATGCTCTTTTTAATCTTTTGATATATGTTTGTTTGAGGCAACACTAGCTGAAGCAGTGATAATAAACACACCATGCATTTTTTCCAATTTGCAAAAATGTTGTCTAATATATAGTTACGTTTTATTTCTTAAAAACTCTGTGATGGGACTACCATAGTTGGAATTATCTTCTATTTTTACATCAAGAAACTGAAGCTCAAAAATTTGCATCTGCTTGGTATCACTTAAGTGGCAGAGTCAGAAACAGAATCCACATCTTTCATACTTAATCCAGTGTTTGTTTTTTCACACTAGGAAACTGCCTCAGTATCATGTTATCATATAAACACCTTTTAGCATCATCAACCTTACTATTAAAAAAAAAGGAAAAGACAGGTGACGAATCAAAACATAAATGTAAATCAATATCACCAATTAACTTATATAATTACATATTTACTAATATAGCTTTAACAGAATAGCTAAAGCAAATACAAAAACAGATTAAAAATAAGTCAGTCAGTTCTTCTGACCATGGACTAATATACACTGTGTAGATGTGGCATGAAATTAAAAATCTATATGGTTTGATAATTCAGAAAACAGGATTTTTAGATATGTCATATCATTGGGAAGTTTTATGATCCTATGAATGTAAGAATTAGAAATGAATAATAAGCAAAAATGGGCATAAACTTTAAGACTGTATGGTAAGATATGAGGATTTGATGACTTTTAACAGACTCCTTTTCCTAGTATGTCAAGGAGTACGTCAAGGCTGTATATTGTCACCCTGCTTGTTTAACTTATATGCAGAGTACATCATGAGAAACGCTGGACTGGAAGAAACATAAGCTGGAATCAAGATTGCCAGGAGAAATATCAGTCACCTCAGATATNGTGTCTCTTATATTGTCTCACTTACAGGGTCATCATTACTATCATTCTAAATTCCATATATATGTGTCAGTATACTATTATTTTCTTTAACTCACAATACTGAATGTACCATACTAACAAAAATTAATCTAAAAATATTTACACCAATAAATGATTGTTTAAATGGCTAAAGACTCCTTTATTAACCAAATAATGAATTATTGAGGATAGTTGGCAATTCTTCTTTGTGATAAGAATATTTCACACTTCTCATTTCAGTTTCTGGGTTGGATTAACATACTAGTATCATGAGAAGGTAAAGCAAAACTTGTAAAGCAGGGGTTGGCACACTTCTTCCTCTAAAGGTACAAAGAGAAAAAATTTTCAGTGTTGTATGCCATAATGTTTCTGTCCTGACTATTCAACTCTGACATTGTACTGCAAATGTAGCCAAATACATGTTAAAAAATTGGTGTGACTGTGAGCCAATCTAACTTTGCTTACCAAAGCAGGCAGTGGGTGAGATGTGCCCTATGAGTCACAGGAGAAATAAAAAAGGATATTACGGTAACTCCTTATTTGTGTCAGGCAGAATTTTCTCACTACAAGGCTAACAAAAAACTATGAAAATAAATTGGATGCTGAAGGTCATCTGAGACATCCATCAAGTAGTCTCACTGTCCTCACTGATAATAAATAAAAGTTATACACTTAGATATAAAAAATTAATTTATTTTTGAATTTCTACTTACAGGAAGATGGAGTAGATTCTTTTTCTCTTATCTCTCACTAATTACAACTAAAAATCATGGACATTACGTATAAAACAAAAATAGCAATTCTCAAAGGTAGAGAGAAGAGGCAGATCAGCTAGTTATCTTGGGACCAGAAAAAAAAACAGCATGATATTAAAAGCATGGGTTTTCTTTCAGCCCCGTATATCCAAGACTGCATGCTGGAAAAGTGGTAACCTGGAAATACAAATAGGAGCAGACAAAAATAACTCCAACAAAAGCTTGTGCTCTCCAGCCCAAAGATCAGGAAATGGGCAGCTTAGCTACAGAGAAATGTTTTAAACAATAAATAACTACTCCAGCCAGACATCAGAGAAAAAAACTATGGCCCCAACTCGGCCTCTGACCCCAGCAAAGGTGGAAGAAAGTTATCTCTAGACTGTAACAAATTTCAGCAACCCACTTCTGGAATGGTGCCAGAGAAGACCAAGTTGGAAGCTAAGACTTCATCTCCACTGAGCAATAAAGAACTCCTTTCCCACAGTATCCATGGAGACCATGGGGAGGAGGGCCTCCCACCACTACCTGCCTTGGCTAGGCATCCCTTCTCCTCCCTACCAAGGTGAATGGCAGGTGAGGACTGGTGAAGAATTAGGACTTTCCCCTAAACCCAGTGATAATGAGATCACTCTTTCTGCCCTGATATCACTGGAGGCCAGGATGCCCACTCACACTCTGTAGACTGGAAGCATTCCTAGGCAGGGTCGTGTTAGCAGAGACCTAGAGGGGAACTGGAATTCCACTCCTACCCAGCAGGAAAAGACACTCCCTAGTCTCCCTGGAAGCTGAGTAGGAAATTGGACATCTATTTGGCAGTTACAAGAGGGCACCTCTTTCTTCCCCTGCTCCAGCAGTGCCAGAGAAAGCCAATTTCTTGGCAGAGATTTGTGTGAAATCTAGAGTCTCATAAACTTAATACCTTAGATGTACAGGTTTTAAGTTTGTAAACATCACATCTCATATTGATAAATAGGAAAATCACAATTTAAATTTAAAAAGAAAATAAACACTGAAATGACACATTAGAAATATGTAAGATTTTAAAGAAGGAATTTTAAAATGCTTCAACCCGTATTATAAAAATGTTGGAAACAATGAAGAAATGGACAGTTTCAGAAAAGAAAGTCTCAGCAAAGAAATAAAAGGAAAAAAGAACCAAATGGGAATTTTATGGCATGCAGTAACTGCCATAAAGAAAACTCAACAGCAGAAGAGAGAAGATTGAGGAAAGAATTAATGGTGTCTAAGATGGAATGATATATATTAGCTGTTGGAAAAACAGAAAGAAAAATAGATCCCATATGATCCAGCAATCCCAATCCTGGGCATATATACAGAGAAAACCATAAATCGAAAGGATACATGCACCCAATATTCATTGTAGCACTACTTACAATGGCCAGGACATGGAACCAGCCAAAATGTTCATCAACAGAGGAATGGCTAAAGAAGATATGGCACATAAATACACGGTACAAATGAGCCTACTTGCAAAACAGAAGTTGAGTCACAGATGTAGAAAGCATCTGTGGTTACCAGGGGAAAAAGGTGGAGGGAGCAGGAAGGATAAATTGTGAGATTGAGTCTGACATATACATATTGCTAGACTTCCCTGGTGGCTCAGACAGTAAAGTGTCTGTCTACAATGCGGGAGACCTGGGTTCGATCCCTGGGTCGGGAAGATCCGCTGGAGAAGGAAATGGCAATCCACTCCAGTACTATTGCCTAGAAAATCCTATGGACAGATGAGCCTGATAAGTTACAGTCCATGGGGCTGAAAAGAGTCGGACATGACTGAGTGATTTCACTTTCACTTTCATATATAGAATAGATATAAGAACCCAGTGAATAGCCCAGGGAACCCTATTCAATGCTATGTAATGACCTTCATGGGAATAGAATCTAAAAAGAGTGGATGTATGTGTATGTATAACTGACGCACTCTATTGGACAGCAGAAACACAACACTGTAAATCAACTGAACTTCAATTTGTTGTTCAGTTGCTGAAGTTGTGTTCAACTGTTTTGTGATCCCATGAACTAGCCCCCCAGGCTCCTCTGTCCAAGGGATTTCCCAGGCAAGAATTCTGGAGTGGGTTGCCATTTCTTTCTCCAGTGGATCATCCCAACTCAGGGACTGAACCTGTGTCTCCTGCACTAGCAGGCGGATTCTTTACTACTGATCCACCAGGGAAGCCCATACTTCAACATAAAATTAAAAAAAAACACACCCCCGGCCCCATCAACATCACCTTGGGAACTTGTGGGATAATAACAAAAGATCTAACATTTCTATCATTCCAGGAGTCTTGAAAGGAAAGTAGAAGAGAGGGCAGGGCTGAAAAAGTACTAAGACATAATGACTGAAAAACACGATCTAAAATAACAAGGAACTTTCAAAACTCCGTGTTGCTGCCTGCTGCTGCTAAGTCGCTTCAGTCGTGTCTGACTCTGTGTGACCCCATAGATGGCAGCCCACCAGGCTCCCCTGTCCCTGGGATTCTCCAGGCAAGAACACTGGAGTGGGTTGCCATTTCCTTCTCCAATGCATGAAAGTGAAAGGTGAAAGTGAAGTCGCTCAGCGTCTCCGACTCTTCGCGACCCCATGGGCCGCAGCCCACCAGGCTCCATAGCAGAAAACTAAACTCAAAAAGAAAATGAACAAAAGACATGAGAGCTAAGTTAAGGTAAGTCTTAAATAGTTTAATTTCCTCCCAATCCAGCTGGAAGTCTGAGAGTCCTTAAAACAAAAAGAGGAACTGCTTCATTCATTTTGGATAACGGGGAGTTTTTAAGCTCATAGAAACTGCACTCATTCAAATACACCCCCACAGGGTAGATACATGACTTAAAGAGCTCTCTTTCTGCATATCAATTACTTTTGGTGTCAACACCTTTAAAGTGGGCTGGTTTCCCCTGTGTTTCCTTTTAGAGGATTGCATTTATTGACTATAAAAGGCTGATGACAATACCAAAAAGAACAGTGGTTCCTACCATCACATTTTGCTGTGACTTAATGGAAAAAAATTATGAAGAAATCTTTATTTTATACAAGAATACCCAAGACTATATGACACAGCTCTGGTTCTCTATCACACGTCTATCATATCAGCATGAAGGCAGAGCACTGATAGAGACTTCATGCAGGGTGATTCTCGTGGCGAGCAGCTATCTGTCATATATTATTTAACACTGCTTTCTTTGGTTAAATTCAGTCATGTATTTATTTCTACTGACAACTCAGTGTATAGCAAGCCTTGATAAACTCTGTGGGAGGTAAATATTTGAGTTTCACAAACATAGTCACAAGCATAGCAGACTAAATAATTCCATAAGGATTCTCTGACAATATTCTTAAAGTTACTATATATAATTAGTTAAAAGTCAGCTCTAAACAAGAATTTAGTTAACAAATACACCGATAGTTTTCCCTTATATATAATAAATGGTCTAAGTTAGAAGAAGTATTTATTATATATATGACCAAAATATATGTTTTTTAAAGAGACAATCACTGTCTCATATGCAACTACATACTTATTCCCCTTTGGGCTACTGAGAGTTCTTTCAATACTCAATACTCAATATATTTATCAAATGAATGGATTTGTATGAGTAATATTCACCTTCCTTGAAATATTTACCCTACATTTAGTTACCACTTTTAAGGACTATATTCTGCAAATTTACCATTGGAATGAAAAGTAACTCACTTCTTACTATGCTTTGAGCCTTGATTAAAAAGAAAAAAAAAAAAAAGGGGGAAGAGAAAAACAGTCCTAGGCAGCCTAAAACTGGTCTGACATTGACAGCTGGGACTTACTGTTGTCAGAAACTGGCCTGGTGCTTACAGCTAGACCATGCTGTCCTGTTGAATATTAGACATTCTTATAGAACATCAACATCAGACAAGACCACACTGAAACAAAACAAGGTCACTTCATAATTTTATTTAAACGGACCCATCAAGGTCTCTATGTCACCTACAAACTAGTGAACACCTTTTTCCAAAAAATATGAGTAACATCTTTTTAACTAATTACTGTTTTATTATTCTAATTGGTTCTCACTATAGATTTTTTATTGAGATATTCCATTTTAAAATTGTCCCCACTTTCCTTTTTCTAAAATCATCTCTAAATCAGATGTGTCCTGGATTGTCAGGGGACTTGAAGGTATTTGATAACACCTCTCTTTTACCCTTTGAAAAACCGTAAACCTACCAAATAGCTGAAAGAACAGAACAAAAACAACCATAAACCCTTCATCTAGATTCAGCTGTTGTTAACATTTTGCTATATTTGGTTACCTGTGTGTTTATGGCTGTGCATATGCATATATATTTTTAATATATACATACATATATATATATTTAAACTGCAGATTTATTCCTAGTTAACTATGTTTCTCCTAAATATAAAAAGAATTTCCTAAATAACACAACACCATTGAGTTAGGCAAAATCATGCTTCCCTCCTACTCCACCATTCCAAAGTTCTACTCTTAGAATTTATAAATAATTACCTAACAGTGAAAAAGAGACTTTGCAGATGTGATTAAATTAAAGACCTTGGGATGGGGAGTTATTCTGGTTAATCTGAGTGGGCTCAGTCTAATTACATGGATTCTTAAAGGTATAAAGCCTTTCCTGTTGTGGTCCGAGGTAGGTGTGATTTCAAAATGAACAGTTAGAGCGATGCGATATTTGCTAACTTAGAAGATGGAAGAAGACAGCTCCCTAGCCATTGAATGCTGGTGACCTCTAAAGGCTCAAAGAGCCTCCAGAAAGGAATGTAGTTCTGTCAACACTTCAATTTTAGCTCAGCTAGACCCATGTGGGACTTCTAACCTACAACTCTTTAAGATAAAGAATATGTATTATCTTTAATCAAGTTTTGGGCAATCTGGTACAGTAGCAATTTAAAAAATTTTACTATTTTCACCTGTAAAAAATTAACAATAATTCCCTGTAATCAATACATAGTTCACATGAAAATTTTCTCTAATTATCTCCAAAATGTCTATCAAAGCTTCCCCCCATGCAGATCCAGGATCCCGTGAAAGTTTACATGTTAACAATATTGTTTTGTCTCTCCAGTCTCTATTATCTAGAACGATAGCCTTGTCTTTGTTTCTCATAACACTGACTGCTTTACTGGAATCTTCAGTAAAGCAGAAGGTTCCTCATTCTGGATTTGTCTGGATCCTTTTCACATGATTGGATTCCAGTTAGATAAATTTTGGCAAGGATTCTTCATAGGAAATGACATGTACCTTCTATTGCTTCAAGTCCTTGCAGGGATTAAGTCATTTAATCTTCATAATTGTCCCATGAGATAAGGACCACTATTTTCCCTATTTTAAAGAAAAGGAAACTGAAGCACAGAATTAGTAAACGCAACTTCTCAAGGCCACAAAGAATTTATAGAAGTCTTAGGATTCAAATGCAGGATTTTTGAATCTAGAGCTCTTATTTTTAGCCATCACTCTCCTAGAACCCATGTACTCTTAAGACAGCTAGGGTGATACAATAGTTCTAGAAGCTGGAGAAGGCAAGGGATATTCTACCAAGAGCTAGTATAAAGGAATTCAACCCTGTCCATACCTTGGGCTTTATTCAATGATACCCATTAGACTTCTAAACTATAGAAATGTCAATGATAAATTTCTATTGTTTATAAGACAGGAAACGTGTGGCAATTTGTTATAGCAGATAAAAAGTTCATACAGAGATTAAAGGAGATGTGTAAAGGCAATGATCATAATGCTTATCTGAAGTACAGGCCTATTCCCTAAATATTATATATTTTTATTATTATTGCTTTTATTATTTATCATTAATGATGTCATTCTGAATGTCTGAGAAAACTTCAAAGAGCAGTTGTAGCCTAAACTGGTCTTGAAATATTGATAAGCTATAAATATTAGGAATTTCTAGGTAGAAGGAAAAATGTTGGCAAAAATATGACAATGGAATAACACAGGGTTTACTAAGTGCTAGGTTTTGTTGGTCCTTCAATAACAAACTTCGTCCTGTTAGAAACTTTTACAGTTGTTGTTATATTGGAAAATTTGTTTTAAGAGTTTAATCTACTATGTAATTAATTGACAGAGGAAGTTTAAGAAAAAGATACTAATGCTAGTACTGAGATTGCAGCATGAACTAAGGCAGCAAGTAGAATGAGGAATAGGATGAAGAATACAAGTTCCTGAAGGTCAGCATTGTGCCTTCCTTTCTTGGGCATATCTAAGAGACGATGCAGCCTCTGATCACTGAATATATACTAGTTTAACAAGTGGAAAAAAGGTAGGAGAAAAGCTTACAAAGATACAGCACATCTCCAGGTCAATTGTAAATCTTCCAAGTTCTGGGTTTACATCTAACATCTTTCTTTAAGTCTCAGGGTCTAGATCAGTGTTTCCACCAAAGCTCAAAATAAGATGTATTTTTGAAGAAGTGATAATCAGATCTTTAAGTGTGGGCAAACAAAATATTAGCATATAATATCAGTTTAATTCAGTTGCTCAGTCGTGTCCAACTCTTTGCAACTCCACAGACTGCAGCACGCTAGGCTTCCCTGTCCATCACCAACCCCTGGAGCTTCCTCAAACTCATGTCCATTAGTTGATGATGCCATCCAACCATCTCATCCTCTGTCATCTCCTTTTCCTCCCACCTTCAGTTTTTCCCAGCATCAGGGTCTTTTCCAATGAGTCAGTTCTTCTCATCAGGTGGCCAAAGTATTGGAGTTTCAGCTTCAGCATCAGTCCTTCCAATGAATATTTAGGACTGATTTCCTTTAGCATGGACTGGTTGGATCTCCTTGCAGTCCAAGGGACTCTCAAGAGTCTTCTCCAACACCACAGTTCAAAAGCATCAGTTCTTCAGTGCTCAGCTTTCTTTATAGTCCAAATCTCACATCCATACATGTGAGAAACCATAGCTTTGACTAGACGGACTTCTGTTGGCAAAATAATGTCTCTGTTTTTTAATATGCTGTCTAGGTTGGTCATAGCTTTTCTTCCAATGAGCAAGGGTCTTTTAATTTCATGGCTTCAGTCACTATCTGTAGTGAATTTGGAGCCCAGGAAAATAATGTCTCTCTCTGTTCTGTTGTTTTCCCATATAGCATACATTGTATACTACATGTATACTATATACAATGTATAGTATACATTGTTTCCCCAAATAGCATACAGTATACATGATCCAGTGATTTCTATGGCTTCCCAGAACCTGAATTTTGACCTTATCACTTCTTGACCAGTGTATTTATGCTGTACCACAGTTATCTAATTAGAAATATTAAGCAACTAGTATTTATTAACATGTTTTAAACCAGAAAATACATCTATCTCCAACATTACTGTGATTATTAACCAAATGTTTCTTGTACATCTCAGAAGGCAGACACTGAAGATATAAAAGTATTTGAAATAATTCAGAAAAAATTATAATTTCTATATCAGCAAGGATTAATATCCTTTTGTTTGTTCCTAACAAAAGAATCATGAGCTGTTTTCCACCCATTAAATCATTTGATTTTATACTCAGTCCTGTAACAGTTTCCAAATGTCATGAAGCTTTAATATGGTATTTGTTTGTGTGCATGTGCATATATTGGGAAAGGTGTATTTGCTAATAAATTTAAGATAGCATGGGTGCATTTTATATGGCATATAACCTGAGAACTGTGAAACATTGTCATGGTTACCTGCAAAGCAGCAGGATGTATGTGGGTGAAAGACAAGATTCAAATAGTGTAAGAATAGGCTCTTTAACAGAGACCAAAAATTATGGACAAAGAGAGGAAAATGGAGAAAGTGTGCAGCAAGTGTGAGCAGACCAGGATTCAGCTGATTTAAAACAAGGCACTGGTTAAATAATTCTTTTCTGTACTTATGATCTGATAATTTTGTATATATGTGTGTGTATGCTCAGTCACTAAGTCGTGTCCAACTCTTTGCAACTCCCTAGACTGTAGCCAATCAGGCTTCTCTGTCTTTAGGATTTTCCCAGGCAAGAATACTAAGCGGGTTACCAATTCCTTCTCCAGGGGATCTTTCCAACCCAGGGATTAAACCCACATCTCCTGCATTGGTAGGCGAATTCTTTACCATTGAGCCACGTGGAAAGCCTGATGTGATAATTATTTGCTTCAAATCACCTTATCTCAGAAATTGTTTTCTTCACAGAACTGAAGAACATGAGTGTAAATTTAAAAGATACTATAGTCAGAAAAAATTTTTTAAGAAAATGATGAATGTTTTCATTAGGGCAAGATGAATGTTTTCATTATGGTCCTCTTACTTCAGGTATTTTGAGATTATTAAAAATCCATCCTACAAACAATACCTTCAACCAAGAATATTGTCAATTTTTGCATTTAAAGCACTTGGCAATGATAACTTGTTCTTTATGAAACTTCTCCTGAAAAATAAAATTTCTTTCAATACAGTTGAAATTTGTTGACCTTTGAATAATGCACAGATGAACATGCCTACAATTTATACGTGGTCCTGGTATCCACATTTCCTCGGCGTCTACAGAGTCAACCAACTTTGAATGGTGTGGCACTGCAGTATTTACTATTGAAATATATCCATGTATAAGTGCACTCCTGCAGTTCAAACCCATATTGTAAGGGTCAACTTGTAGTTATTAAATGTTACTTGCTTGGATTCTTCAAAATCTACTCTGATATGTCACTTGTAAAAATTTGTTTCATTTTGTTCCTTACTTTTTGATGCTTTCAAATTGTGGTGCTGGAAAAGGCCCTTGAGAGTCCCTAGGACAGCAAGGAGATCAAACCAGTCACTCCTAAAGGAAATCAACCATGAATATTCATTGGAAGGACTGATGATGAAGCTAAAGCTCCAATATTTTGGCTACCCGATGTGAAAAGCTGACCTACTGGAAAAGACCCTGATGCTGGGAAATATTGAGAGCAAGAGGAGAAGGGGGTGACAGAGGATAAAATGGTTGGATGGTATCATTGACTAAATGGACATGAGTTTCAGCAAACTCTGAGAGATTGTGGAGGAGAGGGAAGGCTGGTGTGCTGAATGTAGTTCATGGGATCGCAAACAGCTGGACATGGCATTAGTGAGTGAACAATAACAACAACTTTTCAGCAGCTTGGTCAAAGTGAAATATTCTCTTATTATTTTTACAGTCCTCTATGAATTTACAGGAAAGAGAAAATGATTATAAAGACCTAGTTTTTAAAATCTAGATAACCCAATATTAAATTCAACAAATATCTATCTAGCCCTTAGCAAGTACTAATCTAAGTAGTGGAACAACACAACTAATAAAATATGATGTCTGACATCTGGAATTTCACAAGACTGAGAAAAATGTCACACGCACGGAAAACACAAGCAGACAAATAAAATAAGGCCCGGCTGAGGAACAAAGGGACTGCAAGCCAGAATACAAAGAGCAATTAAAAACAGACCAAGTTTGTCAACAAAGAGTATTCAAAACATAACTAAGACACAAGATTTCTTTATTATTCCTATAACAATTGTGAGAATTGGTATTTAAAATAAGTTTCTAAATATCCTACTTTAGTAATAACAGACAATGAGAAACATCATGCAACCCAAAGAAAGCAGCAAATCTTTTATGAAAGATGTCGATCCCTTCAATCCTGTTGTTCTATTTTAACTTTCCTAGTTCTGCAAATAATCTTAATTTGTATAATTTTAATAACTGGAAATTATTTTGTTTCTCTTCCCATAGATTTATAATTTAAAAAATATATACACAATATAAACATAGGTTAAATTACTCAATACAATGAAAGCAAGTTTTCTGTCAAATACACAACTTCATGACATAGGATCAGATTTATGAAGCTGTTATTTTCATGAAGTTTAGTTAAGTCTCTCCTAATAAATATTTTAGTATCATCATCTCTGTGGTTTAAATTGATGCTAAAATGTATAAGAATAAAACTGTTTAGAAAGGAGCCATGGTTTTCTTATACTCAGAAGAAAACCCTCAAGCTGAAGAAACACAATTTTTCCCCAATTAAAACAGAGCCAATTATGTTTTGTGATGTATCCATGCCTCCTTCCAATTCTTCTATATGCCCGTGGAGTAAAAATTTCCACTTATCTGTGTCAGAATTTACTAATGTGGATTCCATATAGTGCTTCATCAATCAACAGCACTTTAGCTCCAAGGGTAAAATGAGGACTAAAATGTGTTTCACTGATTTTTCAAATAATATCACTTTTATGACATGTTAAAGAGCAGGCAGTAACTCAGATTAAGTTAGGGAGCTCAAAGTAAGAACCAATAAAAGTAAACAGCCTCAAACGATGGTATAATTTAGCTCATAAAAATATTACAACTGCCTTTCTCTGTCCATTTCCCTAGAATTAAAAAATAAATCTTAAGAATATGAATGTAAAATCTCAGTCTACTGACCCCAAATCTGCAAAAGTGTTGTGAACATGCTGTGAACAAAAGCAAATCTATCACTGCACAGGAGGTGCTCTCTAATTTTCATAATTGGAAAAAGATTCAGAGAGCAATATGAACATTTGCAAAGGAGAGAATCTTTTCTTATAAGCTGTTGGTGTGGCATCTCTTTAAAGTGAATTGAGCTGTCATTCTTTTATTCTATAAATAAAACCTTACTGTTTTAAAGCCAGCTGGTTTACCTCCTCAGAATACAATTTATAATGGAAAAAGGATTTTTTTCTTGAAGAATGAGATTTTCTTATTTAATAACACTGTCTTCTAATTCTTGCTTTGTCTCTCCAGAATATGCAATAAGAAAGAATTCTATGATAACCAGAACAATTTTTTTCAACTAATAAATATTTTACAATACACTTGGTATTAAAATTTTAGAGGTAAAATAAATTTAGAACTCTCTTGATCTAGATGCTCAATTTTACAGGTATTAAGTTTGAGGTCCGCAGACGTTCACTGGTCAAGATCTCCTATAAGAGTCAGAAATGACACTAGGGCTGAGACCTTCTGTTAAATTTTT
>SJYW01012670.1:714469-729217 GCA_006410735.1 Raphicerus campestris
GAGAGAGAGAGAGAGAGAGAGAGAGCGCATGGGCAAGAGAGACTGCATTAGCATAAGAATAAGAGAGATCAATTAAAGGATATACTTTGGCAAAATAATGGATTCACTATACTGGTTCCAAATTGGGAAAGGAGTATGTCAAGGCTGTATATTGTCACCCTGCTTATTTAATTTATATGCAGAGTACATCATATGAAATTCTGGGCTGGAAGAAGCACGAGCTGGAATCAAGATTGCCAGGAGAAATACCAATAACCTCCCATACAGACGACACCACCCCTATGGCAGAAAGCAAAGAAAAAAATAAAAAACTAAAGAGCCTCTTGATGAAAGTGAAAGAGGAGAGTGAAAAAGTTGGCTTAAAACTCAACATTCAGAAAACTTAGATCATGGCATCTGGTCCCATCTCTTCATGGCAAATAGATAGGGAAACAGTGGAAGCAGTGAGAGAGACTTTATTTTCTTGGGCTCCAAAATCACTGCAGATGGTGATTGCAGCCATGAAATTAAAAGACACTTGCTCCTTGGAAGAAAAGTTATGACCAAGCTAGATAGCTATTTAAAAGCAGAGACATTACTCTGTGGACAAAGATCAGTTTAGCTGAAGCTATTGTTTTTCCAGTAGTCACGTAATGGATGTGAGAGTTGGATCATTAAGAAGGCTGAGCACTGAAAATTGATGCTTTTGAACTGTGGTTTTGGAGAAGACTCTTGAGAGTCCCTTGGACTGCAAGGAGATCCAACCAGTCAGTCCTAAAGAAAATCAGTCCTAAATATTCATTAGGATTGATGCTGAAGCTGAAGTTCCAATACTTTGGCTACCTAATGCGAAGAACTGACTCATTAGAAAAGACCCTGATGCTGGGAAGGAAAGGTTGAAGGTAGGAGGAGAAGGGGAAAACAGAGGATGAGATGGTTGGAGGGCATCACCAACTCAATGGACATAAGTTTGAGCAAGCTCTGGGAGATGGTGAAGGACAGGAAAGCCTAGTGTGCTGCAGTTCGTTGGACTGAAAAGAGTCCAACACGACTGAGTGACTGAATAAGAACAAGAATGGTTAAGAAACTGGTCCCTGGTGGCTCAGAGGTTAAAGCGTCTGCCTCCAATGCGGGAGACCCGGGTTCGATCCCTGGGTCGGGAAGATCCCCTGGAGAAGGAAATGGCAACCCACTCCAGTATTCTTGCCTGGAGAATCCCATGGACAGAGGAGCTTGGTAGGCTACAGTCCACGGAGTCACAAAGAGTTGGACACGACTGAGCGACTTCACTTCACTTCAATTCACAGAAGTTAAGGCAGGTCCTAAGATGACAGTTATACAGCAGGCCTAAAAGGTATAAAAAATTAATAAACAGAAATCTTAAATTAAAAGAGTAAGGGGACTAGATCTGTGAGTTCTCATGCCCAGCTACAATAGCAGGGCCCAGTAGGAAGAAGAAAAACTCCTTCCCTGGCAACGACTCAGCCAATGAAAAGCCATGGACTCTGTTTATGGGGTCTTCTCAACTTCCATTTCCATCTATAAAACAGTCCTCCATTCACCACAGTGGTGGTTTAATCCCTAAGTTGTGTCTGACTCTTATGACCCCATGGGTGTAACTCACCAGGCTCTTTTGTCCATGAGATTTCCCAGGCAAGAATACTGGAGCAAGTTATCTTTTCCTTTCTCAGGGGATCTTCCTAACCCAAGGATTGAAACCATGTCTCATGCTTGGCAGGAGGATTCTTTACCACTGAGCCATCTGAAAAGCCCATAAATATAGGTCTATAAATGTACATCTTACATACCCATTCTTATTAAAATGTCTATGAAGCACTTATAAAAACTGATTATAAATGGTTTTCATAGTTTGAAATCTCCAGAAGCAGAAGATGAGACAGGAATTTGGATGCCTATCATTTACTGAGGCAGTGCTCCTCAGAAGCAAGCTCTGCCTGGTTACCCCTTCTTGCACCGCACCCTGATGATTCTCTCCAGGCAGTAAACTAGAGCTATTGCAGAGCTCATCTTGTTTGTTTTCCTTGTTGCTAATCCACCATGGCATTTCTACATGCTCTGTGACAGTTTTTGTCCTGGACTATATTTTCAAAGATGTTTGTATAACAAACATAGTTTTCCCTCCGGGGCAGAGGAGAGATAGCTGACCAAGATAATAAATACAATGTCTTCCTCTAGGGCATGGGTTGGCCAGGCTTGCTTGAGTTTCCTGATATGATTGGGAGTCTCCTAAGTTCAAGATACTTCTCCCTAGTGTAATGCACCACCATTGGGTATACAGGTAACACTTGTAGGAACAGAATTCTGGAAAATCAGTTCTAACTTGTTACTGTTGCTATAAGAATCACACTGTCCAGATCCATTTTGGCTCACTGTCTTCCTTTCTGTGGCAAATCAACCTAGCAGCTGCCACCATGCCCTTGCTTTAGGAAATGCTGGACTACGTGACATCTCCTCTCTCTAGTGTCACCTTCCTGTGCTATCTGATGTCAAAAGTCTGAAGATCGTTGTTTAATATATTTTACATTGATTTTCAATTGTTTCAGATGTGAGAGTAAATCCAGTTCCTATTATTTCATGGTAAAAGTAAAGTCGCTTAGTTGTGTCCGACTCTTTGTGACCCCGTGGACTGTAACCTATGAGGCTTCTCTGTCCATGGGATTCACCAGGCAAGAATACTGGAGTGGATTGCCATTTCCTTCTCCAGGGGATTTTCCCAACCCAGGTATCAAACCCAGGTCTCCCGTATTGGAGGCAGACACTTTAACCTCTGAGCCACCAGGAGGCCATGGTAGGCAAAAGCAAAAGTCCCTTAAGATAAGTTTTTCAAATAAAACTAATAATAATAAAAAGAGATACTTGGCAAACCTATTGAAGGTAAGTCAGAGAAAACACAAATTGAAAGAACTAAAAATGATAAAATTTTGTAATGTGTTCAAAGAAGACTAAGCATTATAGAATAATACTCATGGTGGATACTGTTTCTTGGCTGACTTAAGATATATTCTCAACTTTTGCTCTTAGGCCTTAGGGCAGTCTCTGTGACAATAAGTGGAAGTTGGCTTGGCTAGTGCTCCCAGGGAAAAAAAATTTTTTTTCTGGCAAAATTAACGGTCCCATCCATTGTTTTTTCTCTTCTCTCATTTTCCTATCCAGTAAATAGATGATGCCTATGGTTTTTCCAGTAGTCATGTATGGATGTGAGAGTTGGACTGTGAAGAAAGCTGAGCAACAAAGAATTGATGCTTTTGAACTGTGGTGTTGGAGAAGACTCTTGAGAGTCCCATGGACTGCAAGGAGATCCAGCCAATTCATTCTGAAGGAGATCAGCCCTGGGATTTCTTTGGAAGGACTGATGCTAAAGCTGAAATTCCAGTACTTTGGCTACCTCATTTATGTGAAGAGTTGACTCACTGGAAAAGACTGATGCTGGGAAGGATTGGGGGCAGGAGGAGAAGGGGATGACAGAGGATGAGATGGCTGGATGGCATCACAGACTCGATGAACGTGAGTCTGAGTGAACTCCGGGAGATGGGGATGGACAGGGAGGCCTGGCGTGCTGCGATTCATGGGGTTGCAAAGAGTCGGACATGACTGAGCAACTGAATTGAACTGAACTGATACTCTGAGAATAAACCATGCTTGAAAAGGTGACAAAGCAGAGAAATAGAAAGAATCCAAATCACGATGATTCTTTAGCAACTGCATTATTACTGCACCACTCATCTCAAGATTATTTCAACTTTCTGTTATTTTCAGTTTTCTTATAACTATAAAATATCTGATATGTTACCCTTGTTGCAAGCTCAAAGTAATGCTGACAGTTTCATAGAAGCTAGCAGAAGACACAAGACTGCTAAGTTATAGACAAAGGATAGCTGATTACCCCCAGCAGCATCAGAAGCTAGAGCATTATCATTTTCTTGTGCCAGTTTCCCAAGTTCCCATCTTGCACAAGTGTTAGGATAGGGGTTCTCACCACACAGTGGGTTGTGTTATAAGAGAGAAAACCTCAGTCTGCTATTACATGCTGCAAGCAAACCTGCTCAACGTTTGCCCCAGAGGGAGGCAGCTTTATTACACTGGGTAGCAAAAAGAAAACAAAACTGTCCTCTGCTCTGAAAGAATCTCTATCATCCAAAGCTGTTTGCTAAGTCTAAGAAAAAAAGATAGTCTAAGGAAAAAAACAATAACTCACAATTCATGTAGAAACATTATGCATAATTGCCAGTGAATGCCTTTTCTCACAAGATGTGCACAACTGTGATATCCGACAATTGTTTTTCAAAATTTGTAGTTGCTGTGGCTTAGAATTTTGCCCTCATTATTCTGTGCTCTGAGAATTTTGAAATGACTAGATCTCTTTGAAAAAATTTATACATTAAATAAGTTTAAACTTGAAATTATTGGAAAGACTATTGGTACAGGAAAGTGAAATCAGTTATTGAAAAGTTATCCACTCTTTTTTTTCCCCTTTCCCTTCCCAAACAACTTGGTCCCAAGTCTATTAGGTGTGGCAGAGAAAAGTAGGTGTCTGTAGTGGAGTGGGAAGGGGAGAGGCCCAAAGTAGGGTGTCAACCAAGCAGCTATAGGAGTTGCTCACTGTGGGAAGTCAGAACCCAAGCAGGGGAAGGAGGATATCACTTCACAGAACTGTGGCCTGGAATCAAGTGTCAGAACTAAGCAAAATAAAGATGGCATCTTTATAGGAGTGTCGCCTAACAAGGTAGGGTGTCACAGCCCAAGCTGGGTGTGGAGGGTAATGATACACTAGGCTCAGACAGGTTGAGTTGACATTCACTCCAAGGAAATAGGGAGAATGCTGTGAAGAGTTAGATGTAAAAGAAAGAGGGATGCTTCTATGTGGGGGAAGGGTGGCAGGGAAATTCTGAAATAGGTCATGAACAGGGGGCCAAATAAGTAAATATAGTAAGTACCATGAGAACCACATTTTTCAATATCATAGAGGGGGATTAGGGGTGTGGATGGGCAACAAATGAAAATGTGGTGTTGGCCTGGAATTGCATGTGTTAGTGTGAACTAGAGTTTCCAATACAGAGACATAGACAAAGCAATAAACAGAGTGCACATTGTGTGTGTGTCTGTGTGTGCGTGCATGTGTATACACACATACATGCATATACTCTGTAGCTCTGTTCTCTGTCTGGAACTAAGGACATTTCAATAGCATAAGCAAACAGAGCTCAGACTTGGCTTCTCAAAACCATTCATACTAAAAGCAACCAGGGCTCCTGGAAGAAATGGTAATATCATGTTTTATCAAGGAAATTACAAGATAAATCTAGAATATCTTGTGCCAGAGAATAGGCATTGCTCAAAGAATGATTGGAACATGTGAAGAGGAAATAAGAGCTGGCTTGAGATGGTTCCCATTGGTCTCATATATTCAGAAAGAATATAAACAATCTAATAGTGGTAGTTTTGAATTATACCATGAAAGTAAAAGTGAAGTCGCTCGGTCGTGTCCGACTCTTTGCGACCCCGTGGACTGTAGCCCACCAGGCTCCCCCATCCATGGGATTTTCCAGGCAAGAGTATTAGAGTGGGTTGCCATTTCCTTCTCCAGGGGATCTTCCCAAACCAGGGATCAAACCTGGGTCTTCTGGATTGTAGGTCAACTCTTTACCAACCATAAATCCATACCCAAAATAATTTAATAAATACACAAAGAACATATTTACATGGCCTTAAACTATCTCCACACAGAGTATCTACTAATTTAAAAAGAAAGGGCACCCTAACAATGGACAATTCTGGTAGACATCACCTTATCAAGGGGTCAAAGTGAGCCACCAACAGTAATGGGAAATATTGAAATCATGTGTTGCCTGAAAGGATGCTAAGAGGAGGATGCAGCCATTTCTGTTACAGTCCTGTCAAAGATCCATACATGAAATCAATCATAAGAAAACATCAGATAAATCCAAACATTTTTTGTGTGTTAAATTGTAAGAATTTATTTTAAATAACCTATAGTTGATTAAAAGGGAATTCATGATAAAAATAGAAGATACTTGAGGAAAGATGTGGGAAACACACTGCACACACGCTAAACTAACAATATCTCTAAAACCAATGATTATAGCAAAAAATGTATTCACATTAAAATTCTGCTTTTTATGTGTTTTTCCCCCATTTTTTACACAATTATAAAAGAAAAAATAAAAGCCCTAAAATCTTGATTATTTTTCCTTTTTTTTTTTTGACCAAATACTCATTTTCCTCTAAATTTTTTTATCTGTGGAACTTTTACACAAAAAAATCTTTCAAGTGAAAGACTGGAGTTTAAATTAAAAAAATGGGTATCTGAAAGGGCATAGAGAATGCTCAGAACAAAGGATGATGGGAAAATGGTTTCAGTCACTGATTATTTATTATTAACTTAGACTCTCTCACCCCTTTTCCCTCCGCAGCCCCTATCTACACAATCTTTAAGATCAAGGAAAAGGTTTAAATATTTTAAAATAATTAAAAAGAAATAAAAATTCACATTTAAAAAGGAACACTCAAGTCAAGAAATACTGTAAACTACCCTTATGTCTCAGATGGTAAAGAATCTGCCTGTAACACAGGAGACCCCGGTTTGATATCTGGGTTGGGAAGATTCCCTGGGGAAGGGATGGCTACCCACTTCAGTATTCCTACCTAGAGAATTTCATGGACAGATAAGCCTGGTGGGCTATAGTCCATGGGGTTGCAAAGAGTTGGACATGATTGAGCAACTAATGCTTTCACAGCAATACCAAGGTCACCAAAATCAAGTAAACATTGGAAAATTCTTCCAGAGTGAGGAAGACTAAAGAATATGAAAGCTAAGTGTAGCCAGTAGTTACAAACGGAATCATTTCGTAGAAAAGATATTTTTGGAACAATTAGTGAAACTTGAATGGTATCCAAGGATTAGATGATTATGTGTTAGTTTAGATAGGGGCATGTTTTTGTGTATAGGAATTACACAGTATGGTATTTGAGGGTGATATGCTATCAGTTTGACAAACTAACTTTTAAATCATTCATTATAAAGTCTCACTCTTCTAGTCTGAGGAAGATAACTATCATTGGCTATCACTTAAATGTGGAATCAAAATTTTAATACAAATGAACTTATTTACAAAACAGAGAAAGACTCACAGACATAGAAAACTAACTTACGGTTGCTAAAGGGGAAGGAGAGGAATAAATTAGGAATTTGTGATGAATAGATACATACTAATACATATATGTAAAAAGAGATAAACTACAAGGTCCAGCTGCGTAACACACAGGAATATATTCAGTATTTTGTAACAACTTAAAATTGAAAAGAATAAGAAATAAATATATATATCTGAATCACTTTGCTATATACCAGAAACTAACACATTGTAAATCAACTTCAACAATAATAAGATCTTAGTCTTTTGTAAGTTTTGTGATTATTTCACAATAAAAATATTAAAAACATAAAAATATGTTGATTCAGAAATACTCTTAAAATGATTCTGAAACCAAGAAGTTTGATTCCATACTTTCAAAATAAATCATTTCATATTTTAATGGAATATGTGATTTTCACACTGTAACTGGTACAGGATCTAGGCATAATAGTTCAATTTGGTGTATGAAGCTAACATTCTGATACTCAAATGTCAAACAATATAGTATATATGACAGAGAGAAAACATTTCTGTGAATGTAATACAAAACCCTAAATGAATACCACCATTCCAAATTTCAGAGTACATCATGAGCAATTAGGGTCAAGAGTAAGAATAGAAGGTTTATATAAAATGTAATGATGAAAAGCATGGGCTAAAATATGAAGTAAAACATCATGGTCTTGAATCCTTGAGCTGGCACTTGCTAGCTGGGTGAATTTGGCTAGGTTCCCAAACCTCTTTAAGCCTCAGTTTTTTCCTTAAAACCTAGTTCATAATGTTGTGGGAAATCATTCAAATAAGCTTACATACACACACACACACACACATGTGCACTAATTATTTTTAAAAGTAGAAAATACATCAGTAATTATCTAATCAGAAAAAATTAACAGTAGCTGCCTTTGCTTCTAAAAGAATACTTAATGAAGTATAATACCTAACATGCCTAATCTGGGACAGAATTCTCTTTCTCACACCCACTCCTAGCAATAAAACATTTTTTCTTTAATAAAATAGAGAATATAAGACTATTTTAGCTACCTGTTGCTACATAGTAAATTACCTCAAAATTTAGTGGCTTAAGACAATAATAAACTTTTATATCACTCTCAGTTTCTGTGGATACAAAATTCAGAAGAGATAAGATAGAGGTGCTCTGCCTCAGAGCCTCTTGTGGCAATGTAACAAGATGCTCTTTGAGGCTATAGTCATCTGAAAGCTGAAACAGGGTTCAAAATTCTGTTTCCCATGTTGCCAAAACATTATGGCTATTCAGATGAGACTAGCAGTGGGAGAAAGCCATAGTTTTGTCTACATGAGCCTCTCTTTAGGGCTGTTTGAGAGGTCTCATGACATGGTACATGACTTCCATTAGAGTGAGCAATCCAAGAAAGCAAGGCCAAAGTTACAACACCTTTTATTAACTAGCCTTAGATATCATTCCATCACATTCACAGTATTCACACAGAGCAAACCTTTCATGGTGGAAGAGAATTACACAGGATGAGAATATCAAGAATGAAGGATTGGAAGCCATCTTGGAGCCTGGCTATCACAGGATATTAAACCAATAACCAATATCCCATTTAGGATGACACCTGGAGTGAACAACTTTTGGCTGACTACACAGTCCTCCCATGAACCTCCTTTTAAAAGTGACATCCATGATCCACAAATAAAGAAAGATGCATCAGATACCTTCTGCTTACTGGAACTGACTCAAGGCCATGACCACATTTATTTGGTCACATGACTCAGAGTAGGCCAGGCAGTATTTGCTGCCTATAAATTTGCCTTGGGAGGAGAANTGCATCAGATACCTTCTGCTTACTGGAACTGACTCAAGGCCATGACCACATTTATTTGGTCACATGACTCAGAGTAGGCCAGGCAGTATTTGCTGCCTATAAATTTGCCTTGGGAGGAGAACTTTATAATGTAAGCCTGGCTATCTTCTTGAAGGAAATATTCTAAACTCGGCTCTGGCAGCCAGCAGTCACTTTACAGTGTAAGAAAGAGAGAGAGAAAAAAAAGAAACTCTGAACAAAGAGAAAATGATGTGAACAGGAGAAAGACTATATGCTGCAGTAGTTACTGGTTGGCTGCCCATGGAACATCTATTTTCTCTTTCTGAATTATTAGCACATCTATGTCTCCTTTAGGTGGCATGAGAGATGCTCCTATCACTCCTGTCTTATGAAGCAAACCATATAATCAAGGCAGGGCTGATCATCACATTCCAACTTCTGGAAATAAAAATGGCCTGGTGCCTTATGAGCATAGTAAGCATTTGGTTTTAGTGAATCTCAGATTTTTAAAGACACTTGCACTTTCTTAAATGCATACGGATGCAGGTAGCCCTGGGATGCACTGCCATATTGGAATCAGGCTTAGCATCAAGCTGGCACTGAGAAAGGCAGAAGGTAGTGACAGGAAAAGCTTGACCCTTATTAAAGTATTTGAGAAATTATGGTCAGCTTTATATGAATCCTTACCCATCTCTAGACGTCTCAGTTATATGAGCTAACAAAGTATCTTTATTTTATTTTTGAATGCTAGAGGCATGTCTATCTTGCAGTTATCAGAATGTAATAACACCTTTTTTTCCCCAAAGATTTGCTGGGATGCACAACAATAATTCCCAGATCTTGAAAGTAACTAATGCGAGAATATTTTTAGATCTGGCAGTGTTTTTATACATTTCTTTTATTTAGAGAGCTTCTTTCTCTTTTATGGTTTAGTACAAAAGTTAGGACTCTGATTATGTAGGCTTCACCCACAATGGGGATGTTTTTCTATTTATACGATCATCAACTTAACAAAAAGTCTTCATTCTTCCTTTTGGCTTTCTTAATATAATTTGAATTCATGTCCACATTTCACATAAGATGGCTTTTTGGTATTTCTATGTGTTTTTTTCCTCCTCAAACTTTTAATTAAAAAAATTCAAATCCACAGAAATGTTAAAAGAAATTACAAAGAACACCCCTAAACTCTTTACCTAGATTACTGACAAACTGTTACTGTTTTGCCACGTTTGTTCTCTTCTCCCTGTGTGTGTGTGTTAGTGTGTGTGTGTGTATATAGACACACATATATCCATAGACACACACAGATTCTGTTCAGTTATCTACTGCTGGAATTTACATACCCCAAAACTTAGGGGCTTAAAACACGGTTGATTATTACCTCTCACTGTTCTGTGGGTTGCTGGGCTCAGCTCGGTGGTTTTTGTTCAGGGTCTTTTATATGGCTGAAGTCAGTTGAAGTTTTCAGTTAATTGAACCCTCGAGATGGTGCACTCACATGGCTATCATTCATCGGCTAAAGTAGCCTCCTGTACTAACTGTATTTTCTTATTTTCTGTATTCTCCATCTCCCACAGTATCATTAATCATTTGTTTATAAAGAGAAACTATTCCTTTGCCCACATACTCATAGTTCCTAATTCAGGAACACAGGTCAGTGTCAAACTTCCATGAAAGCAACCCAAAGAAATTCTTACATTCGGAATCACTTATGAACTCTGAAGGATACCAGCCTTCCTCATCTCCTCAAAATCGTCTATGGAATCATAATTTCTCTAGAAATCTGCATATGCCTTCTTTATTGGCTCAGGCACAGCAATCTTATAGAAAGCTGCAATTTATTGGGAGACAACAAATGGTCCTGCCATAACTCTGAGGTTTCATCAAAGAACCAGAAGCCATGGTAGTTATTCTCCTGAACAACAAGGCTTTTCCAGACTGATGGAGAAATAGAACATTTTCTATATTATTGGTATACTGGCCTCTGAGGCATTGTTGATTGGAGAGAGAGAGACTGCCACTCCCGGGGTTGGCCAGTTCTGGGAGACAGCTTATGACTCACAGGAAACATGCCCTTTGTATGCAAATGACTGATCTAGAGCCCGTATTCTTTATTGCCTCTTCTGTGCTGGCTCTTACACTCCAGGAGGCAATCTTCTCTCTGGTCTAATCATCCCAGCACCAGTACCAGATCAGTAAAGACAGTCCCTAGATGACAAAGCCGCTGAAATTATTCAAACTAGCCAATCCTAAAACTTCTTACCCTGTTTGCTTTGCCTTTCCTCTGGAGATCATAATAAAGATTCCATCACTTTATCATACTTTGCTGTCACTCCTGCCTCCTGACCCACCCTGGTGAATCCCCGTGTGGCCCTGAATTGTACAGTGTATCCTTTCCTCTTGAGAATTGTGAGCAACAAATTATTTGTTTCCAAAGGTAGTTGTTTTCTGAACTGCTGGTCTTACCATGAAGTGAAGTGAAGTCGCTCAGTCGTGTCCAACCCTCAGCGACCGCATGGATTGCAGCCTTCCAGGCTCCTCCATCCATGGGATTTTTCCAGGCAAGAGTGCTGGAGTGGATTGCCATTTCCTTCTCCAGGGGAATCTTCCTGGGTCTTACCATAGCTGAATAATAACCAAATCTACACTTTAAAACATCTCTTAGGTTTCTCACAGCATGGTGACTGTCCATANTCAGGAATTTGGCTAAAATCATATGCTCCCCAGCAGTGTGGCCACCCTCTCTCTCCTTCACTCTCTCCCTCTCCTTAAATGCTCTCTCTGCCTCCCACAGGGCTTCCAGGCCCAGGCTAATGCCCAGGACAAGGTGAGCTGGCTTCCTGCCCCACACCAAGAACAAGCTCACTTTGTCTCTCTGGTTCCCCTGTTTTTGCCCCCTGTGCAATGGATCGACCTGGTAGCATTCAAATAGCAGTTTCCCAAGCAGGAACCCAGGTGCTGAGGGAGGAAGTGGAAAACCCCTAGCCCTCTGTAGTCTGGGGGCAGATCGCTAGCCCCGTACAGTNAGGAACCCAGGTGCTGAGGGAGGAAGTGGAAAACCCCTAGCCCTCTGTAGTCTGGGGGCAGATCGCTAGCCCCGTACAGTCTGAGGGCAGGTAGGAGGGCCCAGTCTTCCGTGTGGTCCAGGCCATCAGTCCAGATTCCTCAGACTGCTTTAGAGGCCATAAGGCTGGCTCCTAATAAAGTATAAGTTCCCATTCCATTTGCTTTTTTCCCTCAGTCTCCCTGTGTCCTTGGAGTGAGACTGAATGGCCGACCAGGAAGAAGTCTTGGGTCCTTGATTTAACATCATATTATACCATCCCACTTTCATCCCAGCTTTAGACTATAAACTACTGGCACTTTCTGGAGGCCGTGGCTAGCCCAAAGACTTGTGTCTGACCATGGGCACACCAGGCCTGCCAGCGGGATGCTGGAGGAGACCCTGGTGGCGGCCATGATCTCGGGGGTGGCTGTGTTACAGAGTATGAGTTTGGTGGAAAGCTTCCTGAGGAAGCACTTCTGGTAGATTTTCTGTGTCTGTCACCCACCCTGTGATACAACTGGGAGGTTAATGAAAGCTGGGACAGGGCACAGTCTGGAAGATGAACCCTGGGCCCGCGCATGGTCCCTGTTGGTACCTGTCAGCATTACAGTTGCCTCTGAATGTCTGTGTCAGCAATGGGAAACCTAGTTCTTTTTTTTTAAGTTTATAGAATTTTCTTTTCTATTCAAAATGATTATAGCTTTATTGAGTTCCATAGAAATGATAGCTTCACAATCCAGATTATGTGCTAAGAATGTCAATAAAAGTATTGGCAGTGTGTTTTGTGCACACATCTGCATGTGTTTGAGAACGATGTGTCTCTGTTGATATAAAACATGTTCTTACTTTCCCGTTGTCCTTGGGCTGAGCCCTGAGCCCGTGTCCTGTCTTCCTCTCCAGCCTCTTCTCCACTCTGCTCCTCTCCCCTAGCTCAGCGCCAGGACTGAAGCCAGGATCAGTTCATTCCCTTTGAAGCAGCAGCCAGAGGCCCCCTCTCCATTTTCTGGTGTGCCCAGGGCCAGATTCTCCAACTTAGGCCTCCTGTCCCAAGGTTGACAGTCCACCTTTGCTTGATTGGGCAGGCGAGGGAGTCCTACATCCGGAAGAGGCCCAGCTGTGGCTGGTTTTCTAGAAGAATCTGCAGCCAGGGAGACATACCTCCTGTCAGTGGTGATTCATGAAAGGGCCCCTCTCTGTGTGTTCCCTTCAAGTCTCTTTGATCCCTCAGGGCAGCAGTGAGCCCCAGGCACTGGAAAGACAGGATGGCTGAGCTGCTTGAGAGAAGCCTTTGCACCCTGGGGATCGGCTGTCCGCTCACACCCAATGCTCTGCCCTGGGCTGTCCTCTTTCACTCCCAGGCCGGCAGGAAGGCAAGAGCTATCACCTGACAGATTGCCCGAGTTTACAATCCCAGAAACCTCTCTCCAAGATAAGACATCCCAACCTTCCCTCCCAGAAGTGCAACCCAGTCAGCGACCCCAGGTTGCCATCTAGGTTCTATTTAAAAAAGCAGGCAGGTCCTGGCCCAAAGTCTGTCCCCCACCTCCACCCTCACAACCTTTTTTTTATCCAACCTGGACTTGGGTACCATGAGAAACTCATCTCTGAAAGTCTGAAAATCTAATTTGTGTTCCTCTTGTTAAATGATGGTAACTTAGAACCACTGAATCGGAACTCATTAATGGGGCAGCATTAAGGAGTCGCTGCCGCATTCGAAATCCATTTCTAGGGGAAGTCTAAGGACTCTCATGGGGTCATTGAAGTCACTACCTTTAGAAAACAAAGTCTTCTATACAACACCTCCAGGTTCCTGCCTGCTTTCTTTCAGATGTTTAACAGAGGATTATATAAGCTCCAATAACTCAATTAATTAAGAGTAAAATGAAGATGGTAATTCATATTTCTTTGGTCAGTAAAAATTTTAACATTCTCCTAACCCTTTTCAATCTCTTTGTGAATGCTAATAGAAAAATCCTTTGAAAATGGTATTTTGTTAGCAGGGAATATGCCGACCACTCTACAATGTCTTCCCACAGATCACTGCTCACATCATTCAGATGTTGAAAATTTTAAATGAAATCAATACCAGCCTATTCACGTCAACGGCACTATCCCCTTCCATGTAAAACTATATAGAGAAATTGCAACCCAAGCGACTTACCCAGCTCTCTTTTCATTACAAGTCGTCAATTAAATTATTTCTACAATATTATGTCTGTCCACAGAATGTTATGCAATATTTGGGCACATTACTTTAGTATGAAGAATCCTAGGAAATAAAGGAGGGTGGGCAAGAGAGCTCAAGAGATCTAGTAAATTGGGAAGGCATTTACAATAAGTCCAGTCAAAATTACACCCAACGTGATGCTTTTATTATCTCTTAAGAAACAGCAACATCTTCATCCTTGTGTTTCCGAACTATTCCCTACTCTAGGAGGGAACATTTCCTCAGAAGTTTCTTGCGAAAGTAGACAACGAAGATTTGGAGGAACTTTGGAGCTGGAGCTGGAGGATCGAGACTGTCTCTTTTATTTATTCATTCATTTAACTTACTTACTTTTAGTTGCACTGGGTCTTCATTGCTGCACACAGCCTTTCTCTAGCTGCAGCGACCAGAGGTGTGGGTATCTCATTGTAGTGGCTTCTCTTGTTGTGGAGCACGGCCTCTACACGCACAGGCTTCAGAAGTTGCAGCATGTGGGCTCAGTAGTTGCAAGTCACAGGCTCTAGAATACAA
>SJYW01012670.1:743323-778750 GCA_006410735.1 Raphicerus campestris
GCTATGCTGGTAACACTCTCCAGGATTCCCACCTCAAAAAATAAAGTTGTTCTTTTTCCCCCCTCCCAGTTCTCCACTTTAATAAAATTTATTTTTTTGAGCTCTTAACCATGCTACGTCTCCCATCTTTTACATTGCATTCAACAGGTATCTTCTCTGCTAGATTAAAAGTTGTTAAAAAGAAAACCCCTCAGTATTCTGCCAGTGGCTTAGTAAATGTTCCCAAATAAACACTTGGACATTTTGTTTCAGTTAAAGTCGGAAGTGATATCATTTTTCCTACCTGAGACTCTTCTATCCCTTCTCAGGGAAATTGCTACTTTGACCTCTCTATTCTAGTTCAACTTCTTTTTTTTTCTGCCTTTATTCCATTAGTATTTTAAAAAGTTTCCATTTAGAAAATAATGAAAGAACTCTCTTTTAGTTCCCTAACCCTCTCCAGCTGTCTTCATCATGATTCATAACAAAACAAGTTGAAAGAATTTTCTACACTTGTAATGAATTCTTTCTTACCTCCCACCCACTTCTCAACCCATTGCAATCTGGCTTCTTCCTATCAATAATCTCATTGAAATTGCAGTTGCCAAGGAAATCAATGATTTCCCCAACACTAATCAGAGGAACACTTCTTAGTTCTTATGTTGATTTAGTGCCTAGAAGTACTTGACAGTCTTGATGGCTCCCTTCTTGAAAACTTTCTCTATTTTGTTAAAAGACAAGGTGACCTTGGCATTCCTAGAAAAGCAACAAGTAAAATCAAGCACTCTCAGCTACTCAGGAGCCACCGTAAAATAAATGATTTTACTAATTGCCACTTCTCTTGGTGGGACACAATAACCACAGAGGATATAATTGCTACTTCTGGAATATAATGAGAGCAGAGGTCCTAATGCCTACTTTCTTTGTAGAGAGAGTTTTAATCAGATAGTTAACTACCTAGGGCTTCCCACATGGCGCTAGTGGTAAAGAACCTGCCTGCCAATGCAGGAGACATAAGAGATGCGGGTTCAATCCCCGGGTCAGGAAGATCCCCTGGAGAAGGAAATGGCAACTCATGCCAGTGTTTTTCCCTGAGAATCTCATGAACAGAGGAGCCTGGCAGGCTACAGTTCAAAGGATTTTAAAGACTGGGATATGACTGAAGCAACTTAGCACACAACTACCTAGGAGGAGAATCAGTTTTAAAAGAAGTATATATACCCTTTTTGACTCACATACTTAAAAAACGAATTTATTGTTGCCAGGGGAGAGAGAGAGTTAGGGAATTTGGAAAGGTCATGTATACACCGCTATATTCAAAACAGATAACCAACAAGGACCTACTGTATAGCATGTGGAATTCTACTCAATGTTATGAGCCAGCCTGGATGAGAGGGAGATGTGGAGGAAAATGGATACATGTCTACCTATGGCTGAGTTCCTTTGCTGTTCACTTGAAATCGCCCCATCATTATTAACTGATTATGCCCCAATACAAAATTAAAAGTTTAAAATTTGAAAAAAAAATTTAAAAATAGAAAAAAAAGAAGTATACTCTTTTTATTCTGTTCAGGGCAAATAAAACCTCACATGTTCTGTCTATAAAGCAAGCTAATTAGAAAAGTGAATAGGATCTGTAAATAAAATTCCTGACCACCATATTTAAGGCATGGTTCTGCAGTTGATATGACAACATTAAAAAAACAAAACAACAACAACAAAACACCTTGAGCTGCAAGGAATTAATTAAAAGTGGATTATAATAAAGAATACCAGGGCTAGATAGGTCTTCTTGGGCAAATTATTTTTATAACAATTAGCTAAACTCCAATAATTCTACTATACACTAGCATCCTTTTTCTCATTGCTCATTTGTAAGTAGAACATTTTCTAGTAAAATTCATTAATGTCTTAAAAAGTATTACTGAACAAAATTTCTCAATAAAGATACCTTGTGATTTCTTTTTTAATAAACATACTCTAAAGAAGTGGCACTGATACCAAAAAATAACTAACGCGATTTCAATCAGATTTTAGATAATAATTTGCCATCCTTGTTAAGTTTGTTGGATGACCACTTTGGTTTTAGCTCCACAGCATTACAGAGAATTTTATCAACGCAATCATCATAGATGTTTCTGTCTAGACTTTATGTCATGTATGACCTGACCGCACACATGGTAATACAATGATACTAGAGAAAAGTCCAAGTTTTTAATATTACCTGCTAGCTATCATAGACGGAGAAGGCAATGGCACCCCACTCCAGTACTCTTGCCTGGAAAATCCCAGGGACAGGGGGGCTGCCATCTAAGGGGTCACACAGAGTTGGACACGACTGAAGTGACTTAGCAGCAGCAGCAGCAGCAGCTGCAGCAGCAGCAGCTATCATAGAAAACTTGGCTAAAAGTCAGGGTAAGTATTACTTATAATATATGTTAAGATCAGTTCTGTTTTTTTGTGCATAAATTAACAAAATATTTTATTATTATCTGGCAGCACTTTCTACTGAGTTTTTATTAAATGGGTTCAAAATTGAAATCTTTTGGATCAATTATTTCATAACTGGGCAAATTATTACTATAACATAGTAAATGGTACAGCTAACCATACTATTAAAATCTATACCTTGAAATAGATGTATCTTTACTATTATGTATACTTAAGAAAGATACAGTGGTTAAATAAGGTGTGAAAGTGAAGTCACTCAGTCGTGTTCGACTCTTTGTGACCCTGTGGACTGTAGCCTACCAAGCTCCTCTGTCCATGGGATTCTCCAGGCAGGAATAGTGGAGTGGGTTGCCATTTCCTTCTCCAGGGGATCTTCCCGACTCAGGGATCGAACCCGGGTTTCCCACATTGGAGGCAGATGCTTTAACCTCTGATGTACATAGTATATAAAACCCATAAATTCAGATAGAGGACTCTGAAACCCCAAGGATCTGAAGGCTTTAAAATGTAAAATTGAGGACTTCCTGGAGGCCCAGTGGATAAGAATCAGCCTGCTAATGCAGGAGATGCGAGAGACATGGGTTTGATTCCTGGGTCAGGATGCATGATCCTCTGGAATAGGAAATGACAATCCACTTCAGTATTCTTGCCTGGAAACTTCCATGGGGAGGGGAACATGGTGGACTACAAAGAGTCAGAGGTAGCTGAGTACACACACGCAGTGGGATAGATGTCAGAGTACAGCTATTTAAGTGACCTCTTCTATAGGTGTAGTAACTGAAACCCAGATAGCCTAAACAGCGGCTCAATTTCATTTAATGGGCAAAGCAGAAGTAAATGGAGAAGGCAGTGCCACCCACTCCAGTACTCCTGCCTGGAAAATCCCATGGATGGAGGAGCCTGGTGGGCTGCAATTCATGAGGTCGCTAAGAGTCAGACACTACTGAGCAACTTCACTTTCTCTTTTCACTTTCATGCATTGGAGAAGGAGAAATGGCAACCCACTCCAGTGTTCTTGCCTGGAGAATCCCAGGGACGGGGGAGCCTGGTGGGCTGCCGTCTATGGGGTCGCACAGAGTCGGACACGACTGAAGCGACTTAGCAGCAGCAGCAGCAGCAGGAGTAAAGCACATTTTTTCCTATTTTGAGGACACTTCCATAATCTGAACAGGTGACAATTCTCATACATATTTCTGGTTTAAATTCTTTTTCTTCTGCTAAATTTATGTTTGTTCATAATATTCATACATGTTGAGGTGGAGGGGAATAAAAGACTCAATACAAATAAAAGCAACAGGAAGTGAAAGGAAAGGGAAGCCCTTGCACAAGTGTAGCTAATGATCCAGTGTTTGAAATTTTAAAGTGAACTACATGTCACATGAGTGAGAGGGTCACATCTTCAAACGACAGAGGCCAGTGTACTTCCTGTCCCAATTGTAATACAAATGACATCTAAGTAAGTAAAACTCTGGGTCATGTTTTGCTCTGAATTTTAAGAATGGCATCAAGAGCAAATCACATGAAGGGTAAAAAACTGCATGTGTTCTCTGTTTATTGATTTTTATGTTAGGCACACAATGACATATGGTGAAGGGGGGGTTATATTACCATTTTTTTGTTTACTTACCTTGGGGTCTAACAGTACAGATTTTCTTTACAAATACATTTCTCTGAGTCATTTGTATAAATATACTTTACAACATTATTTAAAAAAAGACATCCGTTTTAGGTTTTTTTTTTTTAGGCTTGCTTTCTTTGAGGTATTTGTTGCTTTTAAATATCAGAGGAAATACTCAAAATCAATTATATGTTATTGTAAGACAAAAAAGGACAAAAGATCTTTTGTATGGTTTGAGAGTGCAGTGATTCTTCTATAGCAATGCTGTATGGCCTCTTTTGATCTGGTCATGTATAAATTAAGATTGAAATTTCATTGAAATTCCACATTTCTATATATTTCCTAGTTTAACCATACTGAACCACTAAGTTATTATTTAAGCTGTACTTTGCTAAACACTGCTATATACTGTGCTAAGCACTTTACATACATAATATGAAACTTAAAAAAACTGACAGAGGTATCATTATAACCATTTCACTGCAGAAGAAACAGAAATCTAAACAAAGTCAGGCAAGGCTGCAGTATCACTGTTAGTAGCAGATGCAAGAATTCCCAAAATCTCCATGTGACCCCAAACCTTATATTCTAAGCTGATATATAGCCTCCTCCTCACTTCTCATAAACCACTATGCTATTTAACACACTCATGTCTTTACATCCTCAACTTCCCTAACTAGATATAGCCTTATTCTTGTTCATCAGAAAAAAATTCCTATATATCCTTCCACTGAAGTCACAGATCAAGCTTTTCTGGTCACTTCAGTCTCCACCATGATAGGAAGCTGTAATTGCTTGTTTCCTAATAGGGTTTTCCTTGGGCTCTGAGTTCCTTGAGAGTAGAGATCATGTATTATACATCTTTGATAATACAGTCTATCACAGAGCTTAGCTCTGGAAAAGCAACATAGAATAAACATCCACAAGAACACGGTATCATTATGTATCTCTGACACTAAACTCTACTGTATAAAGAATGGCTGCTATACTCCATAAGTGAAATATTTTCTTATTAGCTCACTGAGCACATAATTAAATCCTATAAATATTAAATCTGTTCTTTACACTTCCTCTTTTCTTCCCCTTTTCTTTTTCTTTTTAATTTTAGGTGCAAACAGTGTAATTTAACCCTTATTGAATTTACATGGTGGGAGATTTGAGAACAGTTTTTCTAAGATAGCCAACTGGTCCCTGTTGGGAAGTGGGCCTGTAAAGGGCAGAGAACTCCATGCACTAGCTGCCTTCTCTCTTTTTTGCTTTTCATCAACTTCTTACCCTATAAATCTCCTAAGGCCCTGCCTTCAGCTTAGAATGGCAATAAAAAACCACTGGATCCATTTCTACTCTGGGAAGAGTGACAAGGGAGTAGTGCTCACGGGGCTTAAGGGCTTGATATTGAGGCCTGGAGGGACAGGAACCTCCATGGTAATCACAGCACCAGAGGTCATATCAAAAACTATACTTCTCACACTGGAACAATTACTCTCCTGTTAACATATGTTTTGTAAATTATGTCAAAAGGATGCCCATATCTAGCCAAGATCTTATACAAGGTTGCCCTTTGTATTAGTGTTTGGGCTCCAGAATGTGGGAGTAGGAGATAAGATATCAGATCCCTACATGCTCACAAAATATTAATCCTTATTCTATTAGATCTCCTCCTCTAAAAACTGTCAAAATTGCCTGGTCATTAGAATCACCTGAGAAACCATCTTAATTATAATTCAGAACATAAATATTGATGCTATAGAAACTTTATTTTTTAAATAAAGCTTCCCAATATTCTGGTAATATTATAGGTTTGGAGGTATTGTCTTGTATCCTGAGACCAACCAAATTATTCTTATCAGTGTTTACTATTTCTGTCCCCTATATTAAAACATAGTTCTTCCATCATTTATTCTGAGACACTATGTTGCTTGAATTATGTTAGTAATAAGGATATAATTTGAGGTGCAAATACTGAAGTGGTTTGCAGTCCCATTCCCCAGTAGACCACGTTTTATCAGAACTCTCCACCATGACCAATCCATCCTGAGTGTCCCTGCATGGCATGGCTCATAGTTTCATTGAGTTAGACAAGGCTGTGATCCAAGTGATTGGTTTGGTTAGTTTTATGTACGTGTGGCTTCCTTTTTGGCTGCCCTCTGATGGATAATGATAAAAGACTTATGCATGGATGCTACGTGGTCCTCGGAGGTTGGAAAGGGAGTCCAAGGAGATGGGTTAGATGTGGCACCAGGACCTCCTCGGGGTCACGGCTACCACCATCACACTGAGGATAGTGAAGCTGCCACTCTGGAGGTCTGTGAGTATCTAGGAGCCTCTGATAGAGGCATGGAGCCAAGAATACTAAAAACCCCATGAATAGTATGAAAAAGCAAAAAGATATGATACTAAAAGATGAACTCCCCAAGTTGGTAGGTGCCCAATATGATACTGGAGAAGAGTGGAGAAATAGCTCCAGAAAGAATGAAGAAGCCGAGACAAAGTGAAAACAATGCTCAATTGTGGATGTGACTGGTGATGGAAGTAAAGCCCGATGTTGTAAAGAACAGTATTGCATGTTACTGTTGGAACACAGCATGGAATGTTAGGTCCATGAATCAAGGTAAATTGGAAGTGGTCAAGCAGGATATGGCAGGAGTGAACATCAACATTTTAGGAATCAGTGAACTAAAATGTACTGGAATGGGCAAATTTAATTCAGATAACCATTGTATCTACTACTGTGGGCAAGAATCCCTTAGAAGAAATGAAGTAGCCCTTACAGTCAACAAAAGAGCACAACAAATGCAGTACTTGGGCACAATCTTANAACTAAAATGGACTGGAATGGGCAAATTTAATTCAGATAACCATTATATCTACTACTGTGGGCAAGAATCCCTTAGAAGAAATGGAGTAGCCCTTACAGTCAACAAAAGTGCACAACAAATGCAGTACTTGGGCACAATCTCAAAAATAACAGAATGATCTCTGTTCATTTCCAAGGCAAGCCATTCAATATCACAGTACTCCAAGGCTATGCCCTGACCAGTAATGCTAAAGAAGCTGAAGTTGAACGGTTCTGTAAGACCTACAAGACATTTTAGAACTAATACCCCCAAAAGATCTCCTTTTCATTATAGGGGATTGGAATGCAAAAGTAGGAAGTCAAGAGATACCTGGAGTAACAGGCAATTTGGCCTTGGAGTACAAAATGAAGCAGGGAAAAGGCTAATAGAGTTTTGCCAAGAGAACACACTGGTCACAGCAAATACCCTTTTCCAACAACACAAGAGAAGACTCTACACATGGACATCACCAGATGGTCAACACCAAAATCAGACTGATTATATTCTTTGCAGCCGAAGATGGAGAAGCTCTATACAGTCAGCAAGAACAAGACCAGGAGCTGACTGTGGCTCAGATCATGAACTCCTTATTGGTAAATACAGACTTAAATTGAAGAAAGTAGGGAAAACCACTAGACCATTCAGGTATGACCTAAATCAAATCCCTTATGATTACACTTACCTGGTGTAAGAGGAAATCATGATACACTAGAGAAGACATGTCCTCACAAAGAAGATGATATTTAGCTAGGCTTTGAAGAATAGGTAGATTCTGAATAAGTGTACTGAAGCAGAAGAAAACAGTAAAGTTTGGGAACATGATATGAGTCATATTTACATGTATGTATTATCTTAAACTGTTCATGGGGTTCTCAAGGCAAGAATACTGAAGTGGCTTGCCATTCCCTTCTCCAGTGGACCACATTCTGTCAGATCTCTCCACCATGATCCTCCTGTTTTGGGTTCCCCCACAGGCATGGCTTGGTTTCACTGAATTAGACAAGGCTGTGGTCCTAGTGTGATTAGATTGACTAGTTTTCTGTGAGTATGGTTTCAGTGTGTTTACCTTCTGATGCCCTCTTGCAACACCTACCATCTTACTTGGGTTTCTCTTACCTTGGGCATGGGGTATCTCTTCACGGCTGCTTCAGCAAAGCACAGCCACTGCTCCTTACCTTGGACGAGGGGTGTCTCCTTACTGCCATTGTTCCTGACCTTCAACATGGGATGGGACGACAAAGGATGAGGTGGCTGGATGGCATCATGGACTCGATGAACGTGAGTCTGAGTGAACTCCGGGAGATGGTGATAGACAAAGAGGCCTGGAGTGCTGCGATTCATGGGGTCGCAAACAGTCTGACATGACNGGGATGGGACGACAAAGGATGAGGTGGCTGGATGGCATCATGGACTCGATGAACGTGAGTCTGAGTGAACTCCGGGAGATGGTGATGGACAGAGAGGCCTGGAGTGCTGCGATTCATGGGGTCGCAAACAGTCGGACATGACTGGGTGACTGAACTGAACTGAACTGATTATCTTAAACTCAGTGATGGTGCAATTAATAGTCTTCAGAGTAAAAAAAAAAACAAACACCCGATTAAATACTGCTTCTTTGTGTGTTTAAAAATAATCAATCTGGACTAAAAACACTGTAACTGTTTTAGATTCAAAATGACTTTCAGGCCCCTAAATTACATCCAATAGAAGATTTAGTATATGTGTTATTTCATTAGAAGGAAAAGGAATGAGAGAAAAAAGAAAAAAAACATTGTAAATATACATACACAGAAGAACTGTGTGTTGCTGGCAGATTCTAGTGTTTATAAAAGTAGACATTTAATTGGTGAAACTCTTTGCAGAGATAAAAATAAAAATTGAATCAGGTAGGTTCATAGGAGATCCTCCTTTGAAATTTGCTTGGAAATAGGTATCGTGAAACTTCAGTACCTTATGAGTATAACATAATTAGTAAGATTAAGCATTTTCTATACAGCCAATAGTTATAACTTCTATGTCAACAATGAAAATATAAATATGGCATAGACAAGAAACAGATAGTTGAAACAGAAGCCTATGAGCTACATATCTGAGTAAAAATAGAAAATGCATTAAACAAGGGAGACTACTGATGTTTGTTGGCAGAATTGCTTTATACTTTTATCCCAATTTTAAATGTAAAACACTCTCATTTTAAAATAAGACACACACATGCAAATAAGACATAAACATACAATATTAAAAAATACTTTCTTATATTCTTTAAATTGAGCTCCAGTTAACATCAGATTATCATTACTTATATTTAGTACCTTTTCTGAGAACAAGCTTCCTTTGCACATGTAATTTATACATCAGTCAAAGAGAATTCTAGGCTTTTTAATAATAATTTATGCTGCTCTTGGTAATATAACAAACACTGAGTTCTTAATAAAGACCTTTCTTGACTTTAATAGTTGCCATAAAAATTAGGAATATTTTAGTTACTTGTGTCCCACTTTTAAGTCATTCCTTCACAGGTATTAAAAATAAATCTGTAAAGCAATCACAGTCAAAACTATTATGTTTTTCTCTTGAAATCCTTATTAGATCTAGTTGTTCCTAAGAGGGAAAGGGAGCTGGAATGAACTTCAAAGGATGGAGCACGTCTGACATATATGTAAGTACTACCAAGACTCCCTGTGGTTTTAAAAGAAGTTTTAATGGCTGGTATTAATTCTTGACTGTTTTATTTCTAATGTCATCTGGTTGACATAAAAGAGCCACTGTCAATTTAGAAAATGAGGAAAGCAAAATGAGAAAAACAGTGTAATCTAGGAATGAAATCTAATGCACTTAAAGGTGTCTTTTCTTTTAACTGAAAGGAAAAAAATTACTTGGCCTCTGAAAACATTGACTTTCCAAATTTTAAATTAATAGTAAATACATGTTTTACATATTTTCTCCCTATTTTACATAAAAATGCAGTAATGCCTCTTTAGAAGCTCTCTTGTTGATGAAACATTTCATTTTTGGCATCTTTGATGACATGAGGTGATGTGCCTGACAAATAGGTTTCAGTTTCTCTGACGTGCAAATAGAATCCATTTCTACTTTGCTCTTACACACTTTTTGCAAAATCATTAACAGTAAGTGAGGGTGGTCCGAGACACCTTAGGTTCACAATGAATAGTCAATGAAACAATATGGGTAGGTCATTTAATACAGTTGTAATCGATTGCTGCTGTTGCCTTTCTGGCCAAGCTGTTGTGCAGGAACAGATTTTTAATTAAATAAATAGCTGGGTCGACAGGCAGGTGCGCCTGGGCAAGCAACCTGCCCCGGGATTTGGTTTGCAGCAGTTGCTTGGCAACACAACACAGGCAGCCTCTGAACAACAGCTGCACCCTCTGTTAACAGCGAGCAGATGCTCACACCTCAGAGAATGGCTTCAGAAATAATGATTTGTGAAGAATAGTATGTGGAGCTCTCTAATAAATAGGACAAAAATAACCTAATGATAAAGGTCAAAGATATTCTGGTCTGTTATAATGAACATGAATTTGGATCTGGTGAAATTATCATAAAGCAATAAAGATAAAATATTATCATAGCTAAAAAATAAGCTTCTATTCTGTATGAGATAAAGCGAGAGGTTTTTCATATATATTATCTTACTGAATTCTCAAAAAAGGGGAGCGTGGCTGCATTTCAGCAGATGAGACATGAAATTTCAGAGAATTTAAATCACTTAAAAATGTAAAGTTCTCACTATTATTTTAGTGTGCTAATTTAAAGTTGTGCTGAAGGTAGGAACCAAAGTTGGAAGGTTTAACATTTCACAAAAGAAAATACACGAAATATACTGTTACTACTAGCAACTGGTGGCCATCTCTGTTTATAATGACATTTCTCAAGCTGTGTCTATAGGCTCATGCTTGAATTTAATATAACCAAAAGTTTCAGTAATTTGATTTGCTATGGCCAAATTAAAAATAGTATAAAAAGAAGGTCTGGAAATTCTTAATTTCTGTACTCATAAGGTTGTATAATTAGGTTGTGACAAACCAGAACCTCCTACTATTTTATTCTTATCTGATTATTCCATGTCATGAACACATGGCTCCAATTTTAATGTTTCTCTTGGTACAAATTCAGTAGAAGGGAATCATTAGAGGGATGTCTATTTGCATTTTGATAGAATTTTAAAATTGCTTCAACGTTTATTTTAAAATTTATAAGATCTGTATTTTACAAGAGACTTAACAATTTTTTTTAGGCAGTTTATGAATATTTTTCCAGTCCAGCATCCTATGCACATATGGGATACGAGGACCAAAGTACAGATATAAATTACATAATCACGCAGAAAAACCTGTCTTCTTTCACAACAGCACCNTCTGTATTTTACAAGAGACTTAACAATTTTTTTTAGGCAGTTTATGAATATTTTTCCAGTCCAGCATCCTATGCACATATGGGATACGAGGACCAAAGTACAGATATAAATTACATAATCACGCAGAAAAACCTGTCTTCTTTCACAACAGCACCTATATGCACAATGTGCTCCTCTTTTCCCTTACCTTACAAGTAATGAAGTTGAGTAATGAGGGAACTCTGCTATAAAAATACATAAATTTAAAATTTTCATTTTGAACGATTTTATTTAGTAAATTAAGTATATTTTCCTTCAAAGATATGTTTAAATGTAAAAACACATCTTCACAAATAGTCTTTGATCATCCTAATATTTATCTATGAACATTTGGGTGAAAGATATTGACTCATTTTCCCTTTCAAAGCTTTAAAAATATAAGTTATCAAAACAGCCTTTTACGCTTTATCACGTTTTTGAATAAGTACAGTTCTTATAGAAGAAAATAAAAACAACAAAATCCCTCCCCAACAATTAAATATATCATTTTGTGCTACAACAATAAGATTAATTTAATATGGAATAAGGATACTAAACTAACCCTTATTGGGTCAACAAATACGTTTTGGGTAATCTAGATAGTGTTTATTTCCGAGATACAAACAAACATTATGAATGAGAGAATATACATATGAAAAGTTGGATGCTCTTAAAATTAAATTCCCCAGAGAATAGTACTGTTTTTACCTTTTTAAAGAGGGCTATGTTTACTGATTAGACACGTTGTTGAATTCCAGGAAAAAACCTCCACTCTCATTTATCCTTAAGACAGACCTACAGAATGACTGTCATCCAAAAATCTTCAAATAATAAATGCTAAAGAAAAGGGAACCCTCCTTACACTGTTGGTGGGAATGTAAATTGGTACTATGTAGTCACTATGTAGAACAGTATGGAGGTTCCCTGGAACTAAAAGTAGAACAACCCCATATGACCCAGCAATCCCACTCCTGGGTGTATACTCCAAGGAAACCACAACTCAAAAAGATACATTCACCCCAATATTCACTGAAGCACTATTTGTAATAAATATAAAGCAATCTAAATGTCTATCAGCAGATAAATGGATAAAGAAGATGTACATATATACAATGGAATATTAGCCATAAAAGTGAATGAAATAGTGCCATTTGCAGCGATGTGAATAGACAGACCTAGAGGCTCTCATACAGAGTGAAGAAAAAAATATCATGTAATATTGCTTATATGCAGAATCTAGAAAAATGATACAGATGAACTTATTTGCAAAAGCAAAAGTAGAGACACAGATGTAGAGAATTCATGGTTACAAAGGAAAAGATGGGTGGGGTGGGCTGAATTGGGAGGTTGGGACTGACATATATACACTACTATATGTGTGTGTGCTAGTTGCTTAGTGGTGGTGGTGTCCAATACTTTGCAACTCCATGAACTGTATAGCCCTCTGGTCTCCTCTGTCCATGGAGTTCTCCAGGCAAGAATACAGGAGTGGCCCTCAGAATGGGAGAAAATAATAGCAAACAAAGCAGCTGACAAAGAATTAATATCCAAAATATACAAGCAACTCATGCAACTCAATGCCAGAAAAACACAACCCAATCAAAAAGTGGGCAAAAGACCTAAACAGACATTTCTCCAAAGAAGACATACAGGTGGCTAATAAACAAAAGAAAAGATGCTCAACATCACTTATTATTAGAAAAATGCAAATCAAAACCACAATGAGGTATCATCTCATACTGATTGGTATGGCCACCATCAATAAATGGTGGAGAGGGTGCGGAGAAAAGTCAGCCCTCTTACACTGTTCACAGGAATAAAAACTGGTACAGCCACTATGGAAAACAATGTGGAGATTCCTTAAAAAACTGCAAATAGAATTGCCGTATGACCCAACAAGCCCACTGCTGGACACAGGCATACACAACAAGGAAACCAGAATTGAAAGAGACACATGTACCCCAGTGTTCTCTGAAGCACTATTTATAATAGCTAGGACATGGAAGCAACCTAGATGTTCATCAGTAGGTGAATGGATAAGGAAGTAGCGGTACATATACACAATGGAATATTACTCAGCTATAAAAAGAACACATCTGAGTCAGTTCTAATGAGGCGGATGAACCTGGAGCCTATTATACAGAATGAAGTAAGTCAGGGAGAGAAAGACAAATACTGTATATTAACACATATATATGGAATTAGAGAGTCAGTACCAATGATCCGACATGCAGGGCAGCAAAGGAGACACAGATGTAAAGAACAGACTTCTGGACTCAACAGACTTCTGGACTCAATGGGAGAAGGCAAGGACGGGATGATTTCAGAGAAGAGCATTAAAACATGTATATTAGCATATGTAAAACAGATGGCCATTACAAGGCAGGGCACCCAAAGCTGGTGCCCTGGGACAACCCCGAGGGGCACGGTGGCAAAGGAGGTGGGAGGGGGGTGCTGCATAAGCGGGAGGGCACACATATACATGTGGCTAATTCATGTTGATGTATAGCCAAAACCATCACAATATTGTAAAGTAATTATCCTCCAATCAATAAAATTAATTAATTAAAAAAAATACTGGAATGGGTGTCCAGTATTTCCTCCTTCAAGGGATCTTCCCAACCCAGGGATCAATCCCAGGTCTCCTGCATTGCAGATAGATTCTTTACCGCTGAGCCACCTGGGAAAAGAGGTAACTAATAACCTACTGTATAGCACAGGGAACTCAGTATTCTGTGGTGACCTAAACGGCAAGGAAATCTAAAAGAGGACATATGTATATCTATAATTGACGCACTAACACAACACTGTAAAGCAACTCTACTTCAATAAAAATTAATTTTAAAAATCTTCTAAGGAAGTATGACTATATTTTAGCAGATGAGACATGAAACTTCAGAGAATTTAATTCACTTATAAATGTAAAGTTTTCACTATTATTTTAGTGTGCTAACTTAAAATTGTGTTGAAAATAGGAAGCAAAGACAGAATACCTAATATATTACAAGAGAAAATAATTAGTAACTGTTACTACTTGCAACTAGTGGCCATGTCTGTTTATACTGACCTTTCTCATCCTGTGTCTATAGGCGCGTGCTTGGATTTAACATAACCAAAAGTTTCAGTACTTTGATTTGTTATAGCTAAATAAAAAATAGTGTAGAAAGGTTTGGAAATTCTTAATTTCTGTACTCATAAGGATGCGTAATTAGATTGTGACAAACCAGAACCTCCTTCTATTTTATTCTTATCTGATTATTCCATGCCATGAACACATGGCTCCAAATTTAATGTCTCTTTTGGTACAAATTAAATAGAATGGAATCATTAGAGTCCTGTCTATATGCATTTGGGGAGAATTAAAAATTGCTTCATTAATTATTTTAAAATTTATGAGATTTGTATTTTACAACTAATACTCAAACAACTCAACTTATTCACTCATCAGTGTCACATGTGAATGAGGACAAGGGGTAAGAAACGCCCTCTCCAATTGCTTGTTCATACATTTTTAGATTAAGTGGATCATGTAGAGTTTTCTTCAGCATCAGAACCAGGTCCTCTAGGTTATGCAGGTAAATTTATTAATAATTTGTAAGGGGATTAACTGTCCTCATGGTTAACCTTCTTCAAGGAGATCAGTATGAATCTTTGACTTATAAAACCAACAGAAAAAAAATAATATAATAAAGGACTTTATTATATAAGGTCTAATGTGAATAAGACTATCACTACGAAAGAGAAAAAGTGAAAATCTGCCTTTGTATTATAATTTAAGAAGTTCTGTGAGTATATCCTAATGCGAGGTAATGAGCATACTCTGGTATTACTGCTAAAAAGACAGTTCAGTTTAACCATAAAAAAGAAAGATAAAGTGAAATTGAGGTGTATTTCTGACATAATCTACCAGTATCCTTCATAAAAGGTCTTGAAATAAAAGAAAGACTGGAGTTATTCCAGACTTAAAGAAGATTACAGGGAGATTATAATTAAATTCAATGTGTGATCCTTAATTAGACCCTGGGCTAGGAAAAAGACATCAGTGGGGGAGTTGAATAAGGTCTATGATTAGAAAATATGAATAGTATTGTATCAATATTAATTTCCTGATTTCTTTCATTTTACTGTGGTTTTATAAAATGTCAACATTTAAGAAATCTAGGGGCAGAGTAAACAAAAAAATTTTAGGCTATTTTTGCCTAATTGTATATATGATTAATTTCAAAGGAAAAAATTAAAAAAACTAGTTTTTAACATCAAGTCATTGTTGGATACAAGTCAATATCTATTAAGAAAGAGTCCTATATTAAGCTCTTTTTAGCATCAATATCACTATCTTGGTAATGATGACTGATGTCACTAAGGATAAAATATATATATATACATATACATGTGGATTAAACCAGATTTTCTGAAAGTAAAATGGGGAGTTATAAGCACTGGTACAACAGGAGTAAACAGGGAGTGTTCAGAGCATGCTGGAGTGTATGGTTATCCTATTTAGAGAAGAACTTTCTGAGTTTACTGAGAAACACACTAAAATAACAACAACTCATCCATCTTACCCATTTTTGTATTCCAACCACTTAGCATAGTGCCTTGCCTATACTAAAAAGTCAATATATGTTTATTGAATCACACAGAGGCTTGGCAAAGAAGTCAGCTTCCTATGGCGGGGAAATGGCATAGTTTATCTGTTGCATAGTTTAATGTGGGACTGGCTGACTTTATTTACTGAGTTAGTAAATGAAGTTTAGGAAAATGTTTTTTCTCATTCTATTGTATTTTTAGAGTTATTAACACCCTTGGTAGTTATTACCACTTATTGATAAAAATCCCAGACCCAGATGACCCTGTCAACTTAGCAGGAGCCTCAGAAAGAAAGGAATGAGCAGTAGGACATTCAGCAGAAACGCTAGAAATTTCTGTGTGTGTGTGTGTTTTTCTTTAAAGGGTGTTTTTTTGGTTATTTTTTTTTAAGAGGAAGTACAAGCAACAAGTCATTATTGAATAGAGAAACTACTTTGTAGATGGCAGTCTAATTGTTGAATGTGCCTGCTGGTGGTGCAAATGAGAAAATCGTTGAGCACTACTTGTCACCAAATTCTCTCTCATGACACATAAACANTGGCTGACTTTATTTACTGAGTTAGTAAATGAAGTTTAGGAAAATGTTTTTCTCATTCTATTGTATTTTTAGAGTTATTAACACCCTTGGTAGTTATTACCACTTATTGATAAAAATCCCAGACCCAGATGACCCTGTCAACTTAGCAGGAGCCTCGGAAAGAAAGGAATGAGCAGTAGGACATTCAGCAGAAACGCTAGAAATTTCTGTGTGTGTGTGTTTTTTTCTTTAAAGGGTGTTTTTTTGGTTATTTTTTTTAAGAGGAAGTACAAGCAACAAGTCATTATTGAATAGAGAAACTACTTTGTAGATGGCAATCTAATTGTTGAATGTGCCTGCTGGTGGTGCAAATGAGAAAATCGTTGAACACTACTTGTCACCAAATTCTCTCTCATGACACATAAAAGTCTCAACATTCAATCAAGCAATTCATTCAGAATCCAGTGCTGTGTCAAAAAGATGGACAAATGCTACTTATTAAACTGCTACTATCTTTCAGTAATTAANCTTTCTGCCATAAGGGTGGTGTCATCTGCATATCTGAGGTTATTGATATTTCTCCCAGCAATCTTGATTCCAGCTTGCTGAAGAAAACTTCAGACTAGCTAAATATAGAAAGCAGTGATTGCCATTTAAAATCTTGTATATGTGGTTAGGCAGTGTACTGGAATACATAGATTCTGGGCAATATTGGTTTGTGTCTGTTTTCAAGTTTCTTTTTATTCCACCTTTATTGGGAAGCTTTGCCTCACTTCACTCCTCTAGGTCTCAGTTTTCTTATGTGTAAAATTACAATGTTAGATGCTCTGTGTTCTGTCCTCGGGTTAATACCATAATAACTATACTGTTATCAAAAATAACATATTTGGACAACACTTTATGCTTTAGAAAATGCTTCCATATGTTATCAGTTAACTCCCAGTAGCCTCAAAAGCCAAAGTTTGTAATAAGTCATCTTACAAATAAGAGGGGTCAGGCAGTAAGCAATTTTTCTGCATGAGAATAATTGGCAGGTGAGGGGGCTAAGATTCAAACCTGAAATTTCTGATTCCAAATTTCATGTTTTCATTACCAGGCCAAGTATTTCCTCATCTGGGCGGTCAGTGATGTATCTAATTTTCTACTCTCCAAAAGATCCTCAGTACACATATGGAATATTCCATATTGTTCTGCTCACACAGTCCCTCTCCTTTGAAAATGGCAAGTTTCTGAGCTATGGAAAGGTCTTGAGGGTCCTATTCAAGAGAGATGATAGCAAGGAGTCTAAGCAAGTACAACCAAGTTTGCACAACAGCCTAATTGCTAAACTAGCCTCCTACCTCCAGAAAGGAGGTGGTGGAGAAGACTCTTGAGAGTCACTTGGACTGCAAGGAGATCAAGCCAGTTAATCCTCATGAAATCAGCACTGAATCATTGGAAGGACTGATGCTGAAGCTGAAGCTCCAATACTTTGTCCACCTGATGTGAAAAGACAATTCATTGGAAGAGATCCTGATGCTGGGAAAGATTGAAGGCAAAAGGAGAAGGGGGCAGCAGAGGATGAGAGAGTTCAAGAGGATCATGACTCTGTGGACATGAATCTGAGCAAAATCCAGAAGATTTTGGAGGATAAAGGAGCATGGTGTACTGCAGTCCATGGAGTCACAAAGAGTCAGACATGACTTAGCAACTGAACACCACCACCTCCAGAAAGGTCCAAACAACTTGACAGATGGAGGAGAGATACCAGGAGAGGTAGTCAGAGGACTATTCCAGCAAGAAAGCAGGCTTTGATACCAGATGAAACTGGGTTCATGTCTTGCCTTCCCCTAACAAGGTATGTTAATCTTGCTTAACTCTGCTGACTGATTATAGTATAGCTCTTATCTGCAAAATACCTACAACATGTGGCACTGGGGAGGTTAAAATGCCACAAATGTATAAAAAAGCACCTAATTCAGTGTCAAGAGCATTGATGACATCTGACAATATTGTCTATTTATGGATAGTTCAACTAAAATTAGTTAATTAAATCTGCACATACATTTACAATTCTGTCACCTAAAAACATTCTGGACTATCATTTTTTTAAAAAAGTTTTAATGTCACCATTACAGTAACATCAGTTCAGTTCAGTTCAGTCACTCAGTCGTGTCTGACTCTTTGTGACCCCATGAATCACAGCACGCCAGGCCTCCCTGTCCATCACCAACTCCCAGAGTTCACCTAAACTCACGTTCATCGAGTCAGTGATGCCATCCAGCCATCTCATCCTCTGTCGTCCCCTTCTCCTCCTGCTCCCAATCCCTCCCAGCATCAGGGTTTTTTCCAATGAGTCAACTCTTCGCATGAGGTGGCCAAAGTATTGGAGTTTCAGCTTCAGCATCAGTCCTTCCAAAGAACATCCAGGACTGATTCCCTTTAGGATGGACTGGTTGGACCTCCTTGCAGTCCAAGGGACGCTCAAGAGTTTTCTCCAACACCACAGTTCAAAAGCATCAATTCTTCGGCGCTTAGCTTTCTTCACAGTCCAACTCTCATATCCATACATGACTACAGTAACATAAGTAATCATAAATAATGTTCAATTGTATGCTTTGACCTTAGAAGTCCAAATACGCAGTGAAGAAATTTGTCCATTCAGCAAGTATTTACAGAGCATCTACTAATGCTCAGTGCTGGGGAACAAAATAGATTTTTTTTTTGTATCATGTCATTTATATTTTATCTACACTTTTACTTAATTATCTACATAGAGTAGAATGTACTTTTTAGAAAAATCTTGCCATTGATAAGTCCAAATTTACTTTTAACTTTGGTATAAACTTTCCTTGACAATTCTAACTCCCACAAGTATAACAAGGCAATAGATGTGTTTGGCAGAGCAACTATTTATGTCCTGTCTTCTGTGTTGCCAGGGTGATGGTAGCAATATCGAAAACATTGGAGGTGGCTGTTATTGGCAAGGATCCTAACTTTTATTTCCAAATGGAAGAACCGTAAAAAGCAAAATGTAGGCTGGGATGTGGGCTGTAGACTGGTCATGGCTATACATAAACTAGATGAATGGATTATTGGTGATTAACCAAGTGTGGATGCTATTCTTAGAAAACTAATACCGATAGGCAATATTTCCTTAATATTCAAAAATTAATGACATTTTATCATTACATCAAATACTTTTATTAAAAGCTAATACCATATGGCAACCCACTCCAGTACTCTTGCCTGGAAAATCCCATGGACGGAGGAGCCTGGTGGGCTGCAGTCCATGGGGTCACTAAGAGTTGGACATGACTGAGCGACTTCACTTTCACGCATTGGAGAAGGAAATGGCAACTCACTCCAGTATTCTTGCCTGGAGAATCCCAAGGACAGGGGAGCCTGGTGGGCTGCCATCTATGGGGTTGCACAGAGTCGGACATGACTGAAGCAACTTAGCAGCAGCAGCAGCAGCAATACCATATCATTGTACAATATTACATTTTTTTGTCTACTTTTCTGTCTTTTCATGGAAAACAATTCAAAAGGTTTACTGAACTTTTGGCTCCTCAATATAAATGGAAATGTTGCTACGGTTCAAATTGTTTCTAAAGGATTTTTTAAACATATTAATTATATACTTTAAAGGGAATAAATGATTATATACTAACCCTGAAAGAAAAAGTTATCTCTTACATTACCTGAATTTTTGGACATATTTGAAAGCACCACATATTTGAAAGTACCAGGGAGTAAGTTATTGGTGAATTCTCTCCCTTACCACCTATTTCAATCTTTTAACTTCAAGCCAACTAGTACATTGGCAGTGAATTAATTAAAAAAGAAACTTTTTGTAATGGATGCTGTGCATTGACCCAAACTCTGGGTGGCATTAGAAAGTACGGTGTGGAGAGAAAGAACAGAAGGTCAAGACTGAAGACACGGAGACCAAGACTACATTTCTTTGGTTTCTTTGCTGCTTGTTTTTTTGTTTGCTTTCTTTTTTAGGTTTCAAATGTATTTCCTTTCTTCCATTATATTATAATGAGCAGCTGAGAGCTTAGATGACAAATTGATTTAGAAACAGTTCTGTATTAGAGCAGTTGTAATGGTCCCTTATCGCTCTACCCCTTTAGGATATCTCTGCGAGGTTCCATTCTATTCCATCCTATGACAGCAAGCACTCATATGATAACACAGAAAATGCTTCTGCTAGCTACCACAATATTACCAAATGTGTCATGGAAATCCAGTGAATATTTTAAGTGGTTCTTTCTTGCCATAAATTTCTGAATGCTTAGATTTTTGAGACTACAGTTGACCCTTGAACAGTGAGGAGATTTGGGGTGCCCATCCTCTGTGCAGTCAGAAATCTAGGAGTAACTTACAGTTGGCCCCTCGTGTATATAGTGTCCCCATCCAAAGATTTAACCAATCACAGATCTTGAACCATAGTATTTACTACTGGAAAAGAAATCCACGTATAAGTAGACTTGCACAGTTCAAACCTGTGTTGTTCAATGTTAATTGTACTTAGTGCATTTCTGGCCCAAGGAAAACATCATCCAGGTATGATAGAATTGCAATTGACTGCATCTGTAAGGAGACCTAGTAGGAACTGTGAAACCCCAATGCTTTCCTTATCAAGTTCAAGATTCTGCTTCTATTAAAAAAAAAATACATTTCAGGAAAAGCCACATGGAACACAGGCATAAAACAAAGTACAGGTGGCTGGAGGGCTTTCAGACCCAGGTGGGTACACCAGCACATCCCTGTGTTCACCAACCTAGAAGCTCCACTGCTGGTTCTCTTGATACAAATTACATTACATGCAATGTTGTAATACTTGAAAGGCAGGACTAATATAGAGACATTCTGTATGTTTGATCTGGTTTGTTTGTTTCTGCCCGTAATCAAAGTCATGGATACAAAGCTTGGCAGCAGCTTTAAAACTTTTCTGGGAGAGTCTTAGTGTCTACTTACTAGCTTCTTGGGTTTTGAGAAGCATTGTGCAGCCATCTCTGAAGATCTAGGCTGGTGTTCACTTCTTAAACTGTTTCAACAATTTTTCAGTTACCAAATCCTCTGTTAAGTCACTTTCTGTGCAAAATACCTAAAGTAATTTTGGTTTTCTATATCAACCTTGTCGAATATACTCTCATGTTCTTCTCTGCTTAAATGCTTTAATATCTAACACTCTTTATGGGAATCTAAGTACTTAACATTACACGAAAGGGGCTGTATAATGATAAATTTATCACAATTATATATGTGAAGAAGGTGAAGGTGAAGTCACTCAGTTGTGTCCGACTCTTCGCGACCCCATGGACTGCAGCCTACCAGGCTCCTCCGTCCATGGGATTCTCCAGGCAAGAACACTGGAGCGGGGTGCCATTTCCTTCTCCAGGGGATCCTCCCAACCCAGGGACTGAACCCAGGTCTCCTGCATTGGAGGCAAAGGCTTTAACCTCTGAGCCACCAGGGAAGGCCTACTTTTGGCAAAGCAATTATAAACAAAATATTTAAAAAAATAAAGTCCCTTCTTTTTATTTCCAGATTCATTTATTCACAATCCTGGTTAGATGATCATAGGAGGTTTATCATATAAAGGAAGATAGATAAATCTATCTTCCTTCAAATTCTCATTCTAATCCATCATTATATGATAAACCTCCTATGATCACCTAACGAGAACTGATCTCATTCTTCCCTAGCTGAACTCATCAGCATTTGTGTTTCTTTAGGATCTTGTTAACCCAGTATTCAATACCATTCAATTTCAAACGAACATTGAGAAATCTCTACCCCAATTTGTATCATTCATTTATTTACCCCCAAATTATCAAGTGTTTAACCATANTTATATACTAACCCTGAAAGAAAAAGTTATCTCTTACATTACCTGAATTTTTGGACATATTTGAAAGCACCACATATTTGAAAGTACCAGGGAGTAAGTTATTGGTGAATTCTCTCCCTTACCACCTATTTCAATCTTTTAACTTCAAGCCAACTAGTACATTGGCAGTGAATTAATTAAAAAAGAAACTTTTTGTAATGGATGCTGTGCATTGACCCAAACTCTGGGTGGCATTAGAAAGTACGGTGTGGAGAGAAAGAACAGAAGGTCAAGACTGAAGACACGGAGACCAAGACTACATTTCTTTGGTTTCTTTGCTGCTTGTTTTTTTGTTTGCTTTCTTTTTTAGGTTTCAAATGTATTTCCTTTCTTCCATTATATTATAATGAGCAGCTGAGAGCTTAGATGACAAATTGATTTAGAAACAGTTCTGTATTAGAGCAGTTGTAATGGTCCCTTATCGCTCTACCCCTTTAGGATATCTCTGCGAGGTTCCATTCTATTCCATCCTATGACAGCAAGCACTCATATGATAACACAGAAAATGCTTCTGCTAGCTACCACAATATTACCAAATGTGTCATGGAAATCCAGTGAATATTTTAAGTGGTTCTTTCTTGCCATAAATTTCTGAATGCTTAGATTTTTGAGACTACAGTTGACCCTTGAACAGTGAGGAGATTTGGGGTGCCCATCCTCTGTGCAGTCAGAAATCTAGGAGTAACTTACAGTTGGCCCCTCGTGTATATAGTGTCCCCATCCAAAGATTTAACCAATCACAGATCTTGAACCATAGTATTTACTACTGGAAAAGAAATCCACGTATAAGTAGACTTGCACAGTTCAAACCTGTGTTGTTCAATGTTAATTGTACTTAGTGCATTTCTGGCCCAAGGAAAACATCATCCAGGTATGATAGAATTGCAATTGACTGCATCTGTAAGGAGACCTAGTAGGAACTGTGAAACCCCAATGCTTTCCTTATCAAGTTCAAGATTCTGCTTCTATTAAAAAAAAAATACATTTCAGGAAAAGCCACATGGAACACAGGCATAAAACAAAGTACAGGTGGCTGGAGGGCTTTCAGACCCAGGTGGGTACACCAGCACATCCCTGTGTTCACCAACCTAGAAGCTCCACTGCTGGTTCTCTTGATACAAATTACATTACATGCAATGTTGTAATACTTGAAAGGCAGGACTAATATAGAGACATTCTGTATGTTTGATCTGGTTTGTTTGTTTCTGCCCGTAATCAAAGTCATGGATACAAAGCTTGGCAGCAGCTTTAAAACTTTTCTGGGAGAGTCTTAGTGTCTACTTACTAGCTTCTTGGGTTTTGAGAAGCATTGTGCAGCCATCTCTGAAGATCTAGGCTGGTGTTCACTTCTTAAACTGTTTCAACAATTTTTCAGTTACCAAATCCTCTGTTAAGTCACTTTCTGTGCAAAATACCTAAAGTAATTTTGGTTTTCTATATCAACCTTGTCGAATATACTCTCATGTTCTTCTCTGCTTAAATGCTTTAATATCTAACACTCTTTATGGGAATCTAAGTACTTAACATTACACGAAAGGGGCTGTATAATGATAAATTTATCACAATTATATATGTGAAGAAGGTGAAGGTGAAGTCACTCAGTTGTGTCCGACTCTTCGCGACCCCATGGACTGCAGCCTACCAGGCTCCTCCGTCCATGGGATTCTCCAGGCAAGAACACTGGAGCGGGGTGCCATTTCCTTCTCCAGGGGATCCTCCCAACCCAGGGACTGAACCCAGGTCTCCTGCATTGGAGGCAAAGGCTTTAACCTCTGAGCCACCAGGGAAGGCCTACTTTTGGCAAAGCAATTATAAACAAAATATTTAAAAAAATAAAGTCCCTTCTTTTTATTTCCAGATTCATTTATTCACAATCCTGGTTAGATGATCATAGGAGGTTTATCATATAAAGGAAGATAGATAAATCTATCTTCCTTCAAATTCTCATTCTAATCCATCATTATATGATAAACCTCCTATGATCACCTAACGAGAACTGATCTCATTCTTCCCTAGCTGAACTCATCAGCATTTGTGTTTCTTTAGGATCTTGTTAACCCAGTATTCAATACCATTCAATTTCAAACGAACATTGAGAAATCTCTACCCCAATTTGTATCATTCATTTATTTACCCCCAAATTATCAAGTGTTTAACCATAAGCCAGTCATCAAGCTAGACACTAGAGTGAGGTACGAATACGTAATCACTGCCATATTAACTTTTTTACCTTAATAAGGTAGAGAAGTATTAAGTAGACCTAAGGCAATGGCACCCCACTCCAGTACTCTTGCCTGGAAAATCCCATGGATGGAGGAGCCTGGTGGGCTACAGTCCATAGGATCACTGAGGATCAGACACGACTGAGCGACTTCATTTTCATGCATTGGAGAAGGAAATGGCAACCCACTCCAGTGTTCTTGCCTGGAGAATCCCAAGGACGGGGGAGCCTGGTGGGCTGCCGTCTCTGGGGTTGCACAGAGTCGGACATGACTGAAGTGACTTAGCAGCAAATGAATGTTAAAGTGTCAACTCTGATAAGTTCTATAAAAAGAAGTGCTATGTGCCTATATAGGGGATATTATCTGGTTTGAGGGATAGGAAAAGCTACCTATGGAAGTGACACTGGAGGCAATACCTAACGGATGGTTAGACATTAAGTGGAATGGGAAGGAATACTGGCAACACGGCATGTCAGTAAATCTTGCTAAATAGGCACCTTAAGAAGGAAATGGAGTCCCTGCTCCTTCAACAGGGAGCCCTCATCTCTGGGTGATTCTTATGAAGCCTCCTTAATTTCCTTTGGATGTGGAGGAGACACCTTTCCTCGTACATAAAGAATGCCATCGAAGAAAACACTTCCATTCCACAGTGCTTGCTACCCCCATGCCTTCTCCAGGTTTTCCACACACACTCACAGCCGCCCACATGTACACGCACCTGGGAGAAAGGTTGTATTAATTATTAAATGTGTATAATACACATTTATTTCTTATCTAGGCCCAGTTATTTTCCTGTTATCTATGCCTGTGCTGGCATTTAATCTTCACAATAATCCTATGAAGTAGGAATTTGCCACTGCAGCACAGAAATCATCCAGTAGTATTACTGACTGCTAGGTATAAGCACATGGAGCATTTACTGTGCTAAGTGTAAGTGTTGTGAGCACTAGTTTCTAGCTATTATTATTCCCATTTTATTGGGGAGGCTGCATGGAAGGGAGGTTAAGTAATTTGCTCATAGATACACAGTGTGGCCAGGTCTGGATTTGAAGCAAGCCAACTCAATACAGCACCTGTGCTATTAACGCTAAACACTGTAGCTTTCCAGGGCTGGTTCTTATCCTGCCTGGTAAACCCTACCGAGAGGATTCTGCACTCCATTTTTGGAGTATCTCTTCAGAAAGCGAGTACCTCTTCAAATGCAAGCTTTGGGTTCTAGTCACCAATTCTGGAACAACTGGAAAATGCCTAGTCGGTCATCCTATTATATATGAGAAATTTCCTCTGACATTTAATGAACTTCTGAATTTCAGTTTCTTCTAGGGTAATATATACTGAGAAATGCATATAATTTTATATTAAAAGTAAATAAAATATAATTAGGGTCTTAAATTGTTTTAAATAAGTGTATGTAAACAACTGAAACTTGTGAATAATATATTATTTTAGATGACTCACAACATCACTTACTTTCATTAGTTTGTACTACTGAGAATCAAATTATAGTAGAAAGATAGGAGTTAATATATCTGTATCAAGAATGAACAAGAAAATATCACCAAGGTGATTTTGCTAGCAAAAAGACCAACATAATGAAAAAAAGAAATCTGCTGTAGAAGTGACTTACAGAAAAATGATCTTACCACTCTTTTATTGATTCCTTTGCCATTACATGAAAATGTAGAAGCAGGGTTTTACACAGGTCCTGAACTGAATCTTAGAGATGCCTCTGGAAGAGTACTAAGGGGTCAGTAAACACCCCTAAACTTTATGTGAAATTTGTGTTTATTTGTGTGCATGTCTTTGTTTCCTGGGGGAAAGAGTCCACAGCTTTTTACCAGGTTTCCAAGCGGTCCCCTAAAAGGTTAAGCAACATTGATGCAACACAGTGTATAATTATGTAATTGTCAATATTAAACAGATTCAAGATAATATATTCTATTTATAATTACTAAAAGAAATCACTCATCACTCTCTATTACATTTTAAAAAAGTGTGGTTTTAAAGACAGACTATATAAACCACTAAAATAAGCACTGATATATACACCTCGGCACTAGATGAAGATAAGATGGGCCCAATGCAGATGGATCACATGGAACTGATTATCCAGTAGCAATTTTTCCTTCTATCAGTAGCCTATTTTACCTTCAATCTTATATCCTTTAAAAAAAAAAACTGAGGTGATTACAAGTAATATAAAGTTCTCAGATCTAATAACTTTTCAAGTTTAAAATGTTCTTATAAATAAATAGTTAACTTTGCCGACTAAGGTCTGTCTAGTTAAGGCTATGGTTTTTCCAGTAGTCATGAACAGATGTGAGAGCTGGACTGTGAAGAAAGCTGAGCACTGAAGAATTGATGCTTTTGAACTGTGGTGTTGGAGAAGACTCTTGAGAGTTCCTTGGACTGCAAGGAGATCCAACCAGTCCATTCTGACGGAGATCAGCCCTGGGATTTCTTTGGAAGGAATGATGCTAAACTGAAGCTCCAGTACTTTGGCCACCTCATGAGAAGAGTTGACTCATTGGAAAAGACCCTCCAGGAGTTGGTGATGGACAGGGAGGCCTGGTGTGCTGCGATTCATGGGGTTGCAAAGAGTCGGACACGACTGAGGGACTGAACTGAACTGAACTGAACTTCTCCTTTCTCTCATCTCAGTTCAGTTCAGTTCAGTCACTCAGTCATGTCCGACTCTTTTATATATTTTGATTATGGTGTTTTAATGTAATTTGCTCCCTTTTAATCTGATGCATTTTATTTTATGCATTTATGATAAGAAAGTCCATATACTTTACNATGTCCGACTCTTTTATATATTTTGATTATGGTGTTTTAATGTAATTTGCTCCCTTTTAATCTGATGCATTTTATTTTATGCATTTATGATAAGAAAGTCCATATACTTTACCAAAGAGGTCCTTGACACAAAAAAGTTTGAGAACCTTGACTGCCCTGAAGAATGGGAGAAGCAAGAACCTGGAAGGAACTCGAGGCCCTGAATGGCCACAAGGGAAAAATAACTCCCTGCAGAATTTCCTGGAAGCCTAAAAAATGCAATTCAATTTTTTTTCATGAGGGAAAGAAACATCTTTGCCATATAAGCCAATCTGCTTTTCAGTCCTTTTTGTGGCAGCACTTTGCACATAACTAACATATCCTTTATTATCAACTTCTGTTTAGTTATTATGAAAGAAACACTTTATAACTCTTTACTAAGAATTAGAAGAATAAGGAAAAATGTTTTTAAGAATTAAAATAGCAATTATTTTTTATATAGAATTAAAGAGTGTTTGGGCTTCCTTGGTGGCTCAGAGGGTAAAGTGTCTGCCCTCAATGCGGGAAACCTGGGTTTGATTCCTGGGTCGGGAAGATCCCCTAGAGAAGGAAATGGCAACCCACTCCAGTACCCTTGCCTGGATAATTCCATGGATGGAGAAGCCTGGTAGGGTCCATGGGTCACAAAGAGTTGGATATGACTGAGTGACTTCACTTCACTTAGAGTGTTCAATGTTTTAATACAATAAAATACCTATGCAAACATTAAACATTTAGCTATAAAAAATAAGCAAAATCTTTAATCCATTTTATTTTGGTATATGGTGTTAGGAAATGTTCTAATTTCATTTTTTAACATGTAGCTTTCCAGTTTTCCCAGCACCACTTAAAAGATACTGTCTTTTCTCTAATGTACAGTCTGGCATGGCTTGTCATAGATTAATTGACCATAAGTGTATAGGTTTGTTTCTGGGCTTTCTATTCTGTTCTCAGTTCAGTTCAGTTCAGTCACTCAGTCGTGTCTGACTCTTTGCGACCCCATGAATCACAGCACACCAGGCCTCCCTGTTCATTACCATCTCTCGGAGTTCACCCAGACTCACGTCCATCGAGTCCGTGATGCCATCCAGCCATCTCATCCTCTGTCGTCCCCTTCTCCTCCTGCCCNCAATTGTGTGGTAGTTTGAGCATTCTTTGGCATTGCCTTTCTTTGGAATTGGAATGAAAACTGACCTTTTCCAGTCCTATTCTATTGTACTGATCTACAAATCTGTGTGCACACGTGTGTTTGGGCCAGTGCCATACTATTGTGATTACTATAGCTTTGTAGTACAGTCTGAAGTCAGGAACAATGTGACTTTCATTCTTTCTCAAAAAAAATGTATAGAGTTTTTTAAGGTCTTTTGTTTTTCCATACACAATTTTAAATTAGTTGCTCTACTTCTGTGAAATTAATCTACAACAAAGTAGGCAAGAATATATAATGATGACAAAAGTTTGTGCAACAAGTGGTCCTGAGAAAACTGCACAGTTACATGTAAAATATTCAACTAGAACATTTTCTCACAACATATACAAAAATAAAATCAAAATGAATTAAAGGCTTAAATTTAAGGCCAGAAACCATAAAACTCCTAGAAGAAAACATAGGCAGATTCTCTTTGACATAAACCATAATAACATTTCTGGATCTTGTTTCTAAAGCAAAACAAAACAAAATAAAACAAAACCAAATGGGATCTAATTAAACTTATGAACTTTTGCACAGCAAGAGAAACTAATGACAAATGGAAAAGGCAACCTACTGAATGGGAGAAATCATCTGTAAATGATATGACACATAGATTAATATCTAAAATATATCAATGGTTCATACAACTCAACATAAAAAAAGCAAACTCAATTGAAAAATGGGCAGAAGACATGAATAGACATTGCTCCAAAGAAGACACAGAGATGGCCAATAGGCACATGAAAATATGCTCAACACTGTTAATCAGAAAAATGCAAATTAAAACCACAATGAGGTATTACTTCATACCAGTCAGACTGGCTATTATAAAAAAGAATACTAATAACAAATTTTGGTGAGGATGTGGAAAAAGGGAACCTCTGTATACTGTTGGTGGGAATGTAAATTAGTGCAGCCACTGTGGAAAACAGTGTGGAGTTTTCTCAAAACACTAAAACCAGAATGAGCACATGACCCAGCAATTTCACTCCTATCCAAAACAAAAACACTAATTCCAAGTGAAACATGCATCCCAATATTCATAGCAGCATATTTACAATAGCTGAGCTACAGAGGCAATCTGTGTCTAAGAACCAATAAATGAATAAAGAACATATATATATATATATATACACGCAAAGTGGAATATTATTCAACTAAAAAAAGAATGAAAATTTTCCATTTTAAACAACACAGATAGACTTGGAGGGCATTATGCTAAAGTGAAACATGTCAGAAAAGACAAATACTGTATGATATCACATAATTCAGTTCAGTTCAGTCCACTCAGTTGTGTCTAACTCTTTGCGACCCCGTGGACTGCAGCAAACCAGGCCTCCCTGTCCATCATCAACTCCTGGAGTTTACTCAAACTCACGTCCATTGAGTTGGTGATGCCATCCAAGCATCTCATCCTCTGTCGTCCTCTTCTCCCACCTTCAATCTTTCCCAGCATCAGGGTCTTTTCAAATGAGTCAGTTCTTCACATCAGGTGGCAAAGTGTTGGAGTTTCAGCTTCAGCATCAGTCCTTGCAATGAACATTCAGGACTGATCTTCTTTAGGATGGACTGGTTGGATCTCCTTGCAGTCCAAGAGACTCTCAAGAATAGTCTCCAACACCACAGTTCAAAGCATCAGTTCTTCAGCACTAAGCCTTCTTTATAGTCCAACTCTCACATTCATGCATGACTACTGGAAAAACCATAGCTTTGACTAGACAGATCTTTGTTGGCAAAGTAATGGCTTTGCTTTTGAATATGCTGTCTAGGTTGCTGATAACTTTTCTTCCAAGGAGCGAGCATCTTATGAGGCATCATGAGTTTCTTTACAAAGAAGTCATACCACTCTGTACTCCTGGAAGTAAGATATGGTATCCTTGTTTCACATCCTTGCTGTTATTTGAAACTGTTAGTCTCTATTTTTTGTCAACCTGATGAATGTGAAATGATGCTGTGAATTTAACTCAAATCTTGGTTACTAATACAGTAAGTATTCTTATTGAAATTGAAAAGTTCTTAAATAGGGTGTAGTTTCCTTTTTAAATCTTGATTAAAGAGTTTGCAATTTTTGCCATTTAAAATTCTGCTTAAGAATATCTTTCTTAATACAATTTCATGAGGGTATTCTCGTATACTGCCATCTTAAACATTTTGTCCTGTGAGTCTTTTCATTTGAAATTATTTCTGAGACATGTGCAGTAAGTATCTATTCCAGGATTGTTTATTAAATAATACATCCTTTCCTTGCTTATATGGTTTCCATATTTCTTTGGGTCTATTTATGAATTCTCTATTCTCTCACTTTGTCTAACAGTCACCAATATGATACTACCATTATTAGTATAGCTTTAATATAGCCTTAGTATCTCTTACAGAATCTCTCTCTAGTATTTATGTATTCTTCAGTAATGAGTTAGTTTTTTTGGCTCACTTGTTCTTCCACATGCATATTTTAGAATAAATCTGGTTTTAAAGAAAACTTTACTTAAAATTGCTGTAACCCCTTATCCAACATTTTAAATCATTTTCTTGCCTCTACTTTCTGTTCACAGTAAAGGATTATCTTCTAAGATACTACATGCCTATTGTTACTTTTTCATATGCCTATTGTTACTCTTTCTCCCTCTCACCTAGCCATCTCCCACCAGCTAGACTATAAACTCAACATTGGCAGGGTTATTTTGAATTTGTTCATTGGTACATCTCAAGTACCTAAAATAAATCTTGCCCGAGTAAAGATATGTACTCAGTAGATATTTGCTGAGTGAATGAATTTAACTTGAATTTCTGACTTATCTGAAGAAAGCTGATATCTTTATAACATTCAGTTTTTTGATCCATGAATATGATGGCTCTCCTCATCTATAAAGATTTTCTCTAAATTATTTTAATAAGGCTTCATAAGTTTCCTACATGATGTTTTCACACAGTTTATTAGATTTATTTCTCTAAACCTTATACATTTGCTATTGTTGATACTGTTGCTATGTATGTAATATTATTGATACATATTTTTTGTCTAGTCTCTATTAAATATAAATATAAATATATTTAATATTTATAATAATATAAAGGTCAATATCTGTGTAAATATTTTCTGCCAGGTTTATTGAGGTATAGTTTTCATACTGCAAAATTCACCATAAGTACATAATTCAAAGAGTTTTGATAAATGTACATAGTTATCACCACCACAATTGAGATACTGAAAACTTTCAATCACTCCAAAAATTTCCTTTCAGCCTCACTGCAGGCAATTCCATTCCCTTACACCTAGCCTCTGGCAAACTCTGATCCATTTTCTATTACTACTATTTTGCCTTTCTAGAATGCCATATAAACAGAATCATACGGTAGACAGTCTTTTGTGTCTGGCTTCTTCAGTGTGATGCATTTGAAATCCATCCATATTGTATCTTTTAGCGGTTCTTCCCTTTTTAATGCTGCTCACATCCTATGGATTTAATCCACTTGCCTTTTGATAGACATACGAATTGTTTCTAGATTTTGCTTATTATGAATAAAGCTGCTATGAATATTCACCTAATGGATTTTGTTTTGATTTCTGTTGGGTTAATTTCTAGAGTGGAACTGCTGGGCCATGTAAGAAATTCTTTAGTTTTGTAAGAAATTAAAAACCTGTTTTCCAGAGTATTTGTACCATTGTTTTTTCATTCCCACCAGTACAGTGAAAGAACTCCAGTTATTTTACATTTTTACCAGCAGTTGGTATTGAGTCTTTTCCATTCTAGAGGATATATCATGTTATTTCATAAAGATTTTAATTTATATTTCCCTAATAGCTAATGCCATCTTTTCAAATTCTAATTTGTCATTCATATTTTCTGCTCTTGTAGAGTATCTTTTTAAGTCTCTTGCCAATTTTTAAATCGAGTTTTTGGTTTCTTATTATTGAATTGTGAGGGTTATTTATGTATTCTGGATATAAGCCCTCTTCTTTACAGCTCCACAGTAGCCTTGAAAATTATCAGCCTCAGAACCACAGAGCTATGAGAACCAGAAGCCTTGCAGTCATTGGACAGGGGAAGACTGGATTTGAGGCTTGGCAAGAAGGCCTATGGCCGAAGAACTGTCATTAGGTAACCTTACAGCTTCCTGGAAAATACCTGTCTATGGAGCATTGTCATTATTTGACCTGAAATGGAACTCACTTGAAGGATATATCTGGTATGGGACTTGTATCTAAAACATGTAAAGATAACCTGCAACTCAATAGTAAAAAGACAGTCTAATTAAATTTGGGTAAAGAATTTGCACAGACATCTGTTCAAAGATGATATATAAATGGTGAATAAGCAAATGAAATGAGTATCTACATGAACCATTAGGAAAATACAAAGAAAAACCAAGATGAGAGAACGCTTTACATCTAGTAGAATGACTATAAACAAAAATACAGAAAATAAGTGTTGATGAAGTTGTAGAGAAATCAGTCTTCAACCACTGCAGGTGGGAGGGTAAAATAGTGAAGCTATAACAATTTGGTAGTTCCTCAAAATGTTAAATAAACAGTTACCATATAACCCAGCAACTTCACTCCTAAATATATAGCTAAGAGAAATGAAAATGTGTGTCTATCCCTGCTGCTACTGGTCCTAAGTCACGTTAGTCGTGTCCAACTCTGTGTGACCCCATAGACGGCAGCCCATCAGGCTCCCGTCCCTGGGATTCTCCAGGCAAGAACACTGGAGTGGGTTGCCATCTCCTTCTCCAGTGCATGAAAGTGAAAAGGTGTACATCCCTGGGTGGGGAAAACCTCCTGGTGGAGGACATGGCAACCCACTCCAGTATTCTTGTCTGGAGAATTCCATGGACAGAGAAGCCTGGCAGGCTACAGCACATAGGGTTGCTCGTTGGACTCGATTGAAGTGACTGAGCATGCATGCACATCCATATAAAGGCTGGTATACAAATGTTCATAGCAATAGCATCCATAAGAATCAAAACGTGGAAAAAACTCAAATGTCCATTAACTGAGGAATGGATAAACAAAGTGCAATCTATCCATACAATGAACTATTATTTAGTAATATAAAGAAATGAAATACTGATACATGTGAATACTGACAATCCTTGAAAACATTATGCTAAGAGAAGCCAGTCATAAAAGATCACAAATTGTATGCTCTCGTTTATATGAAATACTCAGATTAGACAAATCTATATAGACAAAAAGCACTGCCTATGACTGAGCAGATGATTATGGAGAGTGGCTCCTAATGTGTTCTTTCTGGAGTGATAAAAATGTTCCAAAATTCAGTTGTGTTGATGGTGATGTAATTGTCAATATGTTAAAATTCACTGAATTTCATTCTCAAACTTATAAACAATGAAATACCATTTTAACTAGGCTGGCGAATTTTAAAAGGCTGCTAATGCTATCAAGATCAGGGGACACCCAAAGCCTAGTGAGCACTCCCACTCACTGATGGTGGAAGCATACATTAGTGCAGTCACTTAAAAAGGCAGTTTTGCATTTAGTCATATTTTGCCTAGATATATACTGCAGTGAAACTTTTGCACATATCCACTAAAAGAATCACAGTACTCATAAGAGCCTTGTTCTTAAGAAATTAACATGGAAAACAGAACAAATATCCACAAGAGAATGAATAAATACAATACACCGTATGCCTACAGCGACATACTATGTGCCTGTGTAAGTGACTGAAATACATCTCACATGTTAACATGGCTGGCTACCTAAAATATATTTCAGTGAAAAATTAAGTCACAAGGTACAGACTGAACAGTCATGTAAAGCAAATAGAAAAGCAAAATATTTTTGTGGAGAAATATGGTGAAAATGATCATCTGAGTTAAATTCACCCATTCCAATCCATTTTAGTTTGCTGACTCCCAAAATGTCGACATTCACTCTCACCATCTCCTGTTTGACCACTTCCAATTTGCCTTGATTCATGGACTTAACATTCCAGGTTCCTATGCAATATTACTCTTGACAGCATCGGACTTTGCCTCTATCACCAGTCACATGCACAGCTGGGTATTGTTTTTGCTTTGGCTCCATCTCTTCATTCTTTCTGGAGTTATTTCTCCANATCTCGTGTTTGACCACTTCCAGTTTGCCTTGATTCATGGACTTAACATTCCAGCTTCCTATGCAATATTGCTCTTTACAGCATCGGACTTTGCCTCTATCACCAGTCACATGCACAACTGGGTGTTGTTATTGCTTTGGCTCCATCTCTTCATTCTTTCTTGAGTTATTTCTCCACTGATCTCCAGTAGCATATTGGGCACCTACTGACCTGGGGAGCTCCTCTTTCAGTTTCCTATCTTTTTGCCTTTTCATGCTGTTCATGGGGTTCTCAAGGCAAGAATGCTGAAGTGGTTTGCTTTCCCTTCTCCAGTGGACCACATTCAGTCAGACCTCTCCACCATGACCCGCCCATCTGGGGTGGCCCCACACGGTATGGCTCATATGTTTATTGAGTTATACAACGCTGTGGCCCATGTGATCAGATTGGTTAGTTTTCTGTGACTGTGGTTTTCAGTCAGTCTGCCCTCCGATGGAGAAGGATAAGAGGCTTAAGCTTCCTGATGGGAGAGACTGACTGAGGGGGAAACTGGGTCTTGTTCTGATGGGCGAGGCCATGCTCAGTTCAGTTCAGTTCAGTTCAGTTGCTCAGTCGTGTCTGACTCTTTGCCACCCCATGAATTGCAGCACACCAGGCCTCCCTGTCCATCACCAACTCCTGGAGTTCACTCAGACTCATGTCCATTGAGTCAGTGATGCCATCCAGCCATCTCATCCTCTGTCGTCCCCTTCTTCTCCTGCCTCCAACCCCTCCCAACATCAGAATATTTTCCAACGAGTCAACTCTTTGCATGAGGTGGCCAAAGTACTGGAGTTTCAGCTTTAGCATCATTCCTTCCAAAGAA
>SJYW01012670.1:806768-818997 GCA_006410735.1 Raphicerus campestris
TATGCAGGTCAGGAAGCAACAGTTAGAACTGGACATGGAACAACAGACTGGTTCCAAATAGGAAAAGAAGTACGTCAAGGCTGTATATTGTCACCCTGCTTATTTAACTTCTATGCAGAGTACGTCATGAGAAACAGAGAAATACCAATAACTTCAGATATGCAGATGACACCACCCTTATGGCAGAAAGTGAAGAGGAACTAAAGAGCCTCTTGATGAAAGTGAAAGAGGAGAGTGAAAAAGTTGGCTTAAAGCTCAACATTCAGAAAATGAAGATCATGGCATTTGGTCCCATCACTTCATGGGAAATAGATGGGGAAACAGTGGAAACAGTGTCAGATTTTATTTTTGGGGGCTCCAAAATCACTGCAGGTGGTGACTGCAGCCATGAAATTAAAAAATTCTTACTCCTTGGAAGGAAAGTTATGACCAACCTAGATAGCATATTAAAAAGCAGAGACATTACTTTGCCAACAAAGGTCCATCTAGTCAAGGCTATGGTTTTTCCAGTGGTCATGTATGGATGTGAGAGTTGGACTGTGAAGAAGGCTGAGTGCCGAAGAATTGATGCTTTTGAACTGTGGTGTTGGAGAAGACTCTTGAGAGCCCCTTGGACTGCAAGGAGATCCAACCAGTCAGTCCTAAAGGAAATCGGTCCTGAATATTCATTGGAAGAAGTGATGCTGAAGCTGAAACTCCAATACTTTGGCCACCTGATGCGAAGAGCTGACTCATCTGATAAAACCCTGATGCTGGGAAAGATTGAGGGTGGGAGGAGAAGGGGATGACAGAGGATGAGATGGTTGGATGGCATCACTGACTCAATGGATATGAGTGTGAGTAAACTCTGGGAGTTGGTAATACACAGGGAGGCCTGATGTGCTGCAGTCCATGGGGTCGCAGGGAGTTGGACACGACTGAGCAACTGAATTGAACTGAACTATATCATTGTCATTCATACTTTGACAACTTTTTAGAGATTCGGTGATATCATTTTGATTCTTTCTGAAGAGTTCAGTAATACTTGAAGAGCTCCATGCATGTTATGAACTGTGTGATCTTGAGCACAATACAGGACCTGTGTTTCAGTTTCCACTTGTAAGACAGGAATGTTAATAACACCTAACTCACAGGACTACTGGGATTCCCAGGTGGTGCTAGTAGTAAAGAAGCCTCCTGCCAGTGCAGGAGACTTGAGTTCGATCCCTGGATCAGGAAGATCCCTTGGAGTAGGAAACAGCAACTTCACTCCAGAAAATTCTATGGACAGAGGAGCCTGGTTGGCTACAGTCCATGGGGTTCCAAAGAGTTGGACACAGCTGAGTGAGTGAGTTCACACCCGCATGCACAGGGGTATTAGAGGGATCGAATGAATTAGTATTCATTTTAAGCACTGAAATATTTTAAGGGCTATTGTTACTATGAAATATTATTTGTTAATACACAATGCCTATCTGTCAATCACTTTCTTCATTCTCTCTATATTTGATTATCTTTTGTGACAACTAATATTGATTATGCCTTCCTATTTTTCTTGTAGTATCTACTTTCCCTGCACTTTTTGATTTATTCATTGTTTTTTTTTTGTTTATTCTTCCATTAAACAGATACAAACATTTTTATACTTCTAAAACAGACATAGAATGTAAAAATAATATTATCTATAAAAATGAATATTCTGTTTAACTACATATTAAAGTGAATGAAAGAACTCCTAATTTCCTATTCTATTCACCCTAATTTTCCTGGATCATTCTCTTCCCACACACTTGGAAATGACTTTTCTCTTGACTATTGTATGTTCAGGCCCTTTTATAGATTCACTATGTTCCACCTGTCATTTTCATCACCACTGTAATCAACATTTTCATTTATTATTATTATTTTATTGTTCAAATGATCAAAATTGACCGTTAAGAGCTGGTTTAAGTTAGTCATTGATTCTTTTTAGCACTGCCTCTGAAAGCTTTGAAGGGTCTTTCAGAGAATGATCAGCACTATCCTGAGAGTTTCTGCGCTGGCACAGGTAACCAGTCATCCTCCAAAAAGCACTGAATCCTTAGAGAAGGGAAAATAGGATAGAACCAAAAAGTGGACACTAGAAATGCACTGGAGGAATTAGAGTCAGAAGAAAGATGTACAGAAAGAAAGATGCAGCTCTTGGCCTACTAGTTACTGCACAACTGGAACATAATTTCCATAAGGCCCAAACTTCTGTCTACGGTTATGAGTTTATACTGCTCATTCCATTTTTTCCCAGATGTTACACTGCCATCCCATACTTTTAGTATATAAGTGTCTTCTAGTAGATACTTCTAGTATCTACTACCAAAATTTTCTTCTGCTCTTTTAACAAAGTAACAATTTTCATTATATTTTAAAAATTCATGCCCTTAGAATATTTATTGCCCTAAAGGCATAAATTGCATTTTTGGCCATCAGTCTACCAGTGATAAAAATTTTTTCTTTGACAGAGTTTCAGTTTTAAATTAAAGAAACAAAGTGCAGAGAATCTTCTTTTTAATTAATTAATGTAAAAACCTTTTGATCTTATTTAATAGTAACATATAAAATGGTCAAACTCTATGTTATGTTAAACATTTTTTGCTTCTCTTGCTTTCCTTTTATCACAAGCTCAAAATCTTCCATGTTCTAAATTTATATACCTATTTTTGCCTTATTAAAGAACTAAGGTATTGTTGATGAATAAATAACAAACTACTCTATACTAAAGTGTACATACACTAATACATTCAGTCTCACTGATACATGAAACCATCCAGAGATGTGACAAACCCTTGGAAAAGAGGGTCCCAGATTGTCCGAAACTAATTCTTCGTAAAATTCTCAACATTTTAAGGCCCTGGAGACAAACTAGCATATAAATTCACAGATTTTGAATGTAAATTGTAAAGCGACTCTGTAAGTCAGTTCCTATGAAGAATCCTGCCCCTCAAACCTGTATCTAACCATTTTCTTTTTAAAATTTAGTTTATTTATTTATTTTTGGCTGTGCTGGGTTTTCACTGCCATGCTGGCTTTTCTCTAGCTGTGGTGAGCAGGGGTTACTCTCCAGTTGCTTGTGCAGACTTTCTCATCTCAGTGGCTTCTCTTTTTGCAGAGCACGGGCCCTGTGCACATGGGCTTCAGTAGTTGTGGCTCACAGGCTGTTGAGCACAGGCTCAGTAGTTGTACAGAATTTAAAGGCTCAAGAGACAGTTTTCTATGACAGGTTAACCTGGGGAATCCTCTAATGCACATTAATTAAGTCTCCTTTATGTACGGTTGGATAGATTCCCTGGAGGAGGAAATAGCAACCCACTGCTGTATTTCTGCCTATAGAATTCCATGGAATGAGGAGCCTGGTGAGCTACAGTCCATGGGGTTGCAAAAAGTCGAACACAACTGAGCGACTAATACGACTAAGGCTCAGTTGTGGGGCACAGGCTTAGTTTCTCTGCAGCATGTAGGATTTTCCCGGATCAGGGCGTGAACTATTCTCCTGCTTTGGCATGTGGATTCTTTACCACTGAGCCGCCAGGGAACCCCCAATCATTTTCATTTTAAATAAATCACATGAATTCAGAGTAAACCTATTTACAAGATTAGGTATGAAAACTATAGTATCTTGTTACATTTCCTTTAGGGAAATGAACTTTTGCAACATCTCTGAAGGAAAATTTGGTAAGATTATTACTATAATAAATACGGGAAAAAATTTTTTTCAGTATAACAGTTTGGCAGCAATTAAAGTGCTAATTACATATCAGAAATAAGAGCCTTGAAATCAGATTTTAATTAAAATCCTGGCTCTAGCATCCACATCCAGTAAAACTCAGGGCAAGTTTACCTAACAGCTACATGCTTTGTTTTCCTACATTTGAAACAGGAATAATGTTTGCCTCTTAGATTTACTGTGAGAATTACATGAGGTAACATTTAAAGCAACAGTGAACATGACTAACTAAAGAAGTCATTACTAAATGAGTTTTCTTTATAGATTTATTGTATGATTCTACAAGGCCCTTCTTCCTTGGAATAACAGTATTATTACATGTAGATCTTTTCTTGATGTCTACTGAACTGTGATGTTCCTCAAGAACTGGGATTTTTGGAAGCGACTAATTCTCCTGGAAAGAGCAGAAAATAGTATTGTAAACCAACTATCCTATGATTAAAAAGAAAAAAAAAAAAGAGTCTTCAGGTGGCAGTGGGACAGAAGGAGGATTTTGAGAGCTCTACCTATAGCTCACTATATGGTTAGCTATAGCAGGTTCTCTCTTAAAAAAAAAAAAATTCCCCGATATTATTTTGAACCTGACTTTTCCTATTGAGCAGAGTGGAAAGATGGAACTATTCCATCTTCAAACTTGAATAGATAGTTCATTATTCTCATTTAGGGCTTTTTAAAACTTAGACAAATAATTTCTTGTTTACTGAGATTTAGTAAGATGTTGCTACTTGAATTTATGGAAAATCTCTTTAATGATGTTATTATTAAGGGAAATTAAATGACATCACTTTCTTCAACGTAGTTAAAGGTCCTTCAAATTTCAAGGACCACCATGAACCTTTGTTTGAGGGAAATATTTATTAAACAATGATGGTCCCCATTAGTATCACAATGAAAGGGGCTTATATGGGGAAATAATACCGCAGGTTTGATCATTAAATTCTTAATTCTAATCTAGAAATGTTAAACACATGGCCCTGGCGCCCCTTAGTGTACAAATGGATTATTACAGTTACACTGATACTGAGACTACTGCTAAGTCGCTTCAGTCGTGTCCCACTCTGTGCGACCCCATAGAGGGCAGCCCACCAGGCTCCTCCATCCATGGGATTTTCCAGGCAAGGGTACTGGAGTGGGGTGCCACTGCCTTCTCCAATGCATGAAAGTGAAAAGTGAAAGGGAAGTCGCTCAGTCGTGTCCGACTCTTCGTGACCCCATAGACTGCAGCCCACCAGGCTCCTCCGTCCATGGGATTTTCCAGGCAAGGGTACTGGAGTGGGGTGCCATCTGGCTCGTCCCTAACTATGAGTGTAATAAATCTTTCAGATCTTTGAGAAAAAATGCTAATATATAAATCACAATATATACATGTTAAGAATATCTGCATCACCACTCACTTTGTGATGTATTTAACAATCTTTACTGTTTCTGTATTGACAGACTTCTCCTATTCAATGAACCTGATAAATCTAGAACCTGATAAATGCTGTAGTCTGGAACAACCTTGATGCCATATATTAGCGTTATTGCTGTGCCATGTGAGTAAACCAGGATAAAATAGATTTTCTCACTGTGTGAATGTGGTCTAGACTGTTCATGCTATACAAAGGCATAATTTTAAAGTTTTTTCCCCCTTATTTGAAATATGTGGTCCTAATTTAGGTTGACCGAGGATGAGATGGCTGGATGGCATCACTGACTCGGTGGACGTGAGTCTGAGTGAACTCCGGGAGCTGGTGATGGACAGGGAGGCCTGGCGTGCTGCGATTCATGGGGTGGCAGAGTCGGACACGACTGAGTGACTGAACTGAACTGAACTGAATTTAGGTTGAAAATGTTCTACTGTGCTTTTCTAATTAAAAAATCAGATTATGATTCTCTATGATCAGTAAGAAGTAAACTGGATTAAGAAGAAAATATTGAAATCTTGGCAACTCTAAATATTTTTCAATTCCAATAGCTTGTTGGAAGTTTAGCCAAGGAAAATGTTANAGATTGTGATTCTCTATGATCAGTAAGAAGTAAACTGGATTAAGAAGAAAATATTGAAATCTTGGCAACTCTAAATATTTTTCAATTCCAATAGCTTGTTGGAAGTTTAGCCAAGGAAAATGTTATCAGCTTTTAATTTACCTCAAATCAACAATAAGTTCTTATTGCTCTGATTTTTTCAGTCGATTCACATTGTTCCTTACAGTTCTTATTAATGCTCTTCATCAAGTGTTTCCAGTGCTCTGAACACGCAGAATTGCAGTTCTCTGATCCAGTGAATTTAGGCAGTGGTCATGTATCTTGCCTTGGCCACCAATGTGTGGGTACTATTACACATTTTACTTTGGAAAGTAAAATTCAGGAATAAATTACTTAATTCCCCTCCCTCTTTTTCTTTCTCCCTTCACAACCATTGAGAAAGTACTCCAGATGGAGGCTGCCTAGTGTCCCAGGAGGAAAATGATGCCGGGTAGAGACCTCAGATGGCCTGTTTGGAAATGGAGCACGAATGAGAATTTAAACCTTTGTTAACTTTAGACCATAAAGATTTGGAGGTTGTTCCAGACTGCAGCATCATGTAGCCTATCGTAACAGACATACTTCTATTTTTAGATGCACTTAATTTTTAAACTGACTTTTTTGGTAAAATTACTATGAATTACTGATAGTTTTTATAAAGTATGCTTTAAAATAGAATCTACAAGTGAGGGAAAAAAAGTGCATAAAAATAATAACCCTACCTCTTGTGAAAGATATAAATTTACAGAGACAACAAAACTCAAGCTTCAAGCAAATTGTAGGCAGGAAGTAAATGGTCCTATGTGGAAGCTTCTGCAAACAAGAAGAAATTAAAAAAAAAAGATACAGAAAATACACAGGTGATTTAAGCAAACCTTGACTGCATATGACAAAAAATAATGCTGTAATGTATTAAAAGACAGAATGAAATGATATGATGACAATAAATTATAAGTTTAGAAGGAGTAAAGTACTCTATGGGAAGAGGGAATAAGTATATTTTCAAATGCTAAGTTTCATAGGTAAATACTAAAATGATAGATACACAGAATATAATCATTGTAGGAGGGGAGATGAAAAAGATGACAGGAAATTATCAACTTAGAATTCTATAACCAGAAAATGTATCATACTTAAGTAAATTTCATACACAGGTATTTTCAGATAAGTCAAAATATCCGCTCCTAATTTTTCCCTATTTTTTTTTTTAATTTCAAAAAAAATCTAGAAAATGTACTCTGCCTAAAAAATAGTGGGGTGGGGAAGCAAGAAAGCAAGAACACTATAAGGAGTTGTATTAGTTTACTGGGGCTTCCCTGGTAGCTCAACGGTAAAAAATCCTCCTGCCACAGGAGACACAGGTTTGATCCTGAGTCAGGAAGATCTCCTGGAGAAGGAAATGGCAACCCACGCCAGTACTCTTGCCTGGGAAATACCATGGACAGAGCACCCTGGCAGCTACAGTCCATGGGGTCATAAAGAGTCCAACATCACTTAGCAACAGAAACAACAGCAAACAGTGTTTACTGGGACTGCCCTAAAAAGATGGGTTAGCTTAAACAACAGAAAAAATGCATTTTCTCACAGTTCCTGGAAGCTGGAAGTCAAGATAGAGAGAGTTGACTTCCTCTGAGGTCTCTCTCCTGTTGCTGCCCCTTCACATAGCTCTCCCTATGTGCACAGGTGTCCCTGGTTTGTCTCCGTATCTTTGTCTGCTCTTCTGATGAGGACACCAGTCAGATTAATGAGGGCTAACTTAACAAACTTACTTTCACTTGACTACTTCTCTGCAGGCCCTATCTCTAAATAACAGCTATATTTTGAGAAACCAGAGGTCAGGGCTTCAAGATAGGAGTTTTGGAGGAACACAATTTAAACTACAGCAGGAATCTATGAAACAAGAATAGTGGGAAAAAACCCAAAAACCAAAAAACAACATTCTTCTCAGGGATGATACTTTAATGAACTTCCCAGTATGACAGCTTCAGCAGGCCAGAGAGTATCCAGTTCATCTTGAAACAGGAAGATACAAGATTCCCACAGTGATTTTCACAGTAGAAACAGTAAACTCAGATTTAGCTGAAGTGCTTAACAACATGGAGAGGATGTTACTCTTCTGCGGATATCTCAAGGTGAAGTGGTAATGTGTACACAGAAAACTAAGCAAATAAAGAATGTGGCGGTTATAAAATCCCTGGAGAAGAAAAGAGTTGCACAAGAAAGGGAATACTAGCATAGCGTATTACATGCCTAATTACGAATAAGATTTCCATAGTTACAGTGATGAAAACACTTTTTTTAAAAATGAAAACTGACATAACTATCAAAAAGATGAACAGGGAAAATGTAAAAGGAGAATTCTCAGCTTTTGTAACAGAAAGTCAATACATAATACCTAAACTGAAAAAACAATTCAACAAATGGTTGTATAGTATGTTATTAGATATATAAAAGAACCCCAGAGTTTAGAAAGTTTACTTCTGGGAGTGAAATAAAGGAAATAACTAGATAAGTAGAGGTGAGCTTCCCTCCTAGCTCAGTTGGTTAAAGAATCTGCCTGCAATGCAGGAGACCCTGGTTTGATTCCTTGGTCAGGAAGATATAGTCCATGGGGTCACAATGAGCAGAACACGACTAAACGACTTTTACTTCACTTGAAGTGAAAGGTGAGGCAGGACACTACCTTTGCATTAATAGAAAATTTGATTTATTAAACTATTGAGGTTGTTGTTTTAGTTGCTAAGTAGTGTCTGACTCTTTTGCGACCCCACGGACTGTAGCCTGTCAGGCTCCTCTGTTCATAGGATTTTCTAGGCAAGAATTCTAGAGTGGGTTGCCACTTCCTTCTCCAGGGGATCTTCCCGACCCAGGTGTTGAGCCCAAGTCTCCTGCATTGCAGGCAGATTCTTTACCACTGAGCCACCTGGGGAAGTCCCTGTTATACTATAGATGTATCACAACTTTATACATAATTAAATAAGATTCAAAACAATTTCTATTTAAGAACTCCATGCTAATAATTGCCAAACTAAATTGTAGTTCAAGTATGTCTCTGCACCTGTCTTACTGCCTTTTGACATCCACATTGCCTGGTTCATAACTGCCTTCTTACTTCTCAGCTTGCTGCTGCTTGCTCAACACCCAGGGAAACAGGGAAAATATAAATGAACCCTCCCCTCTTCTTACCTTATTTCCAAGCAGAAGTAGCACAGATCTTCAGTCAATCACCCAACTCAGGAAACCAAACATCATGATTTACTCCCAACATATAACCACTGAATTTTATCAATCCTATCTCTTTATAGTATTGGATATCTCTTTTCTTTTCTCCATCTCTGTTGAATCTTAGCCCTGGTATTATTAAACTCACAGTTAGATATGAATGTGTTGAGTACCCTTTTGTCTTTAGTTCTAATCACATACTGATCTTTCTCCTTGGGTGCATTTTCTGTCTTTCTCTTTGAGGGATCAGCAAAAGCATTGGCTCTTCCAGAAAGTTCTTCCTGATATATTCATCCCATTACTTGTTTTTACCTAGGTATTTTATTTGTGCCCATTCTAACTACTGACACAAAGGAGATACTTAACTTTGTTTTAAGAATGAATAAATATACCATATGATCCAGCAATCCTACCCTGGGCATATATCCAGACAAAACTGTAATTCAGAAAGACACACGAACCCTTACATTCACAGCAGCACTATTCACAACAGCCAAAAAATGGAAATGACCTGTATGTCCATCGACAATGACTGCATTATGATGTGGTACATATATACAATGGAATGCTAGTTGGATATATGAAAAAATGAAATAATGTCCTTTGCACCAACATGGATGCAACTAGAGATCATCAACAAAATGAAGTCATAAAGAGAAAGACAAATACCAAATTGTATCACTTATACAGTATGTGGAACCTAAAATATAACACAAATAAACCTATCTATGAAACAGAATCAGAATCACAGACATAGAGAGTAGACTGGTGGTTGCCAAGAGGAGAGGTGTTGGAGAGGCACGGATTGGGAGACTGGGATTAATAGATGCAAACTGGTATATATAGAACAGATAAACAGCAAGGTACTACTGTATAGCACAGGGAACTGTATTCAATATCCTGTGATAAAGCATGCTAAGTCACTTCAGTTGTGTCCGACTGTGCAACTCCATGGACTGCATCCTTCCAGGCTCCTCTGTCTAGGCAAAAGTATTAGAGTGGGTTGCCGTGCCCTCTTCCAGGGGATCTTCCCAACGCAGGGATCAAACCCACATCTCTTACATCTAACCTGCATTGGCTGCTGGGTTCTGTACCACTAGCACCACCTGGAAAGCCCATGATAAATCATAATGGAAAATAATATGAAAAGGAAAGTATGCATATGTATAACTGAGTCATTTTGCTATACATTAGTAGTTAACACAACATTGCATATCAACTATCCTTAAATTAAAAACTTCAAAGAAAGAATGAATAAATAAATGGATCAAATAAATTGGAATTGATAAATTCTAAGAGAACAGGTCTTTTTCTTTGATCACTGGGGAGCAGTCATTTCTAGGTTATTGAGGTACAGGAAGAAAATTGCATGTCTTTTCCACCTAAGTTCTATATTGCCAAGAAAAAATTTAAACTATTTTAACGAGAACTCCAAATGTTCTATCAGCTGCAAATTCAAATATGGTTTTTATGTGAAGTTGGAAGCTGCCTGTCAGTGGAGGTGTTTTCTTCTAACACATAGATATTGTGAAAGAAACGTCTTTCTGCTAAGGAGGTTAAACTTAGTGGAAGCACACTGTCTGCTTAGAAAACAACCATGAGAGATTTAACTATGCCTTTTCCCCCTTTCTTCACTTAGAGAAACAACTGTTGGCGCCAGGAAAGACCTCAACCCTTGCTCTTCTAGGATGTCAGGGAAATGCATATTCATCTAAGATGGCTAGGGACAGGGTGAACTTGAGTGGCTGCATTTATTTTTAGAGGAAATTTATTTTAAGATAAAAAATTCTCCCTTACGTTATGATATAATTTTGACAGCTCAGCGGGTAAACAGTCACAAGACACTGTTGAGTGGAAAAATTCTGGTAGAGCTAACTTTAGGAAGAATTTTGAAAAAAACAATTGTTGTATAAGCAACGTAATTACCTTTGTCATCTCCTTCAACTTTTCAGAACTGGAACTTTCTAGAGGCTGAGCACATAACTGGAATGATTCTAATTTCCTCATATGCATTTATAAGTAGGAAGTGGCAAAATACAATTATGCTGGTGTGTATTTACCCCACTTTGTTTTTCTGTGAATGTGATGTGGTAGGAAACAACTGCACTGGGAAACAGAAACTCTCTGTTCTACCTGGTTCAGTCCTTACTTTGTGATCATAAAACAAATTATTTCAATAATTCAAAGCTCAATTTCAATTTCTACAAAATGAGGATAAGACGTCTTAGCAAATACCACATTTTAAAAAACACATCAAATTTATATGGAAGGATATCATAACTATGAAAGGCACTTTGCAAATGTAAAATATTATTACTTGGATAATACATAGTTTACTATTTTGAGAACATTTTAGTAAGAAGCCCTATAATTATATGTGATAATCAATTTATAATTTATAATATTTTATCAATAAATTAATATATTTATTATATATAATTTGATGTGTTAAATTCATATTGTATACATTATGGTTACACATTAAATTATATGTAATTATATACTTATTATTAAAGTTTTCAAATAGAAGAATAAGATAGAGAAATACTGTATTCAATAGAGATTTATTATTTACATGGTTTGCATATTGTATAAGAACAGTGAACACAGAGTAGAATAGCTCTAGAGCAGGTAAGGGTTGTGCTATTAAAGTGCTTAATAGTATGATTAGGAGTTATGACATGATTTGCTGTCAATAAAAAGAATCATTTTTATTCATTGAAATCTATTAGTTCTCTAATATATTTGAACTACTGCTAAGTAATTAGCTCTGTGTTAGATATTGAGAATAAAAAGATAAGGCTTACTCAGTCTCTATTATCTAGCCATGCACAGCCTAGTAGGGATAAGAAAAAAATTGCAATAAAATACACATGCTACAGCATGTTATAAAATCATAAATTCAATAAACCATAATGGAAAATAACACATACATGTGTATAATGGAGTCAGTTTGCTGCACAGCAGTGATTAACACAACACTGTAAATCAACTATGTAGGTAATAACTTTGAATAGAGCAAAGACAGGTCCAGAAAAGAATGCTACGTAAGAGAAAGGCCTAAAATGTGAAGGATAAATAAGGGGAAAAGGTGAAATTAAAAAGAAATCTAAAGTGAGAAAAGCAGAGTAGCATAAATGGCAGAACTAAATCTGGGTCTGAGAAGCTGGCTGGGGCCCAAGATTAGGGAGCATGACAAGGAAAAGCTGATGATTAGCGAAGAAAAGGAAGCAGATCACGAAGAGCCTATAATGCTAAGAAACA
>SJYW01012674.1:19289-55464 GCA_006410735.1 Raphicerus campestris
CAAAGGGTTGGACATGACTGAGTGGCTAACACTATTACATATTGTATATGAATACATAATTCACATATTACATAATCATAATATGTAATATATGATCAATGTATCACATATTAGATATAATGTATATATTACGTAGAGTGTATATATATAATATCAATCTATGGATGTACACATGTGTATGTGTTTATATACATACACACACACACACACACACATATAAGCACATACACATGCTGGAGGGATCTGGGCCCAGGAACAAGTGTCCAGGTATGAGCTGGGCTGTCTGCAGGCTCCTCCCTCATAGGACAGAGGAGGTATCACAGGCAGCTGTGGCATCGAGGGGGCAGAAGGTAGGCCCAGGCCCTGCCTGGGGGATATCTGTGTCCTCCTATCCCTCACCGTGTAGCTCACAGCTGCTCCAGCTCAGCTCTGCCCCTCTCACCTGGCTAGCCCAGAAGTCTATGTATCAATGGCACACGGTGGCCAGCCATCACCCACATGACAGGGTATGACAGGGTAACCAGTACTCATTCTTTTTCATTTGTCACCCTTCTACACGTTTTTATTTATTTATTTTGTTTTTGACTGCCCCATGCAGCTTGTGGGATCTCAGTTCCCTGACCAGGGATTGAACCTGGTTCACTGCAGTGAAAGCACTGAGTTCTGATCACTAGACCATAAGGGAACTACTCCTCTTTCTACATTTTTTAAAATAAGTATTTTAAAGCAAATCCAAGAATTTTTTCCCTCAGTAACTCCTTGCAAGTGGAGAGGTGTATGTCTAACGAGGACTTCCTTCCTTCCTCTCTTCCTCTTTTTTAACACAGTAACCACCATGTCATCATAAGCTCAGCTGAAACGCACACGTTCCTTAATGTCAATAACCACCCCACACTCACGGATCCCCAGCTGCCTCAGAGATGTCTTTTTATGGTCAGGTCTCCATGAAGAGGGTCCTTCCAAGGGCCGGCCTGACACTTAGTCGTCGTGTCTCCCCAGCTTCATCTCATCTGTAGCTGCCCCTGCCTCGGCTCACACCGTCGAGTTACTGAAGATTCCAGGGCGTGCGGCTTGGAGAACCCGCATTCCAGTCCTGGCCGGCTGCTTCAGATGACTGTAAGAGAAGTGGAAACTGGAAATCACGCTAACTTGCAGAGCTTAAATGGTGTCATCTCGCATTTCCCTCTTTTCTGCAAGGGCTGGGTCTGGATGTCTTCCTCTGCCCGGGATCCTAGGACGGGGCCTTGGCAAAGAGGTGCTGGTGGTCAGCATGGAATAAACAGCCGAGAGAACATTCACAAGGCACCGTACAATTTACAGAGGCCGTTGGCCATACTGTATCTACTGTATATGAATACGTAATTCACATAATTGTGTACGTGATGCTGGGTCCTCAGAGCAGCCCCGTGGCTCAAGCAGGACCACACTTTGTGTCTGTCTCTCCGACGGCCTCCTCGGCGGGAGAAGCCTTTGCATTTTCCAGGGCGCTGGGAAATCATGCCAAGCAATCGCTTAGATCTGGGAGTCCCAGGGAGAAGCCGCCACCTTCCGCCTCCCCTCCTCAGCCCCCCAGTGTTAATCTCTGCTTCCCTTCCTTTTCCATCAGAGGTGCCCTGGACGAGGAGCTGGGACTCTGGCCCTGAGTCTCTCCGGGTCTGACCCCTCGGTCCTCTTGACAAATTCAGTTAAGTCAAGTGTCCCCTTCACCAGTCTCTCTGGCTGGTCAAGCCTCTTCCTCTCTAAGCCACATAGCGCCCAGAGCTAGATTCTCATTGCTGTTTCCTCCGGCACTTCCATCTTTTGCTTTTCTCTACTTGAGTCTTGAGACCCTTTTTTTCCCTCTTGTCTATCTGTCTGTCTTCCTCCTGGGCTGCTTCTGTTTCTCCTACATGACAGTTCTCAAGATGCCCGATTTCGCTGGGAGACACTCAGGAGACACTGCCCCTTTCTTTCCTAGTGCATATTAACTGAGCAGGTGGTTTGCAGCTGGGTTGGGTCCTGCACGAGGAATCGGATTGCCTTGTAGGTAACGGAACTTGTATCAAGTGGTGGCTGGCGGGTAGAGAAGCAGGGACGTGAAGGAGGAAGAGAATGGTGGCATTTATGAGAACATGAGAGTGGGGAGTGGGGCAGGAAAGAACATCTTCTGGGGATGTGGTTCCCAGGGTCATCAATACCTGCCAGGACCTGCCCTCCTCATCCGGTGATCTGAGATCCCTGAAGGAGCAGACCAGAAGGTGGGCAGCCCCGGGCAGGGTGTGGTCAGAGGGCAGGAATCTCCTGCTCCTGGGGCTCCGCTGCCATCTAGTGGTGAGATTTGGGTAGTGTTGCTCTCTGAAGTTCAATCAGTCCATGCCCAGCAATAGGTCTCTGGCATGCTATTTAACACTGGACTTGATCTCATCCCATTACTTCATGGCAAATAGATGGGGAAACAGTGGAAACAATGATAGACTTTATTTTCCTGGACTCCAAAGTCACTGCAGATGGTGACTGCAGCCATGAAATTAAAAGATGCTTGCTCCTGGGAAGAAAAGTTATGACCAACCTGGACAGCATATTAAAAAGCAGAGACGTTACTTTGTCAACAAAGGTCCATCTAGTCAAGGCTATGGTTTTTCCAATAGTCATGTATGGATGCAAGAGTTGGACAGTAAGGAAAGCTGAGTGCAGAAGAATTGATGCTTTTGAACTGTGGTGTTGGAGAAGAGATCCAACCAGTCTATCCCAAAGGAAATAAGTCCTGAATATTCATTGGAAGAACTGATGCTGAAGCTGAAACTCCAATACTTTGGCCACCTGATGCAAAGAGCTGACTCATTTGAAAAGACCCTGATGCTAGGAAAGATTGAAGGTAGGAAGAGAAGGGGACAGAGGATGATAGGGTTGGATGGCATCGACTCAATGGACATGAGTTTGAGTGAACTCTGGGAGTTGGCAATGGACAGGGAGGCCTGGCATGCTGCAGTCCATAGGGTCACAAAGAGTCGGACATAACTGATCAACTGAACTGAACTGAACTGACTTTGGAAAAGTCACCCGGTCACAATGTTTGCCGATAAATACCTCAAGTAGTCTTATTTTCTAGCTTTTGAATAACTTAGACGATTCATGTAGTCATCGTATCATCAATATTTACTGTAGGACCATTTCATGCCAACACTTCTCTGGTAGCTCAGTCAGTAAAGAATCTGCCTGCAATGCAGGAGACCCCAGGTTTGATTCCTATGTCAAGAGGATGCCCTGCAGAAGGAAATGGCAACCCGCTCCAATATTCTTGCCTGGGAAATCTCACGGACAGAGGAGCTTGGCAGGCCCCAGTTCCTGGGGTCACAATGAGTCTGATATGACTTAGCAACTAAACCACCATTACGAGCCAGGCATGTTTCAGGCTAGACAATGGGAATAAAGAGGTGACCTCGATGAACTGTATGACTTATGTGGCAAATGAAAGCCAGGTACATCAACAATTACAATCTAGAAGGACAAATGCTTCAATACAGATATGTCTGTGCTGTGCTTTGAGAATACAAAGGAGGGCTGTCTTAAGACAGATTGGCCTGGAGTGGTAGCTGGGAGGGAAGGGAGAGGCTTCTTGAAGGAGATGATGGCTAAGGTGAGCCTTGAAGAGTGTGTCGGAGCCAGAGAGGGTGATGGAGGAGTTGCAAGTGGTAAAGATAGAGGGAGTGGTGATGATCAGGAGACAAGAAACAGACCACGAGGATGCATTTTCAGTTTCCTCTTTAATGAATTCCTCGAGCATTCAGTTGCGACTGTAAGGGCTTCTCTTGTGGCTCAGCTGGTAAAGAATACCCCTGCAATGCAGAAGACCTGGGTTCGATCCCTGAGTTGGGAAGATCCCCTGGAGCAGGGATAGGCTACCCACTCCAGTNTGGAGGAGTTGCAAGTGGTGAAGACAGAGGGAGTGGTGATGATCAGGAGACAAGAAACAGACCACGAGGACGCATTTTCAGTTTCCTCTTTAATGAGTTCCTCGAGCATTCAGTTGTGACTGTAAGGGCTTCTCTTGTGGCTCAGCTGGTAAAGAATACGCCTGCAATGCAGAAGACCTGGGTTCGATCCCTGAGTTGGGAAGATCCCCTGGAGCAGGGATAGGCTACCCACTCCAGTATTCTGGCCTGGAGAATTCCATGGACTATACAGTCATGGGGTCGCAAAGAGTCGGACACGACTGAGCAACTTTCACTTTCACTTCGTAAGGAATTCAATCTAAAATGTGCAGAATGTGCTCTAACCAAGTATTTGATTTATTATTATTATTATTTTTAAGATTCAGAGTTTTTCTCTTTTTCATTATCTGTTTATTTTTGGAGGCACTAGGGCTTTGGTGCTTTGCACGGCTTTCTGTAGCTGCAGAGAGCGAGTGCGGCTCACTGCGGAGGCACACAGGCTCGGTGGCTGTGGTCTGCGAGATCTGGAGTGCAGGCTCAGCAGTTGCCCCGCACGAGCTTTGTTGTTCCAAGGCACATGGGATCTTCCAGTAGCACGGATCAAACCCATGTCCCCTGCATTGGCAGGTGGATTCCCATCCACTGTGGCACCAGGGAAACCCCTTGATTTATTATTATACTAATATTATAGAATTTGGAATTGGAAAGTATCCCAAAGAACTTCTGTCTAATGTGTTTACCAGTTCTTCTGCTCGTATTTACACTGTGTCTGTTTTCTCCTACTAAAATGGCAGCACCTTTCTGTGCTTCGGGCTGTTAGACTGGGGCTTTGATGAAGTCCAGTGTGGACTATATAATAGTCTGCCCAGGGGTCTCCCTGCCTGGGTTAGTTCCCTCATCTGACTTCATTGCAGAAGGAAGAATCCGATGTATTTCTTGCTTCCATTACGTTTTCCTTCTCTCTTCCCTCCCTCTCTCCTTCTGTTTATTCTTTTTTTTGTTGTTTGTTTTTAATCCAACAAATAGTGGTGACTACCTGCTATGTGCCAGGCTAGGCATTTTGCTATGGGAGATCAATGGGACAGAGTACTTAGGACCTGGAGACACACAGAGACATCCTGGAGGCGGAGGTCAGCTGGGCAGCCCATCCTCTGCGGTGATCTTTGTAATCACTTCCAGAGCACACTGATTTTTTGTGGCATCAGTTACTGGAGGCTCTGAGTGCTCCATTTGGCTTGAGAACCCCTCTCCTGAAAGTCAGAATAGCAACTAAGGAAAGCGTGGGGAGTATATTAACCCATTTAAGTAATGGGGTCACTTGTTCTGCTGATAATCTCACCGGGGACTTCGAGGAGGACTGCAGCAATGGATTACAACCCCCCAAGGATGGACATTTCCTCTTTAGACCATAAAGTACCCATCAGGTCCTGCAAAGCCAGTAGCTGGTTTTAAGTGACCTTATCTTGTCCTTCCCACTGATTTCTCTGTGAACCTGTTTGACTCAAGCCAGCCTCCCTGGTGGCAGGGCAGGGGGGAGGGGATCCTCAAAATGGATTATGCAATGTCAGTCAGTGTTTGCAAGATGCTGGACCCCTGTCCTAAGACCAACGACACTGCAAAGCTATGATGTCCTGCTTTGTTCCTGCTAACCTTACAAAGTGCAGAACTCTGGTGTCTGACCTCTGCCTTCGCCAAGATGACTTTCACACACTGTGTCTTTCCATCCAGCCCAGATAGGTGGACATGCATCGTGGATCCTGCCACGTGAATGCAGGGCTAGCCCTTCCTGAGTCAGGGCTCTGTGAAATTTACAGGTGTCTGCAGGCATAAATAAAAAAATTTTTTTTCTTTTTAAAAACACAGAAAATTTTTCATCAAATCTTTGCTAAAAAGGTAACATTAAATCATTGATTCTACTAAAACATGACTCAACACTTATGTCATTATGTATAAATTATGTTCAATGTGGATAGAGTTTGATTTGTTTAATATGATGTAAGATTGGATGTCTCCAAACATAAAGGTAGCTACCACCTTTGAAAGTCCCTAAATGACCTTGAGAGCTCCTTGAAATTCAGGTAAGATTTTTCTAGAATCCTGAGGAGATTCAAAATCCTCCCTATGGTTTCTGCTATTTGCTGAGTTTCTGCTGCAGGCATGCCTTATAATCACATGGTTGCCCCAGCTCCAGGAGCTGCCAAGTTAATGCTAGACTGCGATCTCTCTGGGCTTCCCTGGAGGCTCAGTGGTTAAGAACCCACCTGCCAAGTAGGAGACCTGGGTTCAGTCCCTGGGTTGGGAAGATCCCTTGGAGAAGGAAATGGCAACCCATTCCAGTATTCTTGCCTGAGAAATCCCATGGACAGAGGAGCCTGGTGGGCTATAGTTCTTGGGGTTGCAAAGNCAAGATGCCCGATTTCGCTGGGAGACACTCAGGAGACACTGCCCCTTTCTTTCCTAGTGCATATTAACTGAGCAGGTGGTTTGCAGCTGGGTTGGGTCCTGCACGAGGAATCGGATTGCCTTGTAGGTAACGGAACTTGTATCAAGTGGTGGCTGGCGGGTAGAGAAGCAGGGACGTGAAGGAGGAAGAGAATGGTGGCATTTATGAGAACATGAGAGTGGGGAGTGGGGCAGGAAAGAACATCTTCTGGGGATGTGGTCCCCAGGGTCATCAATACCTGCCAGGACCTGCCCTCCTCATCCGGTGATCTGAGATCCCTGAAGGAGCAGACCAGAAGGTGGGCAGCCCCGGGCAGGGTGTGGTCAGAGGGCAGGAATCTCCTGCTCCTGGGGCTCCGCTGCCATCTAGTGGTGAGATTTGGGTAGTGTTGCTCTCTGAAGTTCAATCAGTCCATGCCCCGCAATAGGTCTCTGGCATGCTATTTAACACTGGACTTGATCTCATCCCATTACTTCATGGCAAATAGATGGGGAAACAGTGGAAACAATGATAGACTTTATTTTCCTGGACTCCAAAGTCACTGCAGATGGTGACTGCAGCCATGAAATTAAAAGATGCTTGCTCCTGGGAAGAAAAGTTATGACCAACCTGGACAGCATATTAAAAAGCAGAGACGTTACTTTGTCAACAAAGGTCCATCTAGTCAAGGCTATGGTTTTTCCAATAGTCATGTATGGATGCAAGAGTTGGACAGTAAGGAAAGCTGAGTGCAGAAGAATTGATGCTTTTGAACTGTGGTGTTGGAGAAGAGATCCAACCAGTCTATCCCAAAGGAAATAAGTCCTGAATATTCATTGGAAGAACTGATGCTGAAGCTGAAACTCCAATACTTTGGCCACCTGATGCAAAGAGCTGACTCATTTGAAAAGACCCTGATGCTAGGAAAGATTGAAGGTAGGAAGAGAAGGGGACAGAGGATGATAGGGTTGGATGGCATCGACTCAATGGACATGAGTTTGAGTGAACTCTGGGAGTTGGCAATGGATAGGGAGGCCTGGCATGCTGCAGTCCATAGGGTCACAAAGAGTCGGACATAACTGATCAACTGAACTGAACTGAACTGACTTTGGAAAAGTCACCTGGTCACAATGTTTGCCGATAAATACCTCAAGTAGTCTTATTTTCTAGCTTTTGAATAACTTAGACGATTCATGTAGTCATCGTATCATCAATATTTACTGTAGGACCATTTCATGCCAACACTTCTCTGGTAGCTCAGTCAGTAAAGAATCTGCCTGCAATGCAGGAGACCCCAGGTTTGATTCCTATGTCAAGAGGATGCCCTGCAGAAGGAAATGGCAACCCGCTCCAATATTCTTGCCTGGGAAATCTCACGGACAGAGGAGCTTGGCAGGCCCCAGTTCCTGGGGTCACAATGAGTCTGATATGACTTAGCAACTAAACCACCATTACGAGCCAGGCATGTTTCAGGCTAGACAATGGGAATAAAGAGGTGACCTCGATGAACTGTATGACTTATGTGGCAAATGAAAGCCAGGTACATCAACAATTACAATCTAGAAGGACAAATGCTTCAATACAGATATGTCTGTGCTGTGCTTTGAGAATACAAAGGAGGGCTGTCTTAAGACAGATTGGCCTGGAGTGGTAGCTGGGAGGGAAGGGAGAGGCTTCTTGAAGGAGATGATGGCTAAGGTGAGCCTTGAAGAGTGTGTCGGAGCCAGAGAGGGTGATGGAGGAGTTGCAAGTGGTAAAGATAGAGGGAGTGGTGATGATCAGGAGACAAGAAACAGACCACGAGGATGCATTTTCAGTTTCCTCTTTAATGAATTCCTCGAGCATTCAGTTGCGACTGTAAGGGCTTCTCTTGTGGCTCAGCTGGTAAAGAATACCCCTGCAATGCAGAAGACCTGGGTTCGATCCCTGAGTTGGGAAGATCCCCTGGAGCAGGGATAGGCTACCCACTCCAGTATTCTGGCCTGGAGAATTCCATGGACTATACAGTCATGGGGTCGCAAAGAGTCGGACACGACTGAGCAACTTTCACTTTCACTTCGTAAGGAATTCAATCTAAAATGTGCAGAATGTGCTCTAACCAAGTATTTGATTTATTATTATTATTATTTTTAAGATTCAGAGTTTTTCTCTTTTTCATTATCTGTTTATTTTTGGAGGCACTAGGGCTTTGGTGCTTTGCACGGCTTTCTGTAGCTGCAGAGAGCGAGTGCGGCTCACTGCGGAGGCACACAGGCTCGGTGGCTGTGGTCTGCGAGATCTGGAGTGCAGGCTCAGCAGTTGCCCCGCACGAGCTTTGTTATTCCAAGGCACATGGGATCTTCCAGTAGCACGGATCAAACCCATGTCCCCTGCATTGGCAGGTGGATTCCCATCCACTGTGGCACCAGGGAAACCCCTTGATTTATTATTATACTAATATTATAGAATTTGGAATTGGAAAGTATCCCAAAGAACTTCTGTCTAATGTGTTTACCAGTTCTTCTGCTCGTATTTACACTGTGTCTGTTTTCTCCTACTAAAATGGCAGCACCTTTCTGTGCTTCGGGCTGTTAGACTGGGGCTTTGATGAAGTCCAGTGTGGACTATATAATAGTCTGCCCAGGGGTCTCCCTGCCTGGGTTAGTTCCCTCATCTGACTTCATTGCAGAAGGAAGAATCCGATGTATTTCTTGCTTCCATTACGTTTTCCTTCTCCCTTCCCTCCCTCTCTCCTTCTGTTTATTCTTTTTTTTGTTGTTTGTTTTTAATCCAACAAATAGTGGTGACTACCTGCTATGTGCCAGGCTAGGCATTTTGCTATGGGAGATCAATGGGACAGAGTACTTAGGACCTGGAGACACACAGAGACATCCTGGAGGCGGAGGTCAGCTGGGCAGCCCATCCTCTGCGGTGATCTTTGTAATCACTTCCAGAGCACACCCGACTTTTTGTGGCATCAGTTACTGGAGGCTCTGAGTGCTCCATTTGGCTTGAGAACCCCTCTCCTGAAAGTCAGAATAGCAACTAAGGAAAGCGTGGGGAGTATATTAACCCATTTAAGTAATGGGGTCACTTGTTCTGCTGATAATCTCACCGGGGACTTCGAGGAGGACTGCAGCAATGGATTACAACCCCCCAAGGATGGACATTTCCTCTTTAGACCATAAAGTACCCATCAGGTCCTGCAAAGCCAGTAGCTGGTTTTAAGTGACCTTATCTTGTCCTTCCCACTGATTTCTCTGTGAACCTGTTTGACTCAAGCCAGCCTCCCTGGTGGCAGGGCAGGGGGGAGGGGATCCTCAAAATGGATTATGCAATGTCAGTCAGTGTTTGCAAGATGCTGGACCCCTGTCCTAAGACCAACGACACTGCAAAGCTATGATGTCCTGCTTTGTTCCTGCTAACCTTACAAAGTGCAGAACTCTGGTGTCTGACCTCTGCCTTCGCCAAGATGACTTTCACACACTGTGTCTTTCCATCCAGCCCAGATAGGTGGACATGCATCGTGGATCCTGCCACGTGAATGCAGGGCTAGCCCTTCCTGAGTCAGGGCTCTGTGAAATTTACAGGTGTCTGCAGGCATAAATAAAAAAATTTTTTTTCTTTTTAAAAACACAGAAAATTTTTCATCAAATCTTTGATGAAAAGGTAACATTAAATCATTGATTCTACTAAAACATGACTCAACACTTATGTCATTATGTATAAATTATGTTCAATGTGGATAGAGTTTGATTTGTTTAATATGATGTAAGATTGGATGTCTCCAAACATAAAGGTAGCTACCAGCTTTGAAAGTCCCTAAATGACCTTGAGAGCTCCTTGAAATTCAGGTAAGATTTTTCTAGAATCCTGAGGAGATTCAAAATCCTCCCTATGGTTTCTGCTATTTGCTGAGTTTCTGCTGCAGGCATGCCTTATAATCACATGGTTGCCCCAGCTCCAGGAGCTGCCAAGTTAATGCTAGACTGCGATCTCTCTGGGCTTCCCTGGAGGCTCAGTGGTTAAGAACCCACCTGCCAAGTAGGAGACCTGGGTTCAGTCCCTGGGTTGGGAAGATCCCTTGGAGAAGGAAATGGCAACCCATTCCAGTATTCTTGCCTGAGAAATCCCATGGACAGAGGAGCCTGGTGGGCTATAGTTCTTGGGGTTGCAAAGAGTTGGACATAACCAAAGTGACTTAGCATACACATGGGTAGGTTACAGAGTGATTACTCCTGGGATCCTGTAAATTAAAGTTAACGTTTGAGGCCCCCTCGGAAATGTGTTCCAAATCTCTGGGTACTCAACTGGTTGTCAGTTTGGTTCTGACACGTGTAATGACCCCTCGACTCCCTCCTCAGGTTCCATGATTTGTTAGGACGGGTCACAGCAGTAGTTGACTTCCGTTTCCTGTCTACCGTGAAGGATATAGTTTAGGCAGGGCTGGATGCACTAGATACCAAGGGTGAGGTACGAGGACGTGTGTGTGTGGTGGGGGGGCAGAGTTTCAATGCCCTCGCCAGCACACCAACCCCCAGCTCCTCCATGGGGTCACCAACCCTGAACCTGTCTGAGCCTCTTCAGTTTAAGGATTTTCTGGGTGTTCTGTTTCATAGCGTTAAAACCGCTGGCATTCCTGCCCTTGAATGAATAAAGTATAATAGCCCACAGGGGAGAATGAGGGGTGAATGTACTTCTTTTATCCCCATCTTTCACTTACATCTGGGCAGGAGGCCCTGTCCTGGCCCCCATGCTTAAGAGTAGGGCTCAGCAATTCTTTTCTGTAAACATTTTAGGCTTTGTGGGTTCTAATGTCATTGTCACAACTACTCAAGTCTACTGTTTCAGTGGGAAAGCAGCCTCAGACAATATGTAAATGAATGGGTGTGGTTGTGTCTCCATCAAACTTTATTTACAAACACAGGCAGTGGGGCCCTGGATTGTAGTTGGCCACCAGACCCAGTAGGGCTAAATTTGCATACTCACAGTTTCTTCAGTTATTTAAGCTAATATACTACTTTTTCTCCCTTAAGCCCATTTATGAGATGAGTTTCTGTCTTGTGAACTAGAAAGAGTCCTTTGTTGTTCAGTCACTTAGTCACGTCTGACTCTTCGTGACCCCATGGACTGCAGCACTCCAGGCTTTCCTATCCTTCACTGTCTCCTGGAGCTTTCTCAAACTTGTGTCTGTTGAATCGACGATGCCATTCAACCATCTCGTCCTCTGTCATCTTCTCCTCCTGCTGGTCAGAAATAGTCCTTACTGACAATGTAACAGTGAGGAGGAGGATAAGGAAGAAGGGCTGCTTCAAGTCCTTGCTTCTCAGACCTTCCTGCGATAAGAATCACCTGGCGAGGACATTGACCCGAACACCGTTGGACTCACCCGCACCCGTGCTAGTTCAGCAGATCTGCAGGGGGACCCAGACTGCATTTTTAACAAACTCCCAGGCGGTGCTGATGCTGCCGGTCCCTGGACCACATGTGGAAAAAGCTGTCCTGGATCAGTGGCCCTCGGGTCTCAGAGAACCTCAGAGGATTCTGGTTCGAGCATCAGAATCACCGGAGGGCTTGTGAAAACACAGGCTCTGCTCAGAGCTGGTGATTCAGTTGCTCTGGGGTGGGGCTAGATAGTTTGCTTCCTAACAAGCCCCCAGGGGATGTTGCTGCTGGACCCGGCTTTGAGAAATGATTCTGGAGGACCTTTGCGTGGCCCTCTTCCAGCTTGCCCCTCCCCCAAAGCAAAGATATCTATGGGGTCAAGGACTCATCCTCTCTGCTCCTAGATCAAACTCTGGGCACTTGAGATCCCAGAATTTTTGTCCAGCCAGCCTTGAGCCAGCTTCCAGAACCTGCATGGGGCCATATCGTGGAAATGGAAAAGAGAATGAATGGAGGTGGAGGTATTGGTTAGGTTGGTGGGGGGGACGGGGTGAAGGGTTGGTCCAAAAGCTGCAGGAGGCCCTTGCAACTCAGGATGGAGCCAAGGTGGGGAAGAATGGGAGGGTGAGACCCCCCCACCCCCACCCCCTGCCCAAACCATCCTTCTCTAAAGGAGCAGGTGGAATGGCTTCCTCCATTTGGGGCCACCCTGATTGGGAACAGGGCTCATGAGCCATGGTCTCTGGAGTCGGACACACTTAAGTTTGAGCCTTGATTCTGATACTTATTTACTTAGTGACCTCAGGCAAATTACTTAACCTCTCTGAGCCTTGTCTATAAATCTATACAATCCATAAATATGCCGAACATCTGCTGTATCACTGTTTTGGGCTTCCCAGGTGACTCTGGTAAAGGATCCGCCTGCCAATGCAAGAGACACGTGTTTGATTCCCTGGAGGAGGAAATGGCAACCCACTCCAGTATACTTGCCTGGAAAATCCCATGGACAGAGGAGCCTGTCGGGCTACAGCCCACGGGGTCACAAAGAGTCGGACCCGACTGAGCAACTAACACTTTCACTTTCGCTTGACAAATGCGGTAAGGTTTTTGAAGCATGGCACGTAAGCCTTGGCACGTGATAAATGTTGGCCATGATGATCTTGGTGGTATCAGTGACTGTTTCGCTCAGTCCCTGGGGGGGCATGCTATTTGTTTCTGTCCTTTCCGTGCATCCTCAGAGTGCTGGCGTCGTCAGCACCCCGTGAGCAGGGACACAGCTCTTCTGCAGCTGCTCCCCACTCTCTGCACTCACAGCCTTGAGTCTCAGTCTTGAAGAACGCAAGTAAAGGATATTAGAACCCGGAAGACAACATGTCTTTTTATAAATAGCTAATCAAAACTAGTAATTTTATAGGGAAGGAGTGCTCATCTTGTTTTTTGCTGCTGTAATTAAAAGGTTCATGGAACTATTTGTAGTCCGGACAATGACATTTATTGAAAGCGATGACCCATAATTACTTGATCCTTGCTCCTATTTTCTATATGAGCCACCAAGGCTTTAATTATGTTTTTGTTCTTTTGTGACTACCTACGATGCAGCGGTGACATACGAGGGCTTTGGCAGTCTGCGATGCTGGTGTTCAAGGTGTGTGGCCGTTTGTGAATGGGTGTGCATGTACCCTGGGTCTAATTTCCAGCAGTGGCACTAAGACTATGACTTGCTGTTTATTTGTACCAGGTTGTAGCTTTGAGAATAGTGATGTGGGTAGAGCTTTCTGCAGTCACAGAGATGTCCTCTGTGTACGTGTCCGTTACGCATCCATTACCCACCTGTCCACTAAGCCGGGCTTCCCTGGCGGCTCAGTGGGAAAGAATCCGCCTGAAGTGCTGGAGACCTGAATTCCATCCCTGACTCAGGAAGATCCTCTGGATGAGGGCATGGCAACCCACTCCAGTATTCTTGCCTAGAGAATCCCACGAACAGAGGAGCCTGGTGGGCTGCAAAGAGTCGGACATGGGGCTGCAAAGAGTCGGACAGGGGGTTGCAAAGAGTCGGACATGGCTGAGCGACTAACCACCACCTGTGGTTGGGAAAGGTGGCTAATGTGACTAAACTAAATGTTAAAATCTGTTTAATTTTCATTAATTTACATTAAATAGCTGCCTAAACACAAGCGGCTGCCACACTGGACAGTGTAGGTTAAGAAGGTCTTCGCTCATCTGATCACTACAATCCCTCTGAGAGAGCAAGGGGGAAATGCATCATTTTCTGGATGATGAAACGGTTCACCAGATGTTCACCTGGGCAGGTGAAGCAGGTGGCCATAGCATCATGTGATTTAAGATGTGTATTGCAAAGGCCCTTCCTGCACTTCCTTAGAATGGCTCTGCCATTGGGCTGTCACAGGGGATGTTATTTTTAGCAATTAAATGAAGACACTGGCAGGAATTTTTTTTTTTTTTTAGCAAGGCACTGGTCTACCTTATATTCCCAAATAATTGAGCATTCCTTGGCTAAAAAGTAATATGATTAAAATAGAGATTTTTTTCCCTTGCCTTTGGAAGGAAATATCAACATTTTGACTACTGCATAATTTGAGCTGAGGCAGATCATCAAAAAGAGCAAATATTTGTTGTCTTTTAATTTTTTTGGCCATGCCACATAGCATGAAGGCTTAGTCCCCAAACCAGGAATCGAGCCTGTACCCCCTGCATTGGAAGCTCGAAGTCTTAACCACTGGGCCATCAGGGAAATCCCAGAAGGGAACAAATATTTGAAATGCACATAAGCAGAGTTAAACTACTTCATATGTAAGAAGTGCTCATTAATTACTCTGGAGAGTTCAAGCAAATCACATACTGGACGCTGTGCCATCATTTGAGATGCCAGTCACACTAAAGCCCCTCTCTGTGGTGTACCTTACTCCATTTCTCTATGCTCCCAACAAGCGGGTGATTTTGACCTCCAGAGATCATCTGGCAATTTTAGGAGATATTCTGGTTGTCACAGCTTGGGGTCAAGCTGCTTCTGGCAGCTAGCAGGTAGAATCCAGTGGTGCTACTGAGCATTCTACAATGCATGGGACAGCCCCCGGCAACAAAGAATTACCTGGTTCCACATGTCAGGATTACTGAGGCTGAGGAACCCTGCTCTAAGCCCTTGGTATTCAAGGTGTGGGCTGTGGATATCTGTATTTACAAAGGTCACAAATGTGAATGTCTCTCTTGCCCCATGTTTTAAAACCAACCTTGACTGAGGTACTAACCATCATCAGTGGCTCAGCAGCCCCTCTGGATTGGGTTTGGAATTAAGTCTCACCTCCTGATCTTGGCTGCAGGGTCCAGGCATGAGGCTGGGCTCCCATGTAGCTGCCTGAATCACCTTTGAAGTTGACTGCATTTCCAGCTTCCAGGAGAAGTCCCAGGATGTGTTTTCCCTGGGTCATTATCCTCCCCGTTTTCTCCCTTCTTTCCTTCCTCCGTCATATTCTATCCTCCTCACTAGGTCTATCTACCACTGGTGAGTCAGAGAAGTATCAGAGTTAAATAGATACCCCATCTTTCTAAGGGGCACGGAGTGGCTCTGTAAGACTATGTAAAGCTCTTATGAAAGGCGACAAGGGGAGAAATACTAACTACAGAGACCTTGAACCCATATGGTAAGTCCCCTATGTGCGAACCTTCAAGTTGAAAACTTTCAAAGATGCAAACGTGCGTTCCATCAGCGTCAGGGGTAAGTGGCGTTGCGGCTCGCCCCTGTCTCCTGTTGCTGACGATCCTGCAGTACTAGACAGCCAGTTGTGTGAGTTGGGTACCTAGGCTAATTTTGTTGGACTTAGGAACAAAATCGGACTTGGAATGGAACTCTTCAGTATGTGCAGGACTTACTGTATCCCATCTCCTAAGGGTGGAGGGGTGTCCAGAAACGACCCCCTCCCAAGCCAAGCAGGCCATTCCCCCTTTGTATCTTCCCCTTCAGTGCCTGGAATTGAGATTCAGAGGGTGCCTGACACACCCAGCCTTTCATACAAAGCCAGGCCCCGCCTGGGCTTCTTCCACTCTGCTGTCTCACGCATCCAATCACGACCATTTACCAGGACACATCCCTTCTTTTCCTGAGAACTCTCCAACCCATTCCTGCCTCAGTGTTTCGGGGAAATGAGGTGAGAGACCCAGGAGGTGGGACCCAGGTGTTGCTGGCTGTATTCTAGAACAAACCCCTTTAAATGACTTCTGAAGGGTCCCCCAGACTGGCGGTTGGGGGAGCAGGAATGAAGCGGCAGCGAAGAAGTGAAATTATCACCTATTGCTTTACCCGTATAATTGGGTTAATAATGAAAACATAACTAGCAGGGGCCTCATCCACAAGGAGCCATTATGTGCTTTTTTTCCCGACCATTGTCACAAAATATGAAAAGTACATCTCATAAGGTGAGCATGCTCAGGACCGCTTAGCAACCTCCCCTGTAATTGTCTCCCAGTTAATAAGAACATGAAATTAATTACCGTATCTCGTACCTAGAATAGTAAGTGTGTGGAAAGGTCATGCAGATGGATCCTCCTTGTCCTGAGATGGCTTCCCCTGGGAACATTTCAGGTTTAATCTGCCGGGAGAGCCTTGAGACAGCCTTCAGAATGCATTGCTATTGTTACATCGCTCAGTCGCATCCGACTCTTCTTGGCTCCATGGACTGTTGCCCACCAGGCTCCTCTGTCCACGAGATTTCCCAGGTAAGAATACTGGAGTGGGTTGCCATTTTCTTCTCCAGGGGATCTTCCTGACCTAGGGATCAAATCCACGTTTCCTGCTTGGCGGGGGGATTCTTTACCACTGGGCCACCAGGGAAGCCCTTTAGAACACATAATTTCATGATAAAATAGTACTGTGTCTCTGTGGTGGATGGCATCTCTTGCTAACCATATGGCCATCGTTGTACCAGAACAATTGCTGGACAAATCCAGGTTTTGTGTGCTCATTCATGACAAGAATTTCTGTCTCATAAAAATTCTCAGGAAAACTTAGGGGTAATGACATCAGATTTGGGAATAAAGAGACTTGAGTTCTGTTGCCACTTCTCCTGCCACTGGTTTTGGACTTTTACCCAAAGCTTTGCTCATTAAATCTCAGTTTCTTTCTCTGTGAAGCCAGTAGGACTGAAAGTCTGGGCTGGAGTGCCTCTGGCTTCTACCCATAGCTGGGAGTCAGCAGGCACAAAGGGGTACTCTCATTGCAGTTGTTAAAATGCTGATATACTTCTGCACTGACTGGCAAAAACCCACCCGCCCCCTGCCCACACCCCTTGCCCAGGGCCCCTCTGTTGCTCTGGCTACAGATTCCCTCACCTGGCCATCTCCCCCCGCCCCCCACTCCGCTGCCATCACTCTTCAACTAAGGTTTAATGTCTGGTCCAGAGGAGCTCTTAACACAGCATTATTGCTGTGCTCAGATGCTCAGTCGTGTCTCTTTTCGACCCCATGGACTGTACCCCACCAGGTTCCTCTGTCCATGGGATTCTCCTGGCAAGGATACTGGAGTCGGTTGCCATTTCTGCCTCCAAGGGATCTTCCTAACCCAGGAATCAAACCCGCATCTCTTACCATCTGCTGCGTTGGTAGGTGGGTTCTTCACCAGTAACACCACCTGTGAAGCCCCTGCATTGCATCATTTTCAGGACCTTATTTTAGGCCATCTGTACCTCTGACATGCCCATGGTTAAACAGTTTAAGTATTACCCCTGATGGTCGCCTTTTACCCACATTATGAATTAGGAGTTGTTTACATTTCAGACAAACAAAAAGAAAAGGGATATTTTTTAGAGTTTTCCATCTGTTTGTTTGTTGTTAGCCAGCTAGGGTCAAGCACTGACACCCAGACTGTGGCGGTTGGATTTCATAAAGAGAAGAAAATCCCATCAATGGCAGAGTCTTTGGATAATTCAGGCAAGGATTAGACTGAAGATGACCTTGACTTTGGAGATAATTAGATTTAATTATGCAAATACAATTTGAATACTAAGAGCATATGCATAAAACCGTTTTCAAGCACCATCAAAGTTGCTCTTTACACGGCGGTCACTGAAGTGCTTCCAATTACAGCAAGACAGTCCCTGTAAGCCATCCTTGAGTTATTGATACAAAATACAACAGTGAGATGGCATTTCTTTCCAAAGGTCCTATCAATGGCCCTGTTCATTTATTGTAAATTACCAAAGACTCAGGGTATGTTTCCTATATCATCCAGATGCGAACCTTGATATTTTCAATGCCCATGACATATTTATTCATTCATTCAATTGTTATTAAGACTTCATGCCAGGCATCTGGGCTAATTGCTGGGAATAAAGGCATGAAAACATCTTAACTAAAGGAGCTTTCGGTCTAGTAGAGAAATAGACACACTAANTGAGGCTGGGCTCCCATGTAGCTGCCTGAATCACCTTTGAAGTTGACTGCATTTCCAGCTTCTAGGAAAAATCCCAGGATGTGTTTTCCCTGGGTCATTATCCTCCTCGTTTTCTCCCTTCTTTCCTTCCTCCGTCATGTTCTGTCCTCCCCACTAGGTCTATCTACCACTGGTGAGTCAGAGAAGTATCAGAGTTAAATAGATACCCCATCTTTCTAAGGGGCACGGAGTGGCTCTGTAAGACTATGTAAAGCTCTTATGAAAGGCGACAAGGGGAGAAATACTAACTACAGAGACCTTGAACCCATATGGTAAGTCCCCTATGTGCGAACCTTCAAGTTGAAAACTTTCAAAGATGCAAACGTGCGTTCCATCAGTGTCAGGGGTAAGTGGCGTTGCGGCTTGCCCCGTCTCCTGTTGCCGACGATCCTGCAGTACTAGACAGCCAGTTGTGTGAGTTGGGTACCTAGGCTAATTTTGTTGGACTTAGGAACAAAATCGGACTCGGAATGGAACTCTTCAGTATGTGCAGGACTTACTGTATCCCATCTCCTAAGGGTGGAGGGGTGTCCAGAAACGACCCCCTCCCAAGCCAAGCAGGCCATTCCCCCTTTGTATCTTCCCCTTCAGTGCCTGGAATTGAGATTCAGAGGGTGCCTGACACACCCAGCCTTTCATACAAAGCCAGGCCCCGCCTGGGCTTCTTCCACTCTGCTGTCTCACGCATCCAATCACGACCATTTACCAGGACACATCCCTTCTTTTCCTGAGAACTCTCCAACCCATTCCTGCCTCAGTGTTTCGGGGAAATGAGGTGAGAGACCCAGGAGGTGGGACCCAGGTGTTGCTGGCTGTANCCAATCACGACCATTTACCAGGACACATCCCTTCTTTTCCTGAGAACTCTCCAACCCATTCCTGCCTCAGTGTTTCGGGGAAATGAGGTGAGAGACCCAGGAGGTGGGACCCAGCTGTTGCTGGCTGTATTCTAGAACAAACCCCTTTAAATGACTTCTGAAGGGTCCCCCAGACTGGCGGTTGGGGGAGCAGGAATGAAGCGGCAGCGAAGAAGTGAAATTATCACCTATTGCTTCACCCGTATAATTGGGTTAATAATGAAAACATAACTAGCAGGGGCCTCATCCACAAGGAGCCATTATGTGCTTTTTTTCCCGACCATTGTCACAAAATATGAAAAGTACATCTCATAAGGTGAGCATGCTCAGGACCGCTTAGCAACCTCCCCTGTAATTGTCTCCCAGTTAATAAGAACATGAAATTAATTACCGTATCTCGTACCTAGAATAGTAAGTGTGTGGAAAGGTCATGCAGATGGATCCTCCTTGTCCTGAGATGGCTTCCCCTGGGAACATTTCAGGTTTAATCTGCCGGGAGAGCCTTGAGACAGCCTTCAGAATGCATTGCTATTGTTACATCGCTCAGTCGCATCCGACTCTTCTTGGCTCCATGGACTGTTGCCCACCAGGCTCCTCTGTCCACGAGATTTCCCAGGTAAGAATACTGGAGTGGGTTGCCATTTTCTTCTCCAGGGGATCTTCCTGACCTAGGGATCAAATCCACGTTTCCTGCTTGGCGGGGGNATTTAGTCTGCCGGGAGAGCCTTGAGACAGCCTTCAGAATGCATTGCTATTGTTATATCGCTCAGTCGCATCCGACTCTTCTTGGCCCCATGGACTGTTGCCCACCAGGCTCCTCTGTCCACGAGATTTCCCAGGCAAGAATACTGGAGTGGGTTGCCATTTTCTTCTCCAGGGGATCTTCCTGACCTAGGGATCAAATCCACGTCTCCTGCTTGGCGGGGGGATTCTTTACCACTGGGCCACCAGGGAAGCCCTTTAGAACACATAATTTCATGATAAAATAGTACTGTGTCTCTGTGGTGGATGGCATCTCTTGCTAACCATATGGCCATCGTTGTACCAGAACAATTGCTGGACAAATCCAGGTTTTGTGTGCTCATTCATGACAAGAATTTCTGTCTCATAAAAATTCTCAGGAAAACTTAGGGGTGATGACATCAGATTTGGGAATAAAGAGACTTGAGTTCTGTTGCCACTTCTCCTGCCACTGGTTTTGGACTTTTACCCAAAGCTTTGCTCATTAAATCTCAGTTTCTTTCTCTGTGAAGCCAGTAGGACTGAAAGTCTGGGCTGGAGTGCCTCTGGCTTCTGCCCATAGCTGGGAGTCAGCAGGCACAAAGGGGTACTCTCATTGCAGTTGTTAAAATGCTGATATACTTCTGCACTGACTGGCAAAAACCCACCCGCCCCCTGCCCACACCCCTTGCCCAGGGCCCCTCTGTTGCTCTGGCTACAGATTCCCTCACCTGGCCATCTCCCCCCGCCCCCCACTCCGCTGCCATCACTCTTCAACTAAGGTTTAATGTCTGGTCCAGAGGAGCTCTTAACACAGCATTATTGCTGTGCTCAGATGCTCAGTCGTGTCTCTTTTCGACCCCATGGACTGTACCCCACCAGGTTCCTCTGTCCATGGGATTCTCCTGGCAAGGATACTGGAGTCGGTTGCCATTTCTGCCTCCAAGGGATCTTCCTAACCCAGGAATCAAACCCGCATCTCTTACCATCTGCTGCGTTGGTAGGTGGGTTCTTCACCAGTAACACCGCCTGTGAAGCCCCTGCATTGCATCATTTTCAGGACCTTATTTTAGGCCATCTGTACCTCTGACATGCCCATGGTTAAACAGTTTAAGTATTACCCCTGATGGTCGCCTTTTACCCACATTATGAATTAGGAGTTGTTTACATTTCAGACAAACAAAAAGAAAAGGGATATTTTTTAGAGTTTTCCATCTGTTTGTTTGTTGTTAGCCAGCTAGGGTCAAGCACTGACACCCAGACTGTGGCGGTTGGATTTCATAAAGAGAAGAAAATCCCATCAATGGCAGAGTCTTTGGATAATTCAGGCAAGGATTAGACTGAAGATGACCTTGACTTTGGAGATAATTAGATTTAATTATGCAAATACAATTTGAATACTAAGAGCATATGCATAAAACCGTTTTCAAGCACCATCAAAGTTGCTCTTTACACGGCGGTCACTGAAGTGCTTCCAATTACAGCAAGACAGTCCCTGTAAGCCATCCTTGAGTTATTGATACAAAATACAACAGTGAGATGGCATTTCTTTCCAAAGGTCCTATCAATGGCCCTGTTCATTTATTGTAAATTACCAAAGACTCAGGGTATGTTTCCTATATCATCCAGATGCGAACCTTGATATTTTCAATGCCCATGACATATTTATTCATTCATTCAATTGTTATTAAGACTTCATGCCAGGCATCTGGGCTAATTGCTGGGAATAAAGGCATGAAAACATCTTAACTAAAGGAGCTTTCGGTCTAGTAGAGAAATAGACACACTAACAAAAAAGTATAAGACGATAAATAAGTTGAGTGGACTCTTTCCCCTTGGTTCTTTGGTGGTGCTTATCAAAGATAGCATCTCCACTCTTTCTGAAACATCTACTTGGCAAGACCCTCCCGGTGTCCCTCTCATCTCTCAGGCTGGGCTTCTCAGTCTCTGTCCTGGGCTTCTTTTTTCTCCACGCCCTGGATACTTAGAACAATTAGAAGTAGGAAACCCCCTGGGGCCTGTCTCCAAAACCCCTTTGTCTTCTCTTGCCCCACGATTTCCCCAGGCCATTTCTTTCACTCCTGTTGTTTTAATTACTACCTTTTGCCAGTCTCTTAAGAACAGCTCTCTTCCAGACCTATATATCCAACAGCCCACAGACCACTCCAGACTCCACTATCCCAAACAGAATTCATTGCTTTCTGCACTGTGCCCATCCCAACCCATTTCTCTCTCTGTGTTCTCCTTGTTTTATCCGTGACATCACTGTCCACCCAGTTGGTCAAACCATAAACCTGACCACCACCTGACGTTCTTCCCCCATTTAGACCTCCTGGACAGCAAATCATTGTCTTATTATTTGGACCTCCCAAACACCCCCTGTTTGTTAGCTTGTTCTACAGTTTGCTAGTTTGAGCCCCGCCCCATCTTTCGGGCATTCCCCCAGGCCCACAGGCACCACTCTTGACTCCAGTCCTCACCGCCTCTCACTTGCATGGAGTCCCATCCTGGTGTCTCTGGCTCTGTTGGAGCGCCCGTCCTGTCCTTCCCCCTGGGATGGTGTGGTCATCTGTGTAACGTGTAGGTCTGATTATGTCCACAGTAGTTGCCACTGGAGGTGTGCTAATCCTAGGAGCCAGTGCCCCCTCTCATCTGAGATCCATCTCACATCCTGGAAAGCATGTTTTTATTACAAGGTCTTGAGCTTCCTGGACTTCACCCGTAGCTCAGTGAGTTAGGGCAAATACTCTTACCCAGGCTGACTTAACTGGGTTCTTTCTCCAAGCATTTTGATTTGGGACTCATAAACACCACTGTGTCTTGCTGTATAGCTAGAACTGTAACTTATGGGGCTTCCCAGGTAGCACAGTGGTAGAAAAACTGTCTGCCAATGCAGGAAGTTCAAGAGACGCAGGTTGCATCCCTGGGTCAGGAAGATCCCTTGGAGGAGGGCATGGCAACCCACTCCAATACTCTTGCCTGGAGAATCCCATGGACAGAGGAGCCTGGTGGGCTACAGTCCATGGGGTCACGAAGAGTCAAATACAACTGAATGACTAGGCACAAGCACCCACAGAGCTTATAACCTGAGCACTGAAAGGTTGGCCAGTGTCTACCCTAGTTTTGGAGAAGCAGAGAAAGAGAAAGTGCAAAGAGAGAAAGAGAAAATAATAGAGCAGACACACAGAGGAGTGGATGTGGCAGAGAGACTAACTCTCAGATTCCAGAAGACTGTTCCAGATTCTGACTCCAGGTCCTTCCTGAGAACTAGTCATGCTCTTAGATTCCATTCAATTTCTGGGAATTTCTAAGAAATGCCCCCATTTCACTTGAGCCTCCCTGATTTTCATCCCTTAAGACCAAGCGGTCTTCGCTCACAGTGACATCATCGTGTGAATCCTGCACCCCACTCCCCTGCACACTAGGACACAGACGCAGGTTCCCCAGGTGGCCCAAAGGCCCTGGTGGATTCTCTAGGCTTCTTAGGGTCCCTCCTCCCTTTCTTCTCTGTACTCCAGTTGCCACAAGAAGTTTTCAGATCCCAGATGTACCTTCTTCTCTTTGGTCCCTGACTCTGTCATGCAGGTGTCTGGGGTCCCCTCAATGCCCACCCTGCCCTTCTTTCAGGTCTCACGGTAAATGCCGGGTCCTCAGGAAGCCAGCTGTCTTGAGTGCCCAGGCTGGGCCTTGCCCCTCTGGAGAGGGACCCCGCTTGGCACTTCCCACCCTTCCCTCCCTTACCACACCTTAGCTTCCCCAGGGCAGGAATCATATCTGGCTTATGCCAAGCCATATGCTCAGCCATCCGTGTGCCCAGCACATGGACAGCCCTCAGTATACATCTGTGGATGAACCAAGTGCCAGAGATGGGGAGCAGGAGAGCCAGGGAAGGCTTTGTACAGAAGACAGTGTCTGAGCTGAGCTTTGAAGGACGGACACAGGAAGCCCTCATTGAAGCCACTTCCAAGAATTTAGGGAAATGGATGGGGTCCTTGGTGAGAAGTCCGGGCTTTCAAGTCAGATGCTCCTCTAACTGTGGGACTTTGGGCAAAGCCTTACCTGGAAAGGCTGGTGTGAGCATATGAAACAGCAAGTACGGAGTTGCAGGCAGTACTTTATCACCCCATTTTATTTAGCTCAAAGCATCCCACAATGCTCTGGGGCCTTGCCCAAACTGTATCGACTCTCCGAGCCTCATTTTCATGATCTGTGTTATCTCTTATCTTCCCTGCCACCTTAGATTATCTTGGGAGGCCTTTTCTGGACTCTGAAACCCTAAATAAACTCGTCGTTATCTGAATTATTATCACTAGCTATTATAACAGTTGGAGCTTGGGGCTCACACTGAGCCGCCCCTTCTTTCAAGAGCCAGGCCGTCATTCTTTCCCTTGGAGAATTAAGTTGTGAAATATGCAAAGTCACCAGAAAGATACAGCCTGGTTCCCAGACCAGCAACATCTGAATGTAACTTGGTTGAATAGATTAACATATTAAAAGACAGTATGTCAATCACAGAATGCAGGGACAGAAGAAGTTATCACAGATGCAAATGGGCTCAACTTGGCCCAGGCAGGGAGGAAAGGCAGCTCAGCTCACCGCCCCCCCCCCAATGATGCATTTCTGTTTCCAAAGATAAGCCCATCCCTGGAGTCAGCAGACGCACAGAAGATGCCAATCATTGCCTCCCTACACCCGATGCCTCTTACAGATCTCACCTACCCTGCAGCTTCAGATCCCAGAGGCCTTTGCAGCAGGCACCCTTGCTCCCAGCCCCGCCCTGCTGACCAGGACAGAGAGCGAATGCCAGATTGATATTCCCATCAAATGCCCACTGCAGTAAATACAGTCCAATACCAGATTAATACCAGTCTATCATTTTCTGTGTCCTGAACATTTTGTGGGGATGAGGCAGGCATGCAAGGAATTTTTCTCTTGTTTTTATAAAAGTTATTTGTTATTGGAGTATAGCCGCTTTATAATGTTGTGTTACTTTCTGTCATTTGTTGTTTAGTCACTAAATCGTGTTCAATTCTTTTGTGACCCCATGGCCTGTAACCCACCAGGCTCCTCTGTCCACGGGATTTCCCAGGCAAGAGTACTTGAGTGGGTTGCCATTGCCTTCTCCAGGGGATCTTCCCTTGCTGACCCATAGATGGAACCTGCATCTCTTGCTTGGCAGGTGGGTTCTTTACCACCGAGCCACCTGAGAAGCCCGTGTTACTTTCTACTGCACAGCAAAATGAATCAGCCATACCTATGCATGTATCCCCTACCTTTTGGACTTCCTTCCCATTCAGGTCACCACAGTGTCCTGTTTTGGACTGAGAATGGGGAGACTGAATCAGTTGGCTGTGGGGGAACCAAGTTGGAAGGTTAGACGGTCCCTGGGAGAGAAGCCATCATCTTGGGATGGCCACGCTGCAGCCTTGTACAGAGGAGTAAGACAACAAGTGTCTGCCAGAAGAGAAGAATAAATAAGCTAAGTGTGGAAAAGCAGGGCGAGGGAGAGTAAGGGAGGAGAGAGAAAGACCCACTGATTTTTCTGGTTCCTGAAGTCTCGCTCTGCTTCTAAATGGCATTCCTTTTCAATTTAAGCTTTGGTGAGTAGGGATATGCAATGAAACCATTCCTCACGGGATGGAATCTTAGCTAACAGATCTATCTCAGTTTGCCTTGGTAAGATCTTGCTGCTGCGAGTGAGATGGCGTTCCACTGAGCTATCTCGGGCAGACACGGTCAGGCGGGGACTCGAGCCGGGGGTGGGGGTGGGGAGAGGGGCTTCTGAGATTCCGTGGCCTGCACCGTGGGAGCAGCACCTCCTTGTCTGGCAGTTTCCATGTGCTATACTAGTTTTCTACTGCTGCTGCAGCAAATGACCATACTTAGAGGCGCAAACACTATAATTTTATTACTTGTAGTTCTGAAGGTTGGAAATTCAAGTAGACATGGGTCTCACTGGAGCTAAGATCCAAGGGTGGGCTGGCTTATGTTCCTTCCAGCAGCCCTTAGGAAGGAATCCGTTTCCTTGTCCTTCTCTGTCTTCTGGAGGCTGCCCACGTTCCTTGTCTCCCGGCTTCTCTCTCCATCTTCAATGCCAGCAAAATAGCAGCTTTCTCATCTCTCTGTCCCCAACTCTTTCTTCTGCCTCCCTCTGCCACATCTAAGGCCTCTGTGATTGCATCATGGATAAGCCAGGCTGGTCTCCCCATCTCAAGGCCAACCGAAGAGCAATGTTTATCTCTTTTGTAACCTTAATTCCTCCTTTCCAGGGAACTTAGAATTTCATAGGTTCTAGGGATTAGGGCATGGACATCTTTGGGAGTGGACATCATTCTGCCTAACAGGTGCACCTTGACTAAATGAGGACAAATGACAAAATGCTGCCATATATAACATTTAGGAATACTCATTTCAGCTTAGAAACTGTGGTGCCAGGTGAGTAAACTTGTAAATTTCCCTTCTCTGATGCACACAGAAAGATCTGAGTCTGTGGTTTAGTGAAAAGAGGATGGACTTTCCACTCCTTCAGGCATGGGTTCCATCCTACTAGGTCTCTGTTTAATCTCTCTGTATTTCAGCTTCCTTCTCCATGATATATATAGATAATAATAGCATTGTTTGAGGGATGCCTTTTGTTTTTCTCCTTTCCTTCCTTTCCAGATCTCGATCGTCTGGAACCATGAAGTGAATACACAGAATACGCTTCTAAGTGAGGGAGGGTCTGCTATGTCTTGGCAGCAGAAGGGGCCTCATGCCAGGAATCAGACATGAGCATTATGCCGCGATGACTGTCCGTCATCTTTCCTTGCTCCTTCTCCCCCATGTTTTAGGTTCTTTTGTCTCTCAGAGTGGGAACCGCCCCAGGGTTTCTTTATGTCTTTTATTCCTCGCTGCATAAAATGGTAAGTGTCAGGAGCCAAGGGTGGGAGGACAGAGACTGCCAAGGAGGAGCTGGCAGGACAGTGGTTTTCAGGGCCCGAGTGATGGGAGGAACTGGAGAGCTGCCAGTGGACTGCATCCTGGCCACGACCTGCAGCAAGCTCTGTCCCTGTCCCTTCGAGCAGCTTCTTGCTCCTCTAAAGAATTCTCTGTCTACAAAGGTGGGTGAGCACTGGACGTGGCTGTGACCACATTTCTGGGCTTCTGATGGAAACATTTGATGTTTGATGTTCGAAAGAGCTTGGGAAGCTTTCGTTCACCACCCTAGTGATTCAGGATGGAATTAAGTGAAGGACGGCTAAGCTTATTTGTAGCAGGAAGACTCTGCCTGGCTGGATTTAAATAATGCCCCTGTGGAGATACAGCCAGTTCAGATATCGGGGACTTTCTGCAAAATGTTCTAGAGAGTTCCGTTTTTGCTGAAAAAGCAGTCTGCTAATTGGGATGTACAGTTCATTTCTAACTTTCTTTTCCTTTCAGTTTCAGACACGGCACCTATGGTAGCTCATTGGCAGCTCGCAAAACAGCTTCACATATGTTAGCACTTTTTAAAAAGACTCTTGTGCTTCCATTGGAATAGAAATCTACTCTTCCTGTCCAGAGACAGGCCAGTGTAGAAATCCCAGCTCTCCTGAAACCCATGATGTTACCTAACCTGGGTTTTAGTTTTCTCAGCTGTAAAAAAGCAAGCTAATAGTTACTTCTTAGGGTTGTTGCACTGACTGAAAGCTCTTAGGTGGTTCTTAGGTGGCAGGAACCCGCCTGCCACTGCAGGAGACATAAGAGATACAGGTTCCAGCCCTGGGTTGGGAGGATCCCCTGGAGGAGGGCATGGCAACCCTCTCCAGTATTCATGCCTGGAGAATCCCATGGACAGAGGAGCCTGGCGAGCTACAGTCCATGGGGTTGCAAAGAATCAGACACGACTGAAGCGACTTAGGACACAGAGCAAAGATCCAGGCCCTTATTAAGCACTAGGGAGTTAATAGTCACGTATTCCTTTTTGGGTTCTCTATACTCAACACTGTATGTCTCTTAGTTAAAACTAGTTCTGCCTTTCAAAGAGCTAATACTTGAGTATAGAATGTAATACTTGTCTGCAGAACCTTCTATACCTTCCCCTCAGCCATCCTTCCTGGGGTACAGTACATTGACTTCTGTTTTTCTGAATTTGGGAATGAAGGGACTAGGACTGCCCTTTGGAAGCTCAGCTGTAGGATAACATAATGGAGCACAATAAAGATATGATGGAGAAGGCGCAGCTCCCAGTTGGGCAGGCCCCGCCATCACCAGAGTGACTGCATTAACCATAAATAAGGCAGGACTGGTCAATACTGAAGGCAAAAAGATACGGGAGGAAAATGTCAGCAGTGTCCATTCTGACAAACTTCAGGGAAGAGGGAGCCTTAACTCAATGGGGGTGGAGAGAGGAGCTCCACATGCAAAAGGTCTCTGGTCTCACTGGAAAGACCATTCCTCTTGGAGATTCCAGGCTGTCTCAGCTGGACCCAGGAGCACAGGATTATTAAATTCCCCTTGTTCTGTTCCAGGCACACCAGAAAACTCTCAGATTGTAATTTGGCTTCTCTTGGAGTCAGTCTTTGGGGCATGAAAGGGCTAATCCTACAGAATTCGAGTTTTTTTTTTTTTTTAAGGTCTTCGTGTTAGTAATCTCTCACTGTGAACGAAGAAAGAGACATTTGAGTATTTGATGTATTAATACATTGGTACTCCGTGCTTGGTTAAAATGCCTCTACTGAGAGATTGATCCCTCTTCAGATTCTGTAGTGTCTAAGGGTCAGATGGAGTCAAATGGAAGAACATGGGAAATTCCTCAAGGTCAGTAATACCAGTTTATGAGACATCTTGGCAAACAGTCTGCTGGCCTTTCCTCTTAGTGACTACCTTCTGGCCTTTCAGAAGAGAGAGGCTTTCCAGTGTCCACGTTAACAGTCCTCTTCATGTTACTCAGTAACAGCCACAGAGGCAGTGTTGCCTGATNCGATCGTCTGGAACCATGAAGTGAATACACAGAATACGCTTCTAAGTGAGGGAGGGTCTGCTATGTCTTGGCAGCAGAAGGGGCCTCATGCCAGAAATCAGACATGAGCATTATGCCGCGATGACTGTCCGTCATCTTTCCTTGCTCCTTCTCCCCCATGTTTTAGGTTCTTTTGTCTCTCAGAGTGGGAACCGCCCCAGGGTTTCTTTATGTCTTTTATTCCTCGCTGCATAAAATGGTAAGTGTCAGGAGCCAAGGGTGGGAGGACAGAGACTGCCAAGGAGGAGCTGGCAGGACAGTGGTTTTCAGGGCCCGAGTGATGGGAGGAACTGGAGAGCTGCCAGTGGACTGCATCCTGGCCACGACCTGCAGCAAGCTCTGTCCCTGTCCCTTCGAGCAGCTTCTTGCTCCTCTAAAGAATTCTCTGTCTACAAAGGTGGGTGAGCACTGGACGTGGCTGTGACCACATTTCTGGGCTTCTGATGGAAACATTTGATGTTTGATGTTCGAAAGAGCTTGGGAAGCTTTCGTTCACCACCCTAGTGATTCAGGATGGAATTAAGTGAAGGACGGCTAAGCTTATTTGTAGCAGGAAGACTCTGCCTGGCTGGATTTAAATAATGCCCCTGTGGAGATACAGCCAGTTCAGATATCGGGGACTTTCTGCAAAATGTTCTAGAGAGTCCCGTTTTCGCTGAAAAAGCAGTCTGCTAATTGGGATGTACAGTTCATTTCTAACTTTCTTTTCCTTTCAGTTTCAGACACGGCACCTATGGTAGCTCATTGGCAGCTCGCAAAACAGCTTCACATATGTTAGCACTTTTTAAAAAGACTCTTGTGCTTCCATTGGAATAGAAATCTACTCTTCCTGTCCAGAGACAGGCCAGTGTAGAAATCCCAGCTCTCCTGAAACCCATGATGTTACCTAACCTGGGTTTTAGTTTTCTCAGCTGTAAAAAAGCAAGCTAATAGTTACTTCTTAGGATTGTTGCACTGACTGAAAGCTCTTAGGTGGTTCTTAGGTGGCAGGAACCCGCCTGCCACTGCAGGAGACATAAGAGATACAGGTTCCAGCCCTGGGTTGGGAGGATCCCCTGGAGGAGGGCATGGCAACCCTCTCCAGTATTCATGCCTGGAGAATCCCATGGACAGAGGAGCCTGGCGAGCTACAGTCCATGGGGTTGCAAAGAGTCAGACACAACTGAAGCGACTTAGGACACAGAGCAAAGATCCAGGCCCTTATTAAGCTGGGGAGTTAATAGTCACGTATTCCTTTTTGGGTTCTCTATACTCAACACTGTATGTCTCTTAGTTAAAACTAGTTCTGCCTTTCAAAGAGCTAATACTTGAGTATAGAATGTAATACTTGTCTGCAGAACCTTCTATACCTTCCCCTCAGCCATCCTTCCTGGGGTACAGTACATTGACTTCTGTTTTTCTGAATTTGGGAATGAAGGGACTAGGACTGCCCTTTGGAAGCTCAGCTGTAGGATAACATAATGGAGCACAATAAAGATATGATGGAGAAGGCGCAGCTCCCAGTTGGGCAGGCCCCGCCATCACCAGAGTGACTGCATTAACCATAAATAAGGCAGGACTGGTCAATACTGAAGGCAAAAAGATACGGGAGGAAAATGTCAGCAGTGTCCATTCTGACAAACTTCAGGGAAGAGGGAGCCTTAACTCAATGGGGGTGGAGAGAGGAGCTCCACATGCAAAAGGTCTCTGGTCTCATTGGAAAGACCATTCCTCTTGGAGATTCCAGGCTGTCTCAGCTGGACCCAGGAGCACAGGATTATTAAATTCCCCTTGTTCTGTTCCAGGCACACCAGAAAACTCTCAGATTGTAATTTGGCTTCTCTTGGAGTCAGTCTTTGGGGCATGAAAGGGCTAATCCTACAGAATTCGAGTTTTTTTTTTTTTTTAAGGTCTTCGTGTTAGTAATCTCTCACTGTGAACGAAGAAAGAGACATTTGAGTATTTGATGTATTAATACATTGGTACTCCGTGCTTGGTTAAAATGCCTCTACTGAGAGATTGATCCCTCTTCAGATTCTGTAGTGTCTAAGGGTCAGATGGAGTCAAATGGAAGAACATGGGAAATTCCTCAAGGTCAGTAATGCCAGTTTATGAGACATCTTGGCAAACAGTCTGCTGGCCTTTCCTCTTAGTGACTACCTTCTGGCCTTTCAGAAGGGAGAGGCTTTCCAGTGTCCACGTTAACAGTCCTCTTCATGTTACTCAGTAACAGCCACAGAGGCAGTGTTGCCTGGTGGAAAGACTCTGGGATTTGGAATTAAACAGACTTGGATTGGATTCCATCTCTGATGCTTATATGAACTTGGGCATGTCATTGGGCATTTCTGAGCAACCGCTTATCCATTTATAAAATGGGATACTTTCAAGGGCTGTCACAAGGGTGAAAGTAGCTATGATTACGGTGTGCCCTGAGAGGGCCCGTCACATGGGAAACACGATTAAGTTTGGATCTTTTATTCTGTAACACACTGAGAATCTATTATGTGCCGAATCGAATCCGGTCTAATATATAAACCCTACACTCTTCTTCCATCACTTTAGCCTGTTTTAGATTTGAAAATCAGAGGTGGGGGATGGTTTGCATCTTTCCCATGGTCTTAACCGCCTTGAGCTTCCACGAGGCTCTTGGTGATGACAGCCTTTGTCTCCTCACCTCAGTGGCTTTGCCTGTGGCTTCGAGTTGAGTCCCCAAAGCTTTCAAGAGGTGACTTGTAGCAAATTCATTCTTACAGGTCTGCACGTGTATGTGGATACCCACTTTTAGATCTTCTTTGGAGCAGCCTCCTGGTGCTACTCAATCAGAACTTTGGCAACTGGTTTATTGAATAAGTGAGATTCAAGCAGAAAACAGCATCATTCTCTCAACTCTGCTCCTTGTTACCCGCTCTCTCCCCCTAGAGAACATTTTGGGTCAATGCAATAGCTTTTTTGGTCACTCTTAGACAACAATAAGAACTTCAGTCACTTTGGGGTCATAGAAAACCTAATCCCCGCTGATAAATGAACTCCAGACTCTCTGTCACTTTGGTCTATTCCAGGCTCAGAACTCAGGGTGAGGGAGGGCACTGGAGAGTTGCTTCCTTCATTCCCATTCACCTCCCCTGAACCCCCAGCAGGGATTTGGGGACCCTTCTGTGAAGGCGGGGAGGAGAGGAAGGACAGAATAGAGCTCTTAGGGCAGTTGTGACTGGGTGCACAAAGGACGTTTTCCACGTGACAATCTTGTGAGTTTCTGGTCAGCCATCTGACTGCAGACCCTGAAGTTGGTGCGAATGGCACCCAGTCAACTCCTTTCCTGAGATCCCTTCACCACTGCCAGAAAGTCCTTCCCTTCTTCTTTAAAAAAAAAAAGTTACTTCATGTGTGCTTGCTCAGTCATTAAGTCACAACAAACCCAGGAGGCAGGTGCTGCTCTTCACAGCCTCCTTTTCACCGATGAGGGAATCAACACAGAAAGAAGTTAAGTAACTTGGCCAAGGACATCCAGCTTGAAACCTTGACTCTAGAAGTGACGCCCCCAACCTTCCCTGGCCTTCCGCCTACTTCATAACTTCATGAGGCTTCCCATTTCCCTTGCCTAACCAGGAGCTCTCCAAGGTGCTGGAGAGAGGCCCGGAGAGGCCCAGACAGGCGTGGCCACGGTCATAATAAGGCCCCTTTCCCTTGTGAGAGTGAAGGGAAACCACAGGCGCCTAAAGGAATGGCTGCCACTTCCGACCGTCACAGCCAGTTCTCCGGCTGCACCTCTATTTAGCACGTGGGAGCTGGCTGTTTACGTGCCCACCTCTCCTTCAGGATTGGAAATGTGTTGCAGTAGGGACCATATCTTAGTCACTTTTCTATCTTCTTCATGCTGTCCCAGTTATACGGCACAGAACTGGCATATATGGAATGTCTAGCACATGTTTGTTGGATGATTAAAGGGGGAATGGATTTTTTTCCTGTTACCGAGGTATAGATGATGTATGATATTATATGTTTCAGATATATAGCATTGCAATTCACAATTTTAAAGGTTATACTCCATTTATCCTCCTCCTAAGTCACATCAGTCATGTCCGACTCTGTGCGACCCCATAGACGGCAGCCCGCCAGGCTCCGCTGTCGCTGGGATTCTCCAGGCAAGAACACTGGAGTGGGTTGCCATTTCCTTCTCCAATGCATGAAAGTGAAAAGTGAAAGTGAAATCGCTCAGTCATGTCCGACTCTTCGCGACCCCATGGACTGCAGCCTACCAGGCTCCTCTGTCCATGGGATTCTCCAGGCAGGAGAACTGGAGTNCATGGCTGCAATCACCATCTGAAGTGATTTTGGAGTTTTTGCTCCCTGGGAACTCAGCTGGGCCCCAGGCAGCATCATGAAGGGATGTCTTCTGAATTGCCCAGGACTCATTGTGAAGGGTCAGGGCAGGCGCCAGACCCGCTGCTCCTTGGAGGGCACTGCCATGCTGCAGTGAGGGTGACAATGGTAGTTCAGGCTCACTGTTCTCACAAATTAGTGATGTTGCTGTTGTCCAGTCACTAAGTCGTGTCTGACTCTTTCCAACCCCAAAGACTGCAGCATGCCAGGCTCCCCTGTTCTTCACCATCTCCCTGAGTTTGCTCATTGCTCATATTCATGTCCATTGAGTCAGTGATGTCATCCAACCATCTCATCCTCTGTCACCCTCTTCTCCTCATGCCCTCAATCTTTCCCAGAATCTGGGTCTTTTCCAGTGAATCAGCTCTTTACATCAGGTGCCCAAAGCATTGGAGCGTCAGCACCAATCTTTCCAATGAATATTCAGGGTTGATTTCCTTTAGGATTCACTTGTTTGATCTTCTTGCTGTCCAAGGGACTCTCAAGAGTCTTCTTCAGCACCATAGTTTGAAAGTATCAATTCTCTGGCATTTAGCCTTCTTTATGTCCAACTCTCTCACATCTATCCATGACTACTGGAGAAACCATAGCTTTGACTATAGGGACTTTTGTCAGCAAAGTGATTTCTCTGCTTTTTAATACACTGTCTAGGTTGGTCATAGCTTTTCTTCCAAGGAGCAAGTGTCTTTGAATTTCATGACTGTAGTCACCATCTGCAGTGATTTTGGACCCCAAGAAAATAAAGTCCGTCACTGTTTCCATTTTTTCCCCATCTCTTTCAGCATTTCACTTGAGCTTTTTGGTCTTCTTTTCTTCTTTTATGAAATGAGGAATTTGACATTGCAGACAGCTCTGGGTGAAACCCACTTTTGCCCATTGCTTGTACTAAGACCTTGAGCAGGTGACCTCTCCAAGACTTGGTTTTTCATCTGGAAAAAGTGGCTGAAAGTTGATGTGAGGACTAGATCCCTTGAATCATCTGTTTAATGTGTAACCACAGTATCTGGCACAGTGATGGTGCCTGTGGGGGCAGTAGCATGCTGGTTTGGAACAAGCCAGGTCAGATTTGGATTTGAAACTTCAGTTCGGTCACTCAGTTGTGTGCAACTCTTTGCCACCCCATGGATTGCAGCACACCAGGCCTCCCTGTCCATCACCAACTCCCAGAGCTTGCTCAAACTCATGTCCATCGAGTCAGTGATGCCATCCAACCATCTCATCCTCTGTTGTCCCCTTCTCCTTCTGCTTTCAATCTTTCCCAGCATCAGGGTCTTTTCCAGTGAGTCAGCTTTTCGCATCAGGTGGCCAAAGTATTGGAGTTTCAGCTTCAGCATCAGTCTTTCCAATGAATATTTGGGCTGATTTCCTTTAAGGTTGACTGATTTGAAACTTGGTCCTATCAAATTTTGACTGTGGTTGTGAGCAACTTGCTTATCTTCTGTGAGTCTTTGTTTCCTAATCTGCAAATAAAAATGATAAATATCTATTTTATAAGGTGAGAGGAGGGTGAGATTGCAAGAGNTTTCGAGAAAGCTCTGAGTGACAACACACACACACACACAGAGGCCCCATGAAGAGTCCGGCAGGTGATAATTGGTGTTGCAACAGCATGAAAGAACAAGGGAGCTGTGAAATTCTCCACTATCCTGGGAAAGAAGCCGGCATTTTTTTACATTGCTAACCACAGTATCCAAAAGCACAAGGTAAAGATTGAAGCCATGGTTTCCCATGCTTCTGATTCCAGTTTTTAAATTTCCAGGAAGACCAGAAAATGTCAATTAGTTAGGTCTTCGCGGTTCCTCTTTTTTGTAGAGAGAGAGATTATGTAACTTGTTTACTCTCACAAATAGCCAGGAAGAGGCGGGTGCTGCTCACTAGCCTTGCGTCAACATTCCATACACTCATTAATCATTCACAGATTACTTTATCCTCTGCCCATGCACTCAGACGTCCCTGTGCCCAGGTTGGGCAGCTGAGGTTACGAATGCCAGGGCCCATAGGAGAAGCAGGCCCATAGTAGAAATGTTTGAGCCCTAAGGAGCTCATGGGAAGGGGTGCCCCGTGACGCAGAGAGCCTGTGCTCTGCCTGCAGGGGGCACCGTGACTCCACTCCAGCCAGCGGTTGCCATGTAGGATCCCAAAGTCCTTGTGGCTGGGTCTCCCGATTTTCAAAAAGAGAAAAAGGCAGAAGTCTGAACATTTACATGAAATTTCCTGATGGGTAAACCACTATGAGAGGCTAATAGCATGTGCCTGTGGGTAATTTTCCACCCATTGTGAACCCTTGGATTAGTGTCTACAGCACCACTGGCCCCAAGGACCCAGGACTTCGAGGATCTCATCAGAGTGAACCCAAGAGCAGACAGCTATGAGGGGATGAGGGCAGGGTGGCATCAGGAGGACTTCACGTCTGACAAAGTCATGAGCATTGAATCAAGGAAAAGAGGAACTGTCTGTCCCATGATGAAACAATGTCGCTCAACAAGGCCTTGTGNAAGGTTGACTGATTTGAAACTTGGTCCTATCAAATTTTGACTGTGGTTGTGAGCAACTTGCTTATCTTCTGTGAGTCTTTGTTTCCTAATCTGCAAATAAAAATGATAAATATCTATTTTATAAGGTGAGAGGAGGGTGAGATTGCAAGAGATGATCTGTATTATGGCTCTATTAATGGTCTTATATAGGGTAAGTTCTCCCTAAGTGTTGTGTAAGAGTAAGTGTTTTGTCCAAGTGATGATAAGGACCAATGGCGTAGGGAGCTGGTTTTGAGCTCCAGGAATTTGGGAAGTCAATCCAAGATGATGTCCTAACTACTGAGGTCCAGGAAGAGATGGATGCTGTTTGGGGAGACTGGGAAAAGTTATTTTCGCTTGTATTACAACTCTAAGATATGGGAATTGAGAATATAATCATGAGACTGATGTATATTCTTCTTGAATTTTCCTTCTTGTTCTGAAGAGTATGGCAAGGAACAAGATTGGGGAAAAGGAGACCGTCTGACACCTTTTCAGGTTGCTATGCATCCTTTTATCCACCTCTCCATTCTTCCATCCATCTATCCAGTAATTCATTCATCCAACCATTCATCCTTGGTGAAACTCTCATTAGGTGGCCGACTGG